>CM043114.1:21786590-22207320 GCA_023701765.1 Hylyphantes graminicola | reverse complement strand
GAAAGCAATAAAATAAAATTGCCTAAAACAGTTCGTCCAAGAAGAATTTATCAACAGGCAAGAAACGAAATAGATTGGACAAGCTTTAGTCACTGTAAAATGGAAAAGTGACTGATCTGCAATAGTTAAGATTCATCGCTTTTCCGAGCCCGACGTGATATGTCATATCATCTGTAATAGTCACACGCTTTTAATTGTCTCTAATAACAATCCGGTAGGTATGTTTTTCGAAAACAACAAAAATAAAAGTGTGTGTCAATATAAAATAGCGTGATGTTTCTTTTTGAAACTGGAGTTATAATCGAATAACATCTATCCATAATCAAATACTGCTAACGTAAAAAACCTTAAAACCTTAGCATGTAACACATTCTTTTTCTTTGGTTGACTAAATTTCAACTATTCAATTATGAGCTGAATCAAACCGACAAAGCAAAAATACTTTTTAACCCTTTCAGATCGCCAGTGATGCCATTTTGGGCATCATCACTTTCAATATTTTTTTTCAAAATTTTTATGTCCCGCTTTTTGACACAATCCAAACACACAATCAATTGATTCTTCACACTTTGTTCTATCAGACAAAATTTTTACTTTTATCTCAATAGAAGTCAGAACTAACTATTTTTTTTTATTTAGAAAATAGTCAACAAGCGTTTTCTCCCTACCTGATTTTTGATAAGTTGACTTCAGTTCCACATATTTAAAAACGCAATTTAAACTATTTCGTTAAATAATTACTAAATTTTTTTTTAATAAATATGGTCCAGATACCTTAAAATATATAACTCGAAGTGATTTTAGGTAATATATAATTTTTTTTTATTTTGTTATTTGTCCACAGTTAAAGAAATTTTGGCCATTGTTTCAAAAAACCATATAAAAATTTTAAATGGATTTTTTTTTTTCTTATGGAATTCCGTAAAATTTTGACCTAAAATAAGATTCTTTTGTGAATATCAGATGTTTCTTAGTGAAGTAAATTTTTGGGACTGAAAAGGGATTAAAAACAAAATTGATGTAAACTAAGAATGATTTTGAAAAGAGTTTTGGTAATTTTATACAGTTAATGCTTTTGAATAAGCTTCTTTTTATAATTAATTTATTATTAAAAACCTTAATCGGGTTCAACGGACGCGAATCTGGCAATAGCTCTGTGGTTCTGTTTCCCTTTCTCTTGAAGGACTTTTGTTTTGATTAGGTTGGTAGACCTATAATATATTATTCAAGTTAGTGCGCTAGGTCAGAACACAAATCTGATTATCTCTACCTGAACGCAATAACAAAATAATTTCGAGAGTACGGAAAACAAAACAGCAGAACGGATTGCCAGATTCACACTTTGAAACAACCCCATGCATTTTTTTATATGTGCCTTTCAACCTTTAAATAATTACTACGAGTTAGGACTAATGCTTGGCAAATTTTTTCTAAACATTTTGTTTCAATACTCTTAATAATTTATCTAGAATGCAAAATATTAAATAAAATTAATTTTTTATTCTAATCCCTTTATCATCAGAAAACATAAAAATATGGAAAATTCTGAATAGCAAAAAAAATACTTAACAACATAAATAATTATTTCATTAAAGCATGACCAAAATGAAACTTGAAGAAAATGTTATATTAAACAACGCTACTTATAGGTACGCCCAAATTTGTCTTTAGAGAGAAACGACGCCTTTCCACATGTATAATTTAATGCTTTCATTTCTTTACGTTAAGGATATAAAAAATATATCCGTTTTTTTAAAGTTCAATGAGTTAGGTTAACAAAAGGGCAACCGATATTTTTTTTGTCTGTAACAAATTTTATATTGTTTTGTGTGAACACTTATTACGCATAATTTTTTTTTAAATACTAGTAGATATTGGTTGGTGGGAAAAACGCAATCATGAAATTCCATTTTTTTAGCTGTTACTAATTATCTTTTAATAGTTTTGTATCGCCAAAATAAATGACATTTTAAGAGATTTCTCGAAGTCTTGAAAGGTAAATAACAGAACACAAATAAGCGTCTGTGACTGCAGAATTAGATCAAAATGCTGTCAAAAAAAAATTATGTGATTAAATAATTTAATCAAGTGTTTTGAATTTGAAATTTTTATCATAAAACTTAACAAGAGACTCTAACTGATCCACTTCATTAAGTATATTATTAAATCAAAATTCTGTCAAAACAAAATTCTGTGATCATTCCGTGATAATTTATTCAAGTGTTTGAATTTGAAATTTTTTTCATAAACTTAACAAGAGACTAAACTGGAGCCGCTTTATTAAGTATATTTAGGGGGACGAGTAGTCATTACTAACTTTCCTCATCATTTTTACTATCACCAAGTAAATATCATAACTTATCTATCGATTGTGATTTTATATTTTATATCGCCACTAAATTGGAGAATAAAAATAATCGAGTTAAAAAATGTCAGGACCTTTACACTTCGTAAATTAAATGTTCATTTCATATTTTTAAACGAAATATTTTTCGAAAAAAAATTTAAGCATTACTCTTATTAGTCAATTCCTAAGAAAAGTTGTGGTATCAGCATGTATTTTCAAAATTATAGATTAATGTTTTTTGTACAATAATTGCCACACTTAATTTTCCATGAAGAACAGAACTGTCCACGCGATTTTGGAGATTTGAGCTACATTGCCACGTAACGGAATCTGCCCAAATGTTGTAAATATTCCACTTCATATTTTATATAACTCATTAGGTTTAAACCCAATCCCATACCTTAAAATTTTAAACTCTCCAAAAGTCGCGAATAAATAAAAAGGCCATTATATCATAATTGTTCCTTAATGATTGCATCAAGATTTCTAACAAACTTAAACAATCGTTGCGTCAGTCCTGTTCAACGTTTTAATTCAAGAAGTGCACCAAATCGAAAGTTTGTAAAGAACGTCAAGCTGCATACGTCTCAAAAGGAATTTATTTAAAATCCTTTAAGTGTCAGATACAGTTTTGTTAAAACAACAAAGCTTGTTCCAGTCTTGAAGATGATCGATTGCATAATTAACGGTGATCAATGTAAAGGTAGAAAAGAACATTTATTCGCATTCAACTACGAAAAGCACTTTAAGTTTCAGCTTTATTAACTCCTTAAAACAAAATGCGATATTAATGAAGGCTGAGTTTCCAAAATTTTACCATTAAAGAATGGAGGAAGGGAAAGGAATATTTCATTTCCGGAATCTTAAATAATAATAGAAAGTAAAAAGATTTTTCGAAAGTATGTTTTATGTTATCAATTGTAGAAACACATTTGTTCGATAATTGAAGCAGAGTGGGAAGAACGTTCTGTTAAGTGACAAAAAAGTGAAAGAGAGAAATTTAGAGCTTTAAAGTTTCTAGTTCGCACTTAGATTAACTTTAAAAACTGTACTTGCAAACGGCATAGAGCAAAAAATATTTAACTTTAAATTTACTGAAAACGGGGAGGGGAAACTTGATGTCTTTAAAGGATGGGAATAATAAATGTCCTATTGATACAAGAAAAAACTATTTTTTCTTCAAAACTGTCACTTAGCCGTTCTTTTATTGATCTCTTCAATTATGAAATTTGCATGTAAAAAAAAGTTGCAATCAAGTATAGAACCTTTTTTACTCTAATTCCTGAATTTTACGAATAATAGAAAAAATAATTATGCTCAGAAACGCAGTTAGTATTTTTAATTGATCTACAAATTTAATATGACCTATAATACCTCTACCTACCTTATACCTTATACCTATTACCCTTATACCCAATACCTAGATAATAAAAGCTTTATATTTTTCTAAGGTACATGAACCAGTACAGGCATAAAGGTGTAATTCCTGTTATTAACAACACCAAATTTTTTTTTTAATACGTGCAAACTTCTTACGAAAAAAAAAACATATTGAGGGAATTTCAAACAAAAGGTTTATGTCTGCAACTATATGTTAGTCAGTTTCGAAACACTCACAAAATTACTAATGTACAATAATAATCAAGCATAAATAGAATTTCAAAAATAAAATAGAACTGTTGTTTTGGTTTTTTTCAATACTTTTTCTTCATTTATGCAAACTATCTTTATATTTTCGAGAATAAAAACATATTTTCTTACAAATTTCAATCGTACTAATATTCCATATTTTTTGCGTTTTTTTTTGAAATACTAAAATAGGAAAATATCGTTGTTTTCTATTCGAAAGTTTTTCTTAATCACTAATTAATTGTATTTTACAATTTTCTATCAAATTAACATCATGTGTTAGGTAGGCTTTAAATTAATGTACTGTTAAAATTACCATTTTCTTATATTTATACAATTTCTTATAATTTAGGTAATTTAACAACGATATTTGCATTAACTTTACTTGAAAGTATATGTGCAGAACTCTTTCAAAGTGGAAGATTAATAATGGTTTCTTAAATATTGTACAAAATTGAATGAAAGGTCGGCTGAAAAAATTCATTGTATAACTATGAAAGAAATTAGCAAACGTAAAACGTTGTAATAATAAATAAATTTTTAAGACATATTTATCTCACTTAAGCACAATGAATATCCCGCTTAAAAATATTCTTGTGTGTTTAAAAAGATAATTTTTAATGTTATGTACTGATTACTTAATAATTTTTTAAAAATAAAATATACGTCATTCTACAATAGTAATTCAATAGTAATATATCATTCTATATCTACAATAGTAATATCAATAGTGTAATATATTATTCTATAATAGTAATTCAATAGTAATACAGCATTCTACAATAGTAATTCAATAGTAATACCTCACATTCTACAATAGTGTCTGTTCATGCCAATTCTATTTTAATGATGTCCGTAAAATTTATAACTTTAATTTTTTAGATTGTTAAAAGGTTCCTTAAATACTTTCATTCTTATAATTTTCATCCGCTTAAAGAGATTATTGATTTATTAATAAAAAATATCATTGTATTTAGTAGAACAATATGCACATTATATAGTAGTAACTAACCATGTTTTGTGTACCTACTTAAAGGTGTAACATTTTCAAATCAATGTTGTAGAAAACAAATTTCTTGGTTTTAATTTTCTCTTCTTACATGCAATAAATACAAACTTACTTAAAATTAAAATTAAGCAACTGCTTATTAACTATATCAATTAAAAATTAGAGTGTAAATAAAATTTACACTATTATTTTAATTGTGCATCGCCTCACATTTTACTTTTACCGTCAAAGAGGGGTATCTTTGGCCACGGAGGGTAACTTTGGCCACGCCCCCTGTTTTTTCCCCCCGGAAAAAGATTTGTTTTCTTTAATTTCTCTTCGTAAAATGATCTCATCTTAAATTTTTTTACAATTTTTTATTTTTTGGAAAGGTGGAAATATCGCCTTTCATTTCATGTAAAAAAAATCTCATTCTAAATCTGGCAATACTACAAATGCTGTTTTCATTCTTACGAGCATAAAATGACAAAAATACCCCCTATCTCTTCCAACTTTTGTCCGGAACACTTAAATAAATATTGAAAATATTTAAATAAAACACTCTATTCGATTCTTTTATTAATGAAGGAAGAATATAAACCAACCATTTGTTTTATTCTAAGTTTTACTACTTTTAATGCTGTATTTTAAATATTTGTAATTGCGAAGCTTTTGCCGATGAATGCGGGGTGAGGGTACTTTGGCCATAGATGGTATAGATTTCTTTATGGAACTTTGAACTTGAAAAAATGTATGTAAAAGTGCATTAAGTTTAACTATTTTCGAAAATATTCTTACTTTTATGATTACTCATTTTTTAGATATTTTTTTTTAATATCATGATTTTAAACATTAAAAATATAAAGATAGAATGCAAAATACGTATTCCACTCAAAATCGCAAATGTCGAGAGGTAAACATTTTCAAATTCCTAATTATAAATATATTATTTTTCACCTTTTATAATAAAATCGTTTGCTTTTTACAAATATATTTGTTATTAAATCTTGCTTCAAAAAAGTTCTTTTTTCCTTATTAAAATAGAAGTTTATTTTTCTTTCTTTTAAGCGACAAACAATACTAGTATTCAACGTGTAATGCCATTCCACGATGCACTGCAATGTAAATGTTAAGTTATATACCATTTTAAATAACTATATGTCTTATAACTTTGTTATTTTTGGGTTTAAAGTTTTAATATTGCTATTTAAATCGTTAACACAGCTTTTAAGGATGTTAAAAAGTATGTTTCTTATGTATTTCTTGGGTGGCCAAAGTTACCCGCCCGGCTCCTAACAGTGTCTTATTTTTTAAAATGAATACCAATTTTTTATTAATTTATAAAATGTAACAAAAATGCCTGAAAATTATTCCGAAATGTACAATACTTAGAATGCATAAGGATTCTTAAGTGTTTAAATCGTTTTTGAAGTTAAATTTTTCTTCTTTTGTGAAAAAAACTATGATTTTGGCCAAAGTTACCCGCACTGACGGTACTTACTATTAATATAAAACCACATTAATATTCATTGCAAATTAAAAAACACTTGAAAAATAACGGGACCGCGGGAAAAACATCACTTTAGCGATGTGGTGCATTTTTATAGCTTTTATATCTGCTTAAATATCCTTAACTTAAAATTTTAAATTTAAAAGCTTGAAAATACGTACTATTTGACTAAATAATTAAATATAACACATCTAAAAATAAAATGGAAGAATTTTCTTTAAAAAAAACCCTCTTTGCCTAAGTTTATATAATTAATAATTAACAGAATTTTTTAATTAGACGGTTAGAACAAAAATGGAAATGCGACTAGACTGGGGCATAATAGCATTCAGGTGGTTAAACAAGAATTGGGAAGAGAGAATTTAATTTGATACGCGTAATACTAAGGTTATCACAACACAGTTGTTAATAATCGACCGACAGACGGACAAAAGTATACAATATAGGCTTTTGATATCATACCTTTAAAAAAATAGAAATTTTAGACTCGGATGGTTAGAGCGAATATTAAAACATGGTAACGCAGACTGGCAGAAAATCTTACAGATGCTGGTTAGAACGCTGTTTAAAGGGAAGTACTAACGAAAATTTATTTTAATTGTTTCAAATTTAAAAAAAAGAGAGTCGCTTAAAAATATACTTGATTCTTATTTTTCTCATTAAAAATACATTATTTTACAAAAAATATCTGTAGTAAATCCCGTTTGTATATAGTATTAAGTTTTGAATTTTTGTATTTCATTTTGGTTGCATTTTTTTTTTTTTTCTTTTTGCAGGAAGTTAAAATAATTTCACTAGTTCACAAAACTTTCTCGCCTTCACCATTACGCCTAAAAGCGCCATAACAAACGTTCATCCATCATAATTAAACTCTGTTTAGTACTACCTAGATGCAAATAATGGTATCTGAGCGAGATCCTACTTCAGAAATTGAAACTAAGCTTATTTAGAACAGCTATGGCGCAGAATATTCTTGTTTCGCTTTCAATGCACAACAAAGGCATTGCATAGTGGTATACAGATCGGAATTAAACTCGTGCGAAATGTTACGTATCACAAAAGTTAATGCGCAATGAAACTAATTCTTCGGTTGTCAAAGGTCATTATACATGCATCTGGGGACGATGGAACTTTAATCGATACGAATGGCAACCTTTCGTAAAGTTGGTTTGGCAAAAGCGTAACTGATATTTGATTGATTTTGAGTAAAGGGGTGATATAAAAAGCCACATGAGTAGAATGGACTGATAATCTTATTCTAAAAGGGAGCGCCAAATCACTAATTTGGAGAGAAGGGTTGGTACGTCTGGCAACCTGTCGCTGTGATTTGGTGAGAACTATGCACATAGTGGACAGGTCTGGAAAACTGATTAGTATAGATCGGCAAAATCCAAAGGAAACCAACATCTTCCCAAGTCCAAGTCACTTGGGTTTGCAAAAATCTTTTGGAAAATTTTAACCCAAACAACTAATGCAATCGCAGTTCGGAGCGCGTGACGTTATAAAAAAAGCAATGAGCTTGTTTCGACACTTTGTCAAAGAAAACAAAACAATCAATAAAACCGCAGTTCGGAGCGTGTGACATAATAAGAATTATTCCCATTCTAAAATTACAAAAAAAAAAACATAAAAATACTAGAAAAGCATTCCACTTATTTTTTTATTATTATTAAGTCATTTTTTATGGTATTTTTTGTTGTATTTTTAGAATTAGATGATATTTTTTCGATGACGCCCTAGTATTTTTCTCCTTAAAGTGTTGACCACACACTGACATTTTCCCCTTAAATTCTGGTATCCATCCGCGTCCGTCGTCGTTAGCATTGGAATTCACATCATCCGCCAATCTAATACCTTTATATGATATCTATGGTATTTTCATATTAACATTTCTGTTGCCAATCAAGACATGACACATGCCATTAATAGAAGTTTTAAGCCTTGCTGAAATAATATTACCGTTATTTTCGAATCGTTTACACGTTAGGAGGGACTGTGCATGTGCATTCGTCGTAAACGAAAATGGTGTCAATCCACTGAATTATGCCAGCATCAAAACAGCCAGCAAAAATTCCATTATTTGAAAGAATAATTTTTGAAAGTCCGGTGCCTATCCGTCCTTTTGAAGGACTGATAGGCCACCGGCAAGTCCCCAAGTCTAAACTTAAGGTAGACGAATACCCAAAATTCTAAAATTTTTACTATTACTTTAATCTTTTCCAAATTTGGCATAGTGATTTCAAATATAATGAGCAGTGCTTTTTGGGCAATTTTTTTTATTTAAATATAATTGATTTATTTAAACGGTGTTTTTCAACTAAAAAAAGGGGTGTGCGCCAACGCTTCTAGCATAAAAAGTTTTTACATTAATTTACCTGAAATTTTTTACAGATGCTATTTCTATATATATCTGTGCCATGAACCTCTAACACCTGGTGTAAATATAGTAATTTTTCTTTTAAAAAAATGTCCAAGTGTAAGTTAATCGAAAAAAATCCTTTTTTTGTAGTTAATCTATAACATTTTTCTTAATAACTTCTTTTCTTGTAATTTGTATGTAACTCTAGAGGGTCATTGCATGCATCAGTTCAAAACGAAGAATTTAACACAAAATTAATGTTTATAGGATGACAATTCAATGTGGTAGACTTGTTAGCGTAAACCTCTTTTTTTTAGTAGAAACACACCGTTTAAAATGAATAAATTATATTTAAATTTAAAAAAATGCCAAAATAGTATTGTTCATTATATTTGAAATCACTATGCCAAATTTGGAAAAGATTAAAGTAATAGTAAAAATTTTAGAATTTTGGGGAATTTTTGGTATTCGCCAACCTTAACTTCCCGGCGCAACAGCCCGTAAATGTGCCAGGGCTTGCCGCGTCCATTTCATCTTACGTGACCAAGGGCTCTGGGGTGCTAGGCATATGTCCCAGTCAGGTGGTAAGCCTCACTCCGAACCCAGTCAGTCAACTCACCAGTGTTTAGTTCCCAAGCAACTTTGGTCCTCATTTTATCGACCCACCTGGATGACTCAACTTTGCCCAATCTGGAACTCGATTCCCGGACCTGTGGCATAACAATGCAAATCCCTACCACTAATCCACTGGCCTCAAGATAAAGAACAGTTAATTATGGCATCATTAAGACAGCTCTCAGAACTCTGAGATTGCCGTTCATTTGAGTTCTCTGTGGATTATAAAGAGTGCTATGATTTATTTTTGACCGAACTATACATTCCAGTTAGGGTTCTTTTATGCATTGCATCTTTTCAAATGGACTTGCATGTCTATGATTCTCCATCCTGAATATCTGAAGAGTACAGGGAAAAACCGCTAGATTTATTAGGAGTCGTCCCGTAATTGTGTAGGCTTGGCGGTCATTGGCGACAGGAAACCGTTTTCTCTCTTTCTTCTTCGCTTGGTCCAAGCTTCGGAATCGTGCATCGCGTGAATCTCGGTAAAAAAAATTCTTGAAACTGGTTTCCTTATACCAGTTTAGGCGATTTCTCGCTATCATCGCCAAAGATGCCTAATAAGGAAATTTTTATAGGAAATTAAGCGGTTTTTCCCCTGTACTCTTCATCTGAGACTCAGTGGGGGCTTGAACTTGTGGCTATTAGAAAAGCGCGCTACCTCTGCGACAGAGCCGACTGATTTGGTTAGGTTTGAATTATCGTCGCACTAGAGCTACACGAAGGCTATTGGCTACGGGCGTCGTATTTTAGAACCACAGTCAAGTGACGAGCCAGTACCTGAATAGGCAGCCAACTCAACCGTTAATGGCGACATCGTACGCAGCGCTAGGACTTTGAGGTATATTTAACGTGCGCACAAAAAAATCCCTTACACGGGGTATTATTCGTCGGACATTTTTGGCTGCACGGGCCGTTTATAGGTCGGCAGTTATTTTGGCGATGCCCGGACCCGAACCTGGGACTTTTCGCATGCTAGACGAGTGCCTAACCGACAGCCCACAGAGCCGACTGAAAAATGCCATTTACAATTTTGTCAAATCGAGTCGGCGATCATCAGAGATGGGAGTTGTAGTTGATGGTCTCTGCGGATCAAAAGGGAGGAAGTGGAAATTAGGAGAGAGATTTAGCAAATGGGAAAGTAAATCAGATAAAGTGTTACGGTAGAGTGTTACTTTAATTAGGAGTACAAAGCGCTGATGCAACTGATTCCCGAGAGTGTTTTAATTTGTTAAATACACAAAGCGTATTGAAAAAAGTACCGTATAAATTCAATTATCCGAACTCAAATTACTTTATTTTTCACTATCCGAATGCATAATTTTTTTAATAATTCCAGACCTTTGCAGGCCCTGATAAATGATCATTGCCTAAGCTTACAAGGACCGGCCTTGGGCCCATTATTTTAGGGGAGCCCCGCAATTGACTGTAAACCCATAAATTTTGTTTTATACCTTACACATTTACACATTTCATTGTTTGTGATCATTTACATTTGAATAATCACATAGTTTAAATTACGAATATTTTGATTTTTTATAGCAACAAGCAACTTAGTTGAATGATATTATATTAGACTAGCAGTATGGTCCCGCCTTACTGGGAACCCGGTAACTTCACAATGCTTCCATTTAGAGGCATGCTTACATGAGAAAATGGAGGACATTCACGGCCATATCCACATGAGCTTCAATTCCAAATAGCTGTGGTAAAAAAGCGGTTAGACAGGCTAGAGCAGTAGGAAAACATTAGCACGTGTTTCGAGAGGTGTAGGATAACAAACCGCGTGACATCACATAAATATTCCCCATACACTCAATATCTAAACTAAATTCAATTCGTGTTGGCGCATGAGCAAAAAAAAAGCAAATTATAACAGAGAATGGCGTCAAGCCCCTGTTACGACCCGGTCGTTGTGTTTTGAAGCCCTGTAATGGGGTCTGCCTACTTATTAAAATACACTCAAAATCAAAACAAAATTAAATTCGTGTTGGCGCATGCGCACTTAAAAGCAAACACTAATAGAGGATGGCGTCAAGCCCCGTTTGGGCCCGGTCCATGTATTTTCAAGCCCTGTTATGGTCCCGCACTCCCACGTGGATGACGTTATTTGAAACTAATTATATTAATTAAAAATCACAATCAAATATGAAAAAACTAAGCCTCAGGTGCACACGTAAGTATTAAAAGGAATCTATATTATAAAAATTTCGAATTTTTTAGAGCAGTCCAAGTAGGTCTTTTGCGATCCACAGACATACACACAGACTCTTTCTTTTATTATTATAGATCATTGACATTACTTTCAAATGTCATAATTTTGCAGTACGTATATGTTGTGTCCCTTCGAAAATGTCCTCAAAAAGTATTCGGGCCTTGGGCGAAAATTGTCATGCCAACCCTGCCCATTAGATAACATGATTGGGACGGTGAGTCAGCGTTCCAAATTAACGTTCTATTTTTGGCTGTCTTCCTAATCTAATTATCCGATTTTTTTATTTATTTTCCAAATGGTTGCTGTCTCATTTGCTTCGAATAATTGGAGTCCTACTGTGGCATGTTGTGTTGTTGCTTCTAATACCACTCGGTAACCGAGCCCGGAGTAGAGAACTGCCTGATTTTAAGGCAAAGAGGGGCTGTTTCCGTTTTTATTGAGCGCCACAAGGGAGGAAGTCAGACTTTTGCTCGTCTGCATGACACATCCGTTTTACATTGAGATCCCTTTTACACATCCATTCTCACTCACTTATCGGAATTTTAATCCAGATCAAAGGCCCCATCAAAGATATTAATTTGGTATGGGAACATGGGGGACTTTGTGACTACGACATACTTAACGTGCCCCAGCCACCATTAGTCAACGCGGTTGTCTTTAGCCAAATAATAGCGCCGGCCTGACATTCATCAGAATTGCGAGCACCGCCGAGGACAGAACCCACAACCCTTCCTATGCGAGCACGACGCTTCACACGACTGAGCTACCGCTGCTCACTGTTGCATGTAGTTTCATTAAATATGATAGAAAAGATACGCAAATAAATTTTTACTAGTCCTTATTTTATTTGCATCATAGAAAATGTATAACTTGACCAAAATTTAACACCAAATCGCTTAATCAAAAATTATGCACGCAACATCATTAAATCGGATGTCTGTTTCCTGCATTAGACTTACGCATTCATCTTTTTTTTTTCTTTATCACATTACGCTAATGATTTTTTATAAGTTACATTTTATGGAACAAGAATTTTTATGGTTAGCACGTTTATTTATTTGAAATCAATTGTGAATCATTAAGTTTCTTTCTGGGATTTACATTGAATATATCGTATGTTAGGACGATGAAAAGGATTTTACTTCGGCACTCATTTTTCATCTAATTATAATTTGTTTTGTATACGAAAGAATTAAAAAATGTAAAATAGGTATTGACATAGCTCCAAATTCTGTTTTAACAGTCCAATTAAAAACACTCTTTTGTTAAAAAGGTATGATATCATATACCTATACGTTGATAAGTTTGGTGCAAGAGTGTTCCTGGTTTTCAAAAGGACTTTTTTTATTTTTTTGAAGGACATGATATTAGAGACCTATCTTTCCTACTTTCATCAGATTGCATGCAGACTTTTCCATATGCATGCGTCCTGTGACGGTCTAATTGTCCAAAGGCAAGTAATGCCTGTGTGTGAATTTTCGGATACACATGAAGAGTACACGGGAAAAACCGATTGATTTTGTAGAGAAGTTTCCTTAGCATGCCACTTTGGCGATGATAGCGAGTGATCGCCTAAACTTGTGTAAGGAAACCAGCTCCTACCACAGAGATCACAGTTAAAGTAATAGAGTGGCAGATCACGTGACCTCCAATGCTAACGACGGGACGTGCAAGGAGCTCCCAGAAGAACCCCAATGGAGCCAGTGTTGTAAGTCACGTGATCTTCAACTCCAATACTTTAACTATATCTCTGTGGTTCCTAGCTACCAAGATTCAGGCGATTGACGATCCCGAAGCTTGGATCAAGCGAAGAAGAAAGAGAGAAACCGGTTTTCTGCCGCCAATGTCCGCCAAGCAGAGAATCGCGGGCGTCCGCCTAATAAATGAATCGGTTCTTCCCGTGTGCTCTTCACATGCTATTACTTGTTTTTAGAAAGGTTCGAAGTTATTGTTAAAAATTGCTTTTCAAAACTTTTTATTCCCATTTCAGTAAAAATGAATAGATATTTGTTTATATTTTTGTAGAGCATGCAATTTTAAAACTAAATATTTGGGGAAAAAATTAAAAAAGAACTGATTTACATAAAAATTAAATACTATTTTTTTTATTATAAAAAAAGTTACTTTTTCGGAACCAAAAAAGACTTTTAAAAAAACCTTATATCCAAAAATATCCAAAATTACCTTATATTTATATCCAAAATACCTTATTCTTAAAAAATTAAGAAAAATTCAAATTTCCGTAGATTTTTATGTTTGTTGAAACTATCTGACATAGAAAACCATGTTTCTATATTCTAATTTCAAAACTTTAGCCTCAACGTTAACTCTACAACTTCTAATGAAAGTTTGCAATAACTTGCCGAAGAATGTTCACAATCCGAATGTTTTCAAATATAAATTAATACAAATAATAAAATTATATAAAAGTATATTGAATATAAGTAAAAACTCAATATATAAACAAAATAAGAATATAAACAAAAAGAATTTAAATAATTTAATAAGAATTTAACTAAAAATATTTTTTGTATATTTCAGTGGGAGTGGAAATAATTTCAGTAATAATAGATTTCTATCTCACTTCTGTCGCAACCCAAATTATCAATAGATACTTAGGAATTTCATCTGTGGCATGAATTATCAATATGTCCTAATCAATTTAAAATGTGGAACCTAGGTCATGTTTCATAGATTGATTGCCATTGTTTCGAAGTGAAGTTGAACGTGGATCAAAAGTCATAAGCCCTTGAAAATTAATTTGGCATAAAAATTACGCATGCCGGCCCACCGGCAATTAACTCCAATGGTTAGAGTTAACCTTTGGAGTTGCTAGGCTTGAGTCCGAATCCCGGTAAAGGCATGGATGTTTGTGCTTGCCAGCAAATGTTGTTATATGTCTATGTGTTTGTGGCGTAGTTCTTTGTGTGTCTCTTGTGACTGTCCCTTCTGGCGAATGGGGTAATGGGCTAAAAAGCCTACACTCTTCCCTTCTAGAGGGTGCAATCACTGTCATTTGTCATCTTTTTTATGCATTCAAACTTCGATATGGTCATAGTTAAGGACCCATAAGTCGTAGTATGATGGAATGTCCATAATCATTGTCCAGAAGGTAATATTAGTATTTAGTACATGAAATGCTATAGTGAACATGAGAGAGAGGGAGATATCCTGAATTTCATAAATTAAGTCATAGTTGAAAGTCATTATTATTGCGATATTAGTTACTGCTTTCTTTCCTATAGTAAGTTTGGCCATTTATAATTCAGTAATCTTCTTCCACATACCTTAGAAAATTACAAAATTTTCACAAGGTGGACGGTGAAATTTTTTTCAATCTTAGGGGCATTAGCTTTTAAAAGGTTGAAAACCACTGCTATAGACGAAAGTATGCAGCCAAAATCCAACTAAAATCATAAGCATACTGAGATAGACGACTGGAAAAAGTCTAGTTAAATAAAAACACTATGAAACGATTAAATTGCCTAAATTGCTATGTACTGAAGCCGTCCAACTAAAATACCTAAACTGAGATAGACGATTAGGACATGTCTAGCTAAACGAAAAAACTGGAAAACGATTAAATTAACTTTATTACAAGGGGCTCGGGTGGCCTAGTGGTTAAGATAGCTGCCTACGCTAACATCTGTGCACTGTACCGGGTGCGGGTTCAAATCGCGCTTTCTCTTTGGGTGTACTTTCTCCTTCTATATCAGTAAAATGTCAGTAAAAAATTCTGTCTGTTTCTGTCTTACTAGACAAAGGCTTATAAGCGGGTCTCCGATCAAGCACACAAGCCGGAATATATATGTACCTCCTACTCCTCGGCGCAACAGCCCATTACTGGGCTAAGACCTGCCGTGCCCATTTCAGCTTTCGTGACCTAGGGCTCTGAGTTGCTAGGCATATGTCCCGGTAAGGAGGTCAGCCTCACGAGGATATATGTACCTACCCTACCCTAACTTTCGACAGGTAGTTCAGACACAGACAGAATTTTTACTGACACAGCGAGAGAAGTACGGCCAGGGAGATGGCAGGAATCGAACTTGCACCCGGTACAGTAAGCAGACTGTACACTCTTAAAACAAAATAGTGAAATCCACTCCAGTTGGAGAAGTGCATTTTCGACACTGAAAAGGATTGAATATTAACTCAGACTGAATTAAAATCACTCGTTTGGAGTGATCCTGTCGGAGGCTTAACACACACAAAATCCACTCATTCCGAGTGAGTGCATTTTCCAGACTGGAGGAGTGAAATTAACTCAGACTGAATTAAAATAGCTCGTTCGTTTTAAGAGTGTAAGCGTAATGGGCTGCGATCAAACCCACTAGGGCACCCGGGCCCAAATTGTACTATTACCTTATTTTACCATGTACTAAAGTCTTCTCCCTGTGTGTTCCAGCAACTCTGGTGATCATGATCAGTGCCATGCCAGCGGTGGCCGTCCGCCGGGAGCGCAAAAAGCAGCGCAGCCGTCGCAGCAGCCTCTCCTCCCTCCCCTCCCCCTCCACGCGCTCCTCCTCCCTCGCCTCCTCCTCCCCCTCCCCGGTGTCCATGCCGGGCAACTACTACAACTACTTCGCCAGGCACCAGCCGGGAAGGAGAACATCCTCCACGAGTGAGGATGCTTTTAGATACTTTAATCTGACTTTAATAAACCTTGTTGTTGTTGCTGAGACTAAACCTTCATGGTCTAGCAACCAGAGTTGGAACGGGTCACCGGGTCACTGGGTCATCTGGGTCACTTGAGTCACTTTTTTGGTCTGGGTCATGGGTCACTCTATCAGACCCGGATTTGACCCAGTGACCCATGACCCAGACTGACCCAGTGACCCGGAATGACCCAGGGACCCATTCTGGGAAAAAAATTATTCACAAACAAGAGAGATATTACTAAATAAATGAAAAATTGTCAAACTCTGTTGATAATTATATATGGCTGTAGATGTAGTTTGCAGGGATGAGAACCAGCAGCTGGGGCGCAACTAGAAAAAAATCCTGGGGGGGTTTCAATTTTTTAATATTACTTTTCAATTATAATTATTTTTAATTAAATTTAAGTGTAATTAAATTCAATTGTAATTAAAATTAATTGTAATTAAATTTAATTGTAGTTAAATTTAATTGTAATTAAAATTAATTATAATTAAAGTTAGTTTTAATTAAAATTATTCTCAATTAAAATTACTTTTTCTAAAAATTACTTTTTTTCAATCCAAACTATTTGAATTAAAATTG
Organism: Hylyphantes graminicola; assembly: GCA_023701765.1. Taxonomy (NCBI): domain Eukaryota; kingdom Metazoa; phylum Arthropoda; class Arachnida; order Araneae; family Linyphiidae; genus Hylyphantes; species Hylyphantes graminicola. The sequence goes on along the minus strand of CM043114.1, from coordinate 22,190,416 downwards.
ATTTTTAATTTAAGTTACTTTTGTTTTGATGCAGTTTTTGTGGTATTAATTTAGTATTACTAGTTACTATTTATGAACATTAATTTTTATTGAACGAAAATCATATTTGTATTTAATAGTTAATTAATGTTTTATTTTTTAAATAAAAATTAAGTGTAATAAATAACAAATTATTGTTTATAATTTTTAAATTACTATTTTTATTATAAAAGGAGGTAAAAGTAAAGATAAATTGAACATTTATTTAAATTTAAACAAATTAAATGTTAAAATTTTTCTATAATTACAAAACTAATTGGACAATTTTGTTTAAAGAAATTAGTGCAAATGTTACGGTCACAGCCGAATTCGGCCACTTCGCGAATTGGCCGGCCAAATTGCGAGTATCTAAGGACGCAGTGAATTGGCTTTTAATAAAACAAAACAATCGGACAATGTTTATTAGCACGTCGCGTTTTGGCCGATCACTAACTAATAAATTTGATAGAAATCGGACATATTTAAAGAGAAAAAAACAATTAAATGATTTAATATTTCAAACTTCAACGAAGCAAAGCAATTCATATTGTTAAGAGTGCTTTTGGCGTCATACAGGACAAGCGAATCTCCGATGTAAAATAATTAAAAAAAGTGTATGCATGTATGCCGTAAAAATAGAAATTAATTGTTAAAAAACGTGCTTTAAATATTAAACATTCATTTAAATGTAATGAAAACAGAACTGACTGAGCAGCCATTTCTAGATTTATTTATGTTGAAAGCATTCAGATAAAAAAAACAATAGAAAGATATAAAAAAACGCGCCCAAGTTAATTACAAACATACTCATCCTCAGATACTTTAGAGAAGAAATTAAACTTACCGATATGTTGCTCATGACATACATCCAATCCAGATTTTAGAATAGAATACGATAAAAAGACGCGCAAAACTCCTTACGTGTAGTACACTGATTTTACTTGAATGTATCATAAGCAAGCTAAAAATACACGATGGAAAAAAATGCCAATTTCAAATAAATCAGTCAATATTTTATTTTTATGGGTTTTTTTATACTTCCTTCAAAAAAATAGAGAAATTTATTACGCCAGTTGCAAATGTTTTAGAGTTTTTAAGAACGATTAGATATTGTTTATGGGTAATGCAATTCATAATATCAGTCTCGTCGGCACCAAGCTCAGTCGCCAATAGTAGACGACTTGATTTTTGAATTTCATATTTTCCCTTGGCGTACGTTTGCTTTATTTTCTTGATTTTGTTTTGTGAAAATAAAAGTTAGCAAAACGATAGTGATTGGCAACGGACGTCGTAATTTAGAATCATAGTCAGGTGACGAGCCGTCATACCTCTGAGTAGGCACCCAACGCAACCGTTAAGGGCGACATCGTACGCAGCGTCAGGACTTTTTAGCATATTTAACGTACACTTCCTCTACAAAGGATTGCTTTCTAAGATTTCGGTTATCCGTTTTTATACCTTTTTGGTCAAAACATATATTATTTTCGGGCAATGTTCCAAACTTCAACGATGTTACTTATATCTATAACTACATTTAAGACGTCGTGAAGACGAATCGTTGATGTGGAATAATTAAAAAAAAATTATGTTTTTTTGTCGTTATATAACAATATCGATAAAATGATAGAAAACATGTTTTAAATGTAAAAAAGCAATTGAAATGCAATGAAAACAGAACTTAACAGCCATCCTTAGATGTATATTAAGCATTCAGACAAAACAGTAAAAAGAGAGAAAAAAAAGTGCCTTTCCCCAACATACTTATATCTTCAGGTACTTTACAGTAGAAATTACATAGAAAAGGCGCGAAATAAAAACCTTAAAAATAAAACGGTGAAAAATTTAACTTTATTGATTTTTTGAATGCACAATATTAGAGCAACTCATAAAAAACGACAAAAAATGAATAAATTTGGCAAGACATGTCACTTTATCAGAGCTGGCGCTATTTTCACCCCCCCCCCCCCACTTAAAGAACGATATTTTTAACGAAAAGAGTTTCGTTAGAAATATATTTTGTTTTACACAGATTTATACTTTCCGCCACCCATATTTGAAACACTTTAGGGATGGAAAACCGAAACCGGTTTTTTTTTGCCCTCGGTTTCTACCAAAAAACCGGTTTTTCATAAGGCCAGTCTTTAGGTTCGGTAAAACCGAAAAGCCAGTTTTTGAAACATCGGTTTTTTTCTGAAAAACCGCCATCCCTACAGTTTCTTATTTTGTTGGCGGTGAGCGAAATAGTGTTTCTCTATGGAATTTTTTTTCATCACTTTCGATTTTTTTTATTGTTAACAAAATAAAATTTGACTATAATATGGGTTCTGGGGGGGTTCTGACCCTAGAAACCCCCCCCGTGGTTGCGCGCCGCCTGACCAGCAGTACCATGTTTCACTTGTATCAAGCCAATACCAATTTCAGTTTTTCGACCTTGAGACAAAGTGATTTTTAACCTCGTCTTTGCATCACTAGAAAAAGTGGTTAGTTGGCTCAGTTCACGTTGTTGTGCTAGGTCAGCCTAGTCGCAATTACTAGGTTAGTTTGAGTCAATTCAGGTTACTGGGTCAGTTCAGAAAACTGGTCAGTTACTCAGTTCAGGCTTCTGGGTCAGGCCAGGTTCCTGGGTCATTCCGGGTCACTGGGTCAGTCCTGGTCACTGGGTCAGTCCGGGTCACTGGGTCAGTCCGGGTCACTGGGTCACATATATGAATGGGTCAGGGGGTCATTTGTCACACAGTTTGTGACCCGTTCCAACTCTGCTAGCAACAAGTAGATATCTAGTCCATGAGTCCACGTATTCTAGCAAAGTTAATAACAAGAAATGGAGATGATTTGGAGGAGTCTTTGTCTGAGAGAAAAAACACTAACCCATCAACAAAAAATTAACAACCAACCTTGGATTCAATATAAATCCTCTCTTCCGGTTTAAGTGATCTTTAGGTGAAGACTTTTTACGTGGAACAGTACTAATTTTGTATTTTGGTAATTTCTGACCGTCTTCTTCCTATTAAATCAAAACGGATAAAAACTTGACTTAATGGGTCGAACAGGAATAAAATATCCACCATACCTAATCCTTCAGTTGCAAGGTCTTCAAAAATTGTAACCTAAACCGCCTAACCCCTTACCTCAAAGAGTACTTTCCATACACTCTTAAAACAAACGAGTGAATTTAACTCAGTTTGAGATAATTTTCCCTCTTCTCAGTGTTGAAAATTCACTTATCCTATTGGAGTGGATTTCACTCTTTTTTTAACTTAAAACTCCGACAAGATCACTCCAAACGAGTGATTTTAACTCAGTCTGAGTTAATTTTCACTCCTTTCCAGTGTCGAAAATGCACTTCTCTTATATGAGTGGATTTCACTCTTTTGTTTTAAGAGTGTACTCCTCAGTATTAAGGTTGAAAGTAGAACTAGCAGAACTTCTTGCTAACGGAGAAGTAACCACATGAATTCTTTCTTTCCAGCCTCCGCCGCCTCGACTCCGGGCGCCGCCGCCCCTTCCCTGCCGTGCGGCGCCCCGTCCCGCCGCCCCTCCACCTCGGTGTCCACCATCTCGAGCGCCGCCTCCAACTACGCCTCCGCCCTGCAGAAGGTGCGGGAGCGCCAGCTCGACGTGTACCGGAGCGCGCCCGCTTCTGGTGCACTCGGGCGCCGTGCTCATGGCCAGCGGCGCCACCCTCGTCGTGATCGGGCTGGCGGCGGCGGTCTCCGCGGCGCAGACCGTGGGCGCCCTCTTCGTGTGCCTCGGCGCCGCCCTCTGCCTGGCGCGCGTCTTCTGCCTGGCGCACCGCGAGGAGCTGCCCCTGGTGCGGCGGGCGGCATGCGCGCGCACCGTGTCCGGCCAGTCGATCTACGCGCCGTCGACGGCCCACCCGAGCGCCGCCAGCACCCCGGACGACTCCTCCGCCGCCTCCTCCTACTACTTCCCCCTCGGGGGGGCAGCGCCGCCACCTCCCCCGTCACCGCCGCCCCGCCGCCGCTGCAACCACCCCCGCCCCCGCCTGTGGTGGTGCCTGGGGTGCACGGGGCGGCGGGCGGCCACAGGAGCAACCCATCCAGCCTCTTGACGCCGATGAGTCTTAACAGCATTCCCGAGATGCAGGTTTTGATCACCGATGACAGTCAAAGGTACTAAACACACACACACATCCACTCTCTCTCTCTCGTTCGGCACACACTCGCAGAAGGGATAGATAGAAAAGGCCACACGCTTCAACCTTTTTCTTCTTCGAAGTATATAACAGTGCTCGACTCAAGTGCCAACTGGTGCAACCCCCCCTCGCGAATACCACAGTCAGGGAAACTGATCTGGACATCTTCTTTCCAAAAATATGTCGGCGCAACACTTCGTCTGGTACACTCATTTGGTATCCTAATAAGGATTCCCAACCCTTGCTTTACATACAACATGTTCAACTAGGCGCATACGTTCGTATGTTTTCTGTTTAAAAAGAAGCCCTTGTGTTCGTTTCAAAAACGAATCCATGCATTGGGTCGTTCAGAATGTAAAAGAACGAATAACATCATCTCGAATACTAACATATTTCAGCAAAACTGTCGCAGGCGGAAGGAAAATCTAGTTCCGAACCTGCACCCATCGCGCTTGCTTGAGTCGAGTGGACTAAAATTTTAGAAAAGTTAAAATGCGAATATAACTGGAATTTGAGCAAAATATTCGCTTGAATAAAGTAATAAAAAATCAGGCATAGTATTGGCTGATTGTAATTTCCAAGGAATTTGTTCAGATCGATTTTATTGTTGTTGAATAAACAGTTCTTATATGCCTCTAAACAGTGATAAATGCACAGTTCTTTTTGAACTATGGACGATTGCCAAATATGTAAGCGAAGTGGTTAAATATCACCATGGTGGGGGTGCATCAGACATAAAAATATGCCTTAAATGCAAATCAAACGTTCGAAGATATTCGATTCTTTCGTAAAACATAATTTTTTAGAATAACTTCTGTCTAGGAACAGAGAAAATGTTTAAGGCACATGATGATGCCCTTTGAAGTTCCAAAAATTCCTCCCCAAATCTTTTTTTTTTTTTTCATATTCTTAATTACCCATGCCCCAGTTCTCCACATTCTTATAAATGCATTTAGTCTTTAAAATTAAATCGATTCCTCAGTACAAATATAAAAATAATTCACTTATAATTTTCCATTTTTTCCCAATTCTCAGTCTTACACTTTTTTCATATATCTGCAATCTACTAATGATATTTATTTTATCCGAAAAAAATGGAACAATAAATATCAGTTACCATCAACATTGTACCTTAAATCAAATCAACAATCTCGTCAATCATTAAAAGAAAAATTACAAAATGTTAATCAGAACTATTCGAGTCTTGTAACGCGTGAAAACATGCCATGATTACGTGACGTAGATTATATTATAACGCGTGGAAAACATGCATGGACACGTGAAGTTAGTTTGCCGAATCAAATGTCGCGACAGTAGACGCGTACTCGAATGAAGGAGTATATATCCAATGTCCTATATTGGGGTCCAACATTGAAAGAAAGGAATTAAAATTAAGAAATAAAAAATTAACTAATAATTTATACTTACGTTAATATTTATTTCAAATCTTCTATTAAGCAAGATGAGAATAATTTAATTCGAGTCAATCATGAAAATTGATTTTTTTTCTTCATTTGTTTGAATATTTCTCAAAGATTTCATTACCAAACATTCACTTTTATTTTATCCGAAAAAATCTAATAAATCCTGTCAATGGTGCTAAAAAGTAAGAAATACTTATCTGACTTTCAAGTATATTTTTTCATGGTAGTAATCCTCAATTCGCTCCTAGATAAATTTTCAGTATAATCTTTTTAAATGAAATCTCAAACCAAGGTTATTCTAACTCAATGGTTATTCTACTGCTCAAAATTATACACGAACTACAGAATGGCGCAAATAAAAATGTCCCCGGTATGGAGCTACGAATGCAGGGAGATGATTAGCGAGAAAAACAATTGAAGCCGTCTACAAAAGCTCTCAAGTCAAATTCATAAATTTTTCAAGCGTTTAATATCTTCGCTTGGCAAACCTGTTTTTCCACTTATTCGTTTGGTGGTTAATAGACTAGAGCTACACATTGAACTATTGCCGAGTCCAGCTCTAAGTTGTTGTTTTTTCATCTAATGGGGCTGCAACATTGGCGGTCAAGCCTAAGCAGACTCGGCACATTCCCCAGAACTGAGAGCCAATTTTTTTTGTGGCACCATCTAGGCGACTCTCGCTACCAATTTTGACTCACAGATTACAGTGAACCTGAGTTCTCAGTGGAGTTCTCAGCTCTACTTGTGGGCTGTGTATATGTGAGTTGCTCAGATCAGAGCACAGGTGAAAATTGCGCAGTTTCCGGCAAATAATTCACCAAGTGTTTGTTTGGACTTAAAATTGAAGCGATAATAGCTATGTCCTTCTTCTTCGCTAACACTACAGCCTGTTACAGGCCAATGCCGTCTCTCCAAGTCTCCTTCATCTGACTCTGTCCCTCGCAATGGCCCTCCATCGGTTAACTCCTAACACCTTGAGGTCTCTTTCAACCACATCCAGCCATCTAGTTGGGGGTCTTCCTCTGCGCCGCTTTCCTTCCAATAGCTTTGCTTAAAAATGTTTTTGAATTGATATTTGACTTGGCAGCATTTCTATCTTATTCCTACCTCCATGGCCAGGCCACTTTTATTTGTGCCACCCTGTATATGCCCAACAGCTATGCCCTAGATGTTCCTATAAGACCCAAATTATATGTAAATGTTTGAATAGTGCATAGTTTTCGGCACTAAGGTATAATACGTGGAGCGTGTGGCTAACAACATTCTGCTTGTAATTCAAAATCCGTGAATGCGCTTCTGAGTTAACAGAACACCGGCACACGATGTCTTTACCATATACCAGTATCTTGCGTAACAAGCACACGGTAGCCAGAACCACAGCTAGCACCTTACAACGGTTGTTCGCTAAAGGTTCGACACTTGGAGCTCTTTTTTGAGATTTTTTCCTGAATCAGGATAGGCGTTAGTAGTTAGATAAAGCATTTTGTGGATTTTTTGTAAACAGTACACAGTGCATTTTTTGTAAGACTTCAGTTCCAACTTGTTGAAATGCTCCATAAACCTCTGCTTGTTGCTTCTTCAGACAGTTTGATTCTGTTGTCATCTGCTATTTTAATAATTGCAATTTCCATTTTCTCTATTTAAACACACTTATAATTACTACTCTTATGTATTTTACTACATCTTTAAATAGATAAATACTATTTGAAAAATTCATTATTCCTATAGTCTAAAAACCTGATTACGAATTTAATCCATAACAAATGTGTGCTTAACACTAAAAATTAATTAGCTGTTATTTGATGGATGTAATGTATGTATGCTTAATGAAAAAGGATGTGTTGTTTAATTATGTTTGTTGTTGTTACTTTTATATCCAGAAGTTTTGCATTTATATTACAAGCACACATACTTCCCAACGTTTACATTGGGACCAAATTACCTAACTTTGTTTAGACTCAAAATATTCCGGTCTTAAACATGTAAAAAGTTATTCCCATTTACTTACTTTTGTTACTATCTTGTTTATCTTGTAAAAAATATTTTTATAAATATGTTTTTCTTACGCAAATTGTTTTTTGGATGTATATATGTATGCTACAACTATAAATTTATGTGTAAATAGAAAGTATTGTTTTTGACCCACTGTGTTTTTCCTCTTAAGATTCTTATGATTTAACATATGAAATTTTCCCCAAAGAGGTTTTAAGAAAGTAATCTAATATTTAAGTTTTATTAATCGCAACAAAAATCTTATCAAATAACTAAATTATTTTCTCTGATTTCTCCTAAGAATTATCACTAAATGAATCTGACGACACTCAATATCCATTTCAACTGCCATTCATTTTTTTGGTTCTTCATCTGCTTACTTTAGAGACACTCGATACGGGCTTGTACTACTACGTTCAGAGGAGTTGTGACAGCTAATCGTTTAAAAAAAGAGTTGGTGAAGTCTTCCCTTCACAGGCCGAGGCCATTTATTGCCTTCTTGGCCAATAGCGAGGTGTCTGATGAACTCCAGAGTTGCTTCCTACAAATTTCGCCATGGATGGCACAACTCTGTCTACGTTAGTAGAAAGAATATCGAGTGGCTCTGACCAACACCTCCTAGAAAGCAAGCCCACGCACTGAATTTTACGAAGGTGGTAGGTAGGCCCATGTGACAGCAATACTGTCTACTATTTCATCAAGTCTGGCAAACAAATAACTTGGCTTATATCACGTCTTTAAGTTTCAAAGTTCCACACGAATAAAAATAAGGACTCGATTGGTTAATCAATGCAGTGGGCGGGGCTTACCGTGTCGTATCACCAAACACCGAAACCACCAATTAAAACCAGGAATGAAAACGGAAATGATTCACGTCACGTACGAAGCAAGCCAAATTACTTAATCAAACTTCGTGGACTCACCTGTTTCGGCCAAATTATTCCTCAAAATAAGTAAAAGGGGCAACAGTGAGTAGGCTTGCTCAGCTCTAGGAGGTATTGGTAAATCAGCTTACCTTCGTGGAAAACCACTTTAGCTTGCGCTTTAAACGGATGTCCTGCCCTCCCTACTTCTATGCTCGCCAAGATATCTATGGCTGGCGCCAGTCCTGATCTATTCGTGGAGTAATAATGAACAATTTCTCTTGAACTTTACATGTTGCCACCTTTAAGGTGGCGAAACAAAAATAGTCAAAACGCGAACATCATTCTACGCGACAGAAAATGGAAGAAGTTGTCCCCTTGTACATAGCAAAACCAAAGAACTTGTTCGCATTCTTTTCTTTGTATACAATGAACAGATAAAAAAAAACTTTCTCTAGTTTTTTAGAGAGACATTTTTTGATTCTGTAGCTAGGATAGACAGTAGTAAAAACAGATTGGTGATGTGGTAGAAAACAAGTGAAAGTCGACTGTGCTGGGATTTTAATATAAGAAAATAACATGAAATTTTGTTTTCGTTTAAGCAGGTTTGTAAATGACTACTGGAGATCAACTGTAAAACTGTTAAAGAGTCGATAATATGTATTTATATTTTGTACAATTTTTGTTGCAAAATCTTTGGTCTCTTATTTGTCATCATGTCTATATTCTCTGTATTGAGCTAAGTCGAGAATTTCTACTTATGCTTTCTAGTGCGCAAGGGTATACAGCTTCCGAAATCGTGCACACACAAAAAAACATCTTGCCCTTGCAGTATTCTTCGTAAAATCAAACACTTATTATTTAAAGGTTGATGGACATATTTGGATGTCCATTTTTCTCAAATCGACTACCCAAATCTTTTTATAGCGCAATACAAATAAGATACAAGCATGGTAATATTTTATTTGTAAAGTTACTAGCATTTATCTAATAAAGGCGAAATAATATTCGTTTGCAAAATAGAAGGCCCCGCTATTCAAATGCAAATAATACCCAATTCGGCCCGAAACTTTTAAAACAACTTCGACTAGAACTGCTATGTGACATATTTAGCTAAATATTTATTTTTGATGTCTAAAATCACCCTCTAAACCTATTTAGGGTTGTTTTATTTCAGACAGAAACGTTTCTTATGCTAGGCATATACGAAGGAACTGCGTGCGTGAGATTTCTAACTAAATTTCGTTTAAAAAAAATTACTTGTAAGTTGTACACAAGTCTTTCAAACTCTTTTTTTTTTCATCTATGCATGGTATTTAGGACAGAAGCTTCTTCCTAAATTAGGTATTATGCTTATGGAGAAGAAAAATGATTTTACATTAAAAGAAAGTAACATACCTATAATCAATTTTACTCATTACAGTCACCTAATTTGTCATAAGCATGCAAAGTACTCATAGAATGTATTTTCTATTAGACATGTATTATACAACTATTTTGACTATTTACTTATATTAGGTTTCATAAATGCTAACTCAATTACATTTTTCTAGCTTTTATAAATATTCTTAGCACTTGGAAGGAAAAGCACTATAAGACTTGGGAAAATATAGCAATAACGTTTATGGTGATACGTAAAAGGTCTTATAACGAGTTTGTTTAGGAAAACTTCACTTGAATTTTTAACTCTCTTATTCAAAAAGGACTAAACAACTATTGCAAACTTTGAGTCAAACGCACTATTAACTAGTTCCCTTTGATTGATATTTAAATGTAATATATTCATTGTAAAAAAAATCCTTATTATTTTAAAATACGAAATTCCTTATAATTTTAAAATACGAAATGTGAAACGAGCTAATCAATAATCCGACACATATCGAAATTTGATTAATACAAAAAAAATATGTAGTTGATAAAAAGTTATTAAGTTGATATAAAGTTTAGTGATATTAACTAAGCATATTGTTATCTCGATTACTAGTTAACCAATAATAACGGTTATTAACCACAATTTCAAAGAAACTATCTCAACCCAATTTCTTAAAAGTGATAAAACATTTTTAATGAAAGTAATAAAATATGCGAATAGAGTATGAGCATACAAATGGTTCACAAAAATGTGTTAGATACAAGTTATTAACTCATTAACGACGATTGCAGCAAAAAAAAATCACAAAAATAAGCTTTCTGCTTCAATTTATCTGAATGAAAAATAGAAGACCAATTCAGACCATAGTGCTGAACAATTTATATAGGGCATATCAGTTAAATTCCATGAAAAAAAGAATTTTAAAACTTAAAGGTAACAAGTTTAGATAATGAAGGTGTTAATGGTGTTCACAATATTATGATAAGTCGATTGACTAGATTTAAATGTGCCACTAAAAATTACAAATCTCTCCAAGTATTTCAGAAATAAAAATCGTCCAAAGATGCGAGGGATTCGAATTATTCGTTGTTAAAATATTTTTTTTATTCTGTATACCTGGGTCATAATGGAGTCCAAGCCAAATGAAATTACATAAATATCTCATGTTTAAGCAATAACATGATAATATGTATATACATTTTCATATCTATATTATTATACTGTATGAAATTATCTGAAATTACCATTTCCTTAACTATATGATTGTTTGTAGTGTTGTTATGTTTACAAATGTTTATTGTTTGTAGAAAATGTTACGTAAATGTGGCCTGCGTTCGTGTAATGTATTCTATGTGGTGAAATATGTATTCAAATGTACATGTACGTATTACCATATAACATTCCTCCTTTTAACTTATCATTCTTTTAATTATCTAGATCTAGATAGAAGAAAAACTGTAATATTAAAATTTAGTTCATCATTCCCAATACGAAACGTTCGTGCTCTAGTATAACATACATTTCTAAAAAGTAATGGTAATTATAATTTTTATCAGCTGTACACATAGAAATTTTAAGAAATATTCTAAACTTTTTCCATACTAAACCCCATGATTTTAAAACAATAATTGCGAAGTATTTCAAGTACTAAAATTTAGTTTTATTCAAAAATACATTTATGCAGTTGAATCTCAATAAGTCCATTTACAATAGTTCTTTAACACAATTATAGACTTTAAAATATTGTTAAACTCAACCTATTATTAGCTAAATTGTCTTGCTTTAACCCCTTTATGTCCAGTATCTAAATACAAAGACGCTTGTTTTGGTTTTTTTTTTTAATTTTTGTTTGTCTAAACTCTAAATTAACAAAATATAAGACAAAAGATGACCATAGTCAAGATCAATTTATGTAAAGTTAAATTACGATACACGGAAAACGAATTTATAAAAATCTTAAGTTAAGGTTTTCATTCAGTTAGGAAGGTGTGCGTTTAAGGTTGTCAAAAATAGGTTAACCCTTTTGTGCCCCATTTGTGAATCCATTAATACTTTCCTCGCCGAATAAAAACGTTAGCTTTAACTCTCTAATGCATGATTTTTTTTCGTCCCGAAAAAATATATATGTATCTTTAATACTCATACATTATGGGGAAAATAATTTTTAAAAAAATTAACTGCATTAGAATTAAATAATTTCAATTTTTAATTTTTTTCCATCTGATAAAAACCAACTACAAAATTCCAATTTTGATAATAATGACTAGAAAACTACTAAATATATATCAAAATAACCCTCTTTAACTATAATTAATTTTTAAAGACACTTTATTTGTATTTAGTGTACTAATATTATTATACTTTGAATGCTGCCAAAAACGTAATTTAACAACAGTTAATAACCTGACTCTTTAATTCTGAATACACTTTTACTACTGTCATCTATGAGGATTACTAGTAACTAAAACTTAAAAATGGAATGTAATAGATGAAAAAAGCGCAAATTTGTCGAGAGGGAGCTATACTTTAATAGAATAGAGTGGATTGTTACTTGTTGCCAAACGGCAGCAGTATGCATTAGAGGGTTAAATTTTTAAAATTCATTTTTCGCGTGAAATAATTTGTTTTAAATAAACTCTTTAGGGATGATGTCTTTATTTGCTTCATATTTTGTTTATTTATACAAACCTAACATCTTCGCTTCAGAGATACACATACGTGATACAAGAACCACATCACTACTTCATTTCACAATATTTTGGAATAATAACTTTTCGATTATGAACTAGAATGATCTATCTCTTCAAAAATACCGATACTGAAGCAGCCGATTTTTTAAATGTATGTATTACCAAATGACGTATTAAGAGACCGATACTGAGGCAGCCGATTTATTAATTGTATTGCAAAATGACGTATTAAAAGTGTCAGGAAAGAAAAGTAAACAAGCGTCCTATAATTTTGGGCACTGGGCATATACTGGTTAAACTAAAAATCAATCACTACTTTATTTCCTATTAAACTTATACTTAATACTTAATTTAGAACATATATATATAATTTAATATTCTCTCAAAATGGACTAACTGTAAATATCGTCGGCCTTAGAAGAAACTACGTAGTTTTGTAAACGGTTTACTTTACTCAAACACAAAATAAAATCCCTGTGTGCTCTAGTTTCCCGAAACACGAGTAACAAGTACGACTTATATACTAACTTGTAGTTTCCCTTTTCCAAAGAAATTGAGTGTGTAAACAGCCAAAAAGAAGGTTATTTGAAGAAATTAAAAAATAAAACGATTTAATCATTTGAACGATGAGAAGTTAAAACTGAAGTCATCTTTGTCAAGGCGAATCGAAGAACAGTCGGTATATACCGGCGCTGTTAGATCATGTTCACATGTGAACAGTGTTAGAGTTTATTTCTTTATTGACATGTCCACGATATTCATTATTGTTGCATAGAAATAAATTTACTGTTTTTATAATAACAAATAAGTTGTCTGTGTTTTCCTTATTGTACACCAAAACCGAGCTTAAGTTTGCAGCAGAGAAATGTACTAGGCGGATGAATCTGCATAAACAACGCTGCTGGCGTCGAAATTTCGCCTGCTCCAATTGGCTGCTCCTTTGACCTTGATATTCGTGCGCCCTGTTACGTCAAAATCGAAGGAAAAAATAATTAAAATAACACTCTAACTGAAGCTAAACTAATAAAAATAATAAATTTATGTCTTGAAATAACAAATAAATTTGTTTATTGAATGTGAACTACCTTTTTGTATTCGATTCTCGCACTCAAAAAACGAAAATTATTTACCCTTTTTCTCGTAGAACATTTGTATACTGCAAACTTAAGGTCGATTTTGGTGTAGCTTCTGTCACAGTAAAAATCCGAAATACTTTCAAGGCTACTCAAAAATAATTTCGGACATTTAGTTATCATAGTTGAGTTACAAATGGATCCCTGTTTGCATATTTCCTCGTCCTACGATTTCATTGGTTGCTTCGGTTTCTCTCGTTGCACGGTTTTTGTCGTCTGCTGATTCCATTTCAGAGTTATTTCAGTGAAAATTATTTTTATTTTTGATAGTTATTAAACTTTATCGATTTTATTTCGATTAAATTTAAAGTATTCGAAGCATTGCCAAACGCTAAACCGCTCGAAAAGATCGGAACATACCTTTGTGCCGCCTAAAAGGAACGAAATTTTCTCCCTGAAATTCGAGATAGCCACTCACTCGTTCATCAATTCAGGACCAGAATGAGGAAATCGATGGGTTTGGCTTGGTTTGAAATATCGTCGCACTAGAGCTACACGAGGGCTATTGGCGACCCGACGGGCGTCGTATTTTAGAACCACAGTCAGGTGACGAGCCAACACCTGAATAGGCACCCAACGCAACCGTTAAGGGCGACATCGTACGCAGCGGAAATCGATGGGAAAAAACTTTCTTTCTTGTAAGTTTTCTTCAACAAATTATTTGAACAACCGAAACCGCAAGAATAAGGCATTTAAAAAAAATATCAAGAAAAGTATTTTAAAACATTTGTTGTTAATAATATTTATTATTAATAGAATATTTATTATTAAAATATTTATTTATTTTTTTTTTTTTTGAAAATACCGAAACAAAAGATTTCTAGAAAAATGGAAACAAGACCGCTTGAGCTGTTGTCCCGCACTACGTGAAACAAATACCATTCGTTAAAAAAGTATTTTTTATGGAACAAAATACGATACACAAACTTCGAATTGTTTTATGTTGCCATCTCTCCTAAGGAATTTGTAATTTATTATTCTAAATAATCGGATTATCTTAAAATACCATAGTGGGCTTGTTTCAACACCTTGTCAAAGAAAACAAAACAACCAATGAAATTGCAGTTCGGAGTGCGTGACATTATAAAAGAAACCAATGAGCTTGTTTCAAGTAGTAGGGAGAAAAAACAAAACAACCTATAAAATCGCACAATGGAGAGCGTGACATCATAAGAAATGCTCCCATTCTAATGGGTAGGTTTCACGTCGTGAATGGCAACAGTTCCAGAAGTATTGTTTTCCTTTTTGACCCTTCTCTAATAGAATTTGTTTTCAACCATGCAATAGATTCAAACATAACTGAACCGAATATTGTGTATAAGCTTTACTTGGTAGTTTATACAGAGACTTGGTAGTTTATACAGAGACATAACATAGAGTGGACTGCGCATTCATAGTAAAGCAGCTTTGGGATGGAAAACCAAAACCGGTTTTCAAAAAACCGGTGGTCCCGGTTTTGACTGAAAACCGGTTTATTGTACGAGGCCCTTCGGAACCGAAAACCGGTTTTTTAGGGAAAAACCGATGGAAAATACAAAAAAAAAAACGATTTTTTCTAAAAAACCGCCATCCCTTGCAGATTAGCATTATGTCCTAAACATCATAAATCGCCAAGAGGGGAAAGGTTGCTACATATGGCAACTTAACGCTACCGTTTCGTTACGAACTATTCCAAATTGTCGCAAGACCTGAATATCAGCTAGCAAACCGAAGTGGAGACTACCATCAATATCCATGTCACGTGGGTTTCTACCAATCACGGCAGCTTGAATTTTTTTTAATGTTTTTGCAGACGATTTTTTGAGCATTGTTGGAATTTTTCTCTTTTGGCTTAAATAATAAATATTTAATTACATTCTTTTAATCTCTGAGCATGTTAACAATCGTGAATGTTGTACTCTTAATTCAGTAGCGTTTTGTGCAAGATGCCAAATGCTTGTGAATTCCTAATTGTAAAGAGGGGTATAAAAAAGGATTAGTCACACTTTCACGGGTAAAATTTATTTAGTTCTGCATACTTTTAGTAATTGTGTGCTCTTCTTAAACTACAATTTCTATCGAGGGAATTTATTCTAAATATCTTTCTTTTATACTGAAGAATCATATTCATGATTAAATCAACGTTGTTAGAACTCTAATTATAAAAAAATATTTTGGACCAAGTCAATTAAATTAATGGTCTGAACATTGACAGCTTAGAAGTAGAATAATTTTTTTACAATTTGGTCAAAACGAAACCTGTTTTTGCAATCGTAGTTTTTGAGTTATTTATATTTACAAAGTAGAGCATTTGTTGAATTTGGAATATATTGATGTGTTTTAGAAAGTTGATTTATTCCAGGTGAAATAAAGGAAGAAGCAATATTTCAAAAAAATATATATATATTTGATTTTTGTTTTTAAATTGGACCGTTAGAACGAAAGTTATAGAGACGGCAGAAAATATTCACCATGTCAATAACCAACTTATATTACAGCAACACTCTACATAAACCTACTAATGTTCTTTTAAATTAATTTTTAATAAAGAGTCCACATTCAATTGTTCAAGTAATCTTAAATAGACGCACAAAATCAAAGAAATAATCTGATATCTATTAAGAGGATCTTAAAATACTAGCGATTCATCCTTGCTCCTTTCCAAGCTTCTTTATCATAACATTAGATTGTCGGCCTCTGTGTTCAGGTCGTTGTGGAAAAACTCGCCAAATGGTAAACTCGCCATAGATGCGAGCCAAACGCGACACAGTCATGTGACTGTGTAAGTTAGATGATTAGGACACTTTAGGTTTGCCAATGCGCAGTCCATTCTATGTTATGTCTCTGAGTTTTTTTTATCTTTTTTTCTGATCATGAATCACGTTAAAGTGCTGCCCCACAATATCGCTTAATTTCTCCGCATACAAGACAAAATAACATTTTGTAAAGTTTTCCAACAACGTTGAGGTTTCGGTAAAGCTTTGCGTAATTGATATTCAATCAAATTGTAACCAATAAAATTCATAAATCGCATTAATAAAAGCAAGTTGCACGCAAAGAACTCTGAAATAGAAAACAGCAGACGTAAAAAAAGCTCATTTTGAAAGTGAAAAGGAGGAAAAGGCAAAACGGAAAGCAAGAGAGTAGCATCATCATCTGAAACAACTTCATGGTATATACACATATGCATATATACGAACATGTATGTGTATATTTTTAAATCTATGTATTACTAGCTGTTATACCCGACGTTGCACGGGTAGAGGTGAAAAAGTAATTTTATAGTCAATTTTACTATTTTTTCTTTCATTTGAGTTACATAAGATATGAAGATTACCCAGTAATTTTTTCCATTTAATTACCCATCTTGGATATAGTTATAATTAATATTAATTTCAAAAATACATTTGATAAGAAGCTCAAATTAAAGAGAATACATATTTAAGTAAAAAAATAATCAGTAAGAATTGAAAATAAGCTACTCCAGCAAACAGCAAACGATTTGCATTTTTTATAAGTTTATTTGCTTTTTAATAAGCTTATGTTGCTGATACCGTTCGTTATTAAAGTACAAAATCCCGCTACTTATATTACATAAAAAAATTCAAAAATGCTATAAAATTAACAGATAATGTCGTAGTAATTTCCCGAATAAAAACATTTTAGCTCATTTGGCGTGCTTGAAAAATTTGGCGAGGAAAATATATAGCTAACATTACACCCATTCAGCTCTAGACAATCGCACAACCAACCAGCTATTTAAAAAAATGCTCTTTTGCACGTTCTTTGTAATAATTTGGCGAGTTTGGCAAAGTAATTGGCGAAAAAAGGAAGACATGAAATCCTAATATGCATCTGTAGTGCAACGGTCTCTAAAAAACCAACATAGTTCAGTAAAAGCTTGCTTTTAAAAAATTCTTAATTAAAATCATATTTACACAATAAAATAATAGAATGGAGACTGGTAGGATTACGTAACTTGAAACATATCCAACTATTTTTTCGAATTATTAATTTTGTTTCTGAAGGCAATGAACAAATATTAAATAAATTAAACATTTTCGATTTCAATTGTTTTCTAAAAAGTTTTATTTAAATATTTCTGCCTGATGGCATCACGAAAGAGAAAAAATGATCGGATTTGAGCGAAAGTGGTGTATTTTTCCCCATAAAACGTTCGAAAACGATAGAAGGAATGGTTCGATTCGAAAAATTCTTAGCCTATGTTTGTTCTGGAGATGAGATGAATTTTTGTGCCAAATTTCGTGACGATCTGTTGCGTGGTTATTAAGTTTTTGCGTCCTATACAAACAGACAGACAAACAGACAAACATAAGTCGTATTTTATGTATATAGATATGTATCAGTGTACATAAAAATTCATTCAGTGATACATAACTGCCATACTAGTCCAGGCAACGAAGGCTGAAAAAAGGGTCTAGAGGGAAAGTTTTGGAACACAATTTTTGACTTCATAACTTTGTTTAGACTAGTTAGGAGGTAAACATATCAAAAGTCCCCGCCCCTAGCCCCTGTCCTGAAGGGGGGAGGGGGGGGTTGAATGTCCCATTTTTCGGTTTTTCGCTTATATCTCGAAAACTATGAGTTCTAGCTATATAATTATAATACACAAAATGAAAGCTGGTTAAATTTGCTACAAGCTGCACCCCTCAAGTGTTTGAATATCTTGTATAGTTTTCGAGATATCCGCTCTTGAAAGTCAGTAATTTTGGAGAAAACACTTCTCCCCAAGTACTCGTGTCACGTCAAATATGACGTGAAAATAAGGTCATATTTTTATGAATGACGTCAACAAGTAAAAAATCACGAAAAAATTGACGTCAAGTTTTCGACAGTTAAGTTGACGTCTTTTTATGACGCCATTTTCGACGTTATTTTCTTGTCAGCCGATTGACGTGATGTGAAAGACGTCAAGTAGTTGGTCGCAAAATGACCAAACTGACTAAAGTGACGCCATATTTCACGTCGGATGGTCGTCAACAAAAAGTACGAACTTCCGGTGACGTCACTTCCCTTCCATCGCTTGCGCAGGAGCATTCAAGACTATAGCCATTTTGTTTTGGCGATTCATGTCTCCTGAAACCTGAAGTGAGTTTTCTTTCTGTTTTCTAACTTTGTTTTAATTTTTAATAATCTTTTTATTTTTCTAATTAGTTTTTATATATTTAAATAAATCGTTTATAGTTTCATGGTTTCATCAAAGTATGCGTTTTGACGAGGCCAAGCTAAATGCGCATGTATTAGGCCTATAGACTTTCAAAAATGTACGTATCATTGGAATTAAACTCACTCGTAATTTACAGTGTTGGTGGTAATGTAGCCTTTTTTGGAAGAATTGTCATACAATAGAGATTTGATGGAATTTTTTTTTATTTTGTTGTGTTAATATGAGTTCTACTGTATTGTTTACACTATGATTTGGTAGAGCTGTTGAGCACTAAACAGTTCATGTCAATTATAAAAAGTTCAGTAACCTTGTTTTGGTTTAAAAAAATATAAACAACTGTTGCTATAGCTAGTAGAAATTGCTATAGCTAGTAGAAAACAAATACAATTTCAGTTGATGACTGATTTTAATGGTTAAATACCACAGAAGTATTTATATATTTGATACAGTCCATGTGTTCTTCTGGACTTAAATATTGCCTAGATGTATAGTGAGTCGAAAATCCTAAATTTTACTGCTTTCTGCTTAAATATTCTTAAGTGATCTGCTCCTGTAGAAACTGTCACAATTTTAGAAACAAATTCTTATTTATTTCATGCCTCTGATTCAAAGCATATTTTAACATGTGAGGTAAGAGCGAACAGGTACAAGTATTAATTTGTACCACTTGCTGTCACTGTTGAAAGGGCTAGTGTTTATACTAACTGCGCCATGGAACACTTTTCTGACACCATTTAAGATGTCGTTCGAACAGCTGCCCCTAGTGTTAGTAGTCAGTAATCAATGTAATTGTTCAACTGAACCAATCCAATTCCGAGGTCAGACTAATAACTTTGTGATTCTTTTTCACATTTTGTTGCCGATCCGGCGGCCTAGTGGTTAAGACATTGGCCTTTGGAGCTGCTGGGTCCGGGTTTGAATCCCGTTGAGGCATGGATGTTTGTTTGTTGAGTATATGCGGAGTATGTGCTTGTTAAATCTGTTGGGTTCGAAAGTCCTGTGGGCGGTCATTGCGCAGTTTGCCATGGGTACAGGTCCTCGTAGAAAATTTCCTTCCCCTTCAGGGACCAGTCTAAATTGTGGAGGTGGCAACGGATGGCAGCATCTGTCATTTGTGTATGTGTGTGTTTTGTGTTATCCTACTTGACGATGGTTTATAAGCGGGTCCTTGCGACCAAGCACGCAAGCCTGAAAATATGTCTACCGACCAACATTTTGTTTCCACAAGAAACCAAATCATTCTTAAGTTATCTAATGTAGGTAATAACCCAATCTGTAACTGATAGGGCGACACAACAAAGAAATTTTCATAATAGAAAATTTTGATGCTGCGTTGACCAGAATTACACTCGTACCCCTAACTGTTTTCCTTGTTTTCTAAAGTTTGTTTCATTTAGTAGGATATGGCTGCTGTATGCTACTAAAAGGACATTCAACATGGTTTGCTTTTGATAAAATGTAAGTTATATTTTTAATCTATTTTAAATACATCATTCTGCTTTCATTTTTTCGGAAACTAGTTTTTTTTACACAAGTCGTTTAGATAGGAATTTATTCAAAACTTGAGTACTGCAAACAGTATTTCTAAACTTCATTTCCTAAAAGATTGTCAACTTTTCACTACATGGCACACACTTCATCATTTTACAAAACAATGCTAATTCACCTGCTACATTTTTGCCAAATCATTGAAACGTGCTGTCGTCGATCAGGTCCTAGTAATTTTTTTACAAGATGGTCCACCACACATTTACTATTTAATTCATAAACTATTTCATTTTAAAATATGCAGCTTATTTTTTTTTCTTATTAATATATCATTTCTTGTACCAAACATAAGAAAGAACTTGATGGTTCTGTAAAAAATGCTTTTAAAAATGCAAATGCTGTGAATTGCAAAGCTGTTAAGCATACATTGAAAAGCTAATCTTAAACACACTCTCTTTTTTTTCAAACACAGAACATGGTTAAAGAGATAATGTTTTTCTAAAATTTTATTCATTATAAAATAAGTCTTAAGTAGATAGTTTTTTTTTAATCAGTGGTTTTAAGTTTTTTTGTGGCAATTATTAACTAACCTTTTATTAATTATTACTATTTGATTGCAACTAAGTCCTAAGCATACATTCCATTTTGAAGTTTTAGTTACTAATAACCAGTCCTAATAACCTAAATCCTTACTAATACTGTCACCCTCATAGATGACAGTAGTAAAAGTGAATTCAAAACTAAAGAGTGAAGTTATTAACTGTTGTGAAATTACGTCTTTAGCAGTATTCTAAGTATAATAATATTAGTACTAAATACAAATAAATTATTTTGAAAAATTATAGTTCAAGAGGGTTATTTTAAAATACATTTAGTAGTTTTCTAGTCATTATCAAAATTGGAATTTTGTAGTTGGTTTTTGCCATATGAAAAGAATTTTAAAAATTGAAATTATTTGAATTCTAAAAAGCCGTTAAAATTTTTTCAGTGTTTTTCCCATAATGTATGAGTATTAAAGATACAAATATATTTTTTGGGATGAAAAAAATTCATGCATTACAGGATTATAGATCCATGAAAAAAATTCCTCCTTAGTCCTTAAAAAATATTTTTTTATTTTGAAATGAGAGTGGGAACCATGTTATATTTTTCTATTTTATTGTCAAATACACTTTATAATTTAAAGTGAGTTTTTGTCTCGTTATTCTTAAATATATATACTTTTTTTAAAAAAAACTACAGTACTGTATTGGTAAATACGGTATGTCTGGTTAGCCTGCAGATGCTGAAATCAGAGTTAAGCAAAATTTCGGGAATAATGTTGATGTGTAATATTAAGAATCTGTATTTTTTAAGGCATTGGTTAATCTTTGCTGCATCTCAGAAGTGCATAATTCTTAGTTAAGTTAGTAAAACTAGTACACTGCTCAAAACAGTTAGATGAGTACATGGTTTAAACCTTTTCATCCAATATGATTTCATTTGAAATCATCAGCTTGCTGTTTTCTTACTAACTTAAGCTTGCACTTATTTATCGTCAGATGGAACCGTCATGTTTATGAAAGAGTAAAATGATGTTTGTTTTAAAAAAAGGGAAAATATTGGAAACGGGGTAAATAAAATTCACAATGAAAGAATTTTATTGAATATATTGATCCTAAATTCTTCATGCTTACATTTCAAGATGTTTAAAAATGCAACTGAATTTAATAAAGTTTTGAAGCATTACAGTCCTTGGACAAATTATTAGAGGCATTGCAAGATTTTGTGTAAAATATTAATTACCGGGTGACATTGTACCGTTTTAGTTTTAATTTTTGTTTCTTTATATTATCCAATCAATTACCAATTTACTTGATAGAAATAAAACATTAATTTAAAAAAGTATAAGTTATTTATATATTTCAAGAAAACTCGCGCGCACGTTTTCATGTTTAAAATTTTTTTACCTGAAATTGATATAACTCAAAATCTACTGTCCGTAGAGTGTTGAAATTTTCCACATATATTTTTCAAACATATTTCTTTAATTTGTCTTTAGGGGATAAGTTGTAAATAAATTGCGTTTTATTTATTAGTTTTTTTTAAATAGTGAACCTGTGAAATTATTAAAAAAAAATTCAATTTATAATATGTAATCAAAAAAATCGGTAAAAATTGTTTGTTACATTCATTTTCCTGTTCATAAAAAGGCTACATTTTTTTTCTCAATAAATAATTTTTTGACTTATGCATGTTTTTATTTTGTTCTCAAATTCACTTTTTTTACACAGCTCAACGTACCCGCTGTAGGCTGCTAAAGCGGACCTGTGCAGCATGCTTCCTTCAAGCGCAGATAATATGTAAGTTCTATTTTTATTTATACAAAATTAATCATTTTCATAAAATAATTTACAGACAATTATATTATTTAAATTTTCTACTGATGAAGATGTTTAAAATTTAAGATTGGTTAAAAGTTTCTTTAAAAAATGATATCGTTAATCGTATATATGGTCACAAAGTGAAATATTGGACTTGATTTGATGTATTTTATTAGATAAATAACCATTTTAAATTAAAATAAGATTATTAAATTTGTTCTCGTGTTTGTGTTAAATACTTTTCATATTGCATTGCTGTCAGTTTTTGAGATTGTTTTTAATGCCCATTTACTAAATTTTGTCAACTGTTTCAAGTGGGAAAGGTAAAAAAATATTTGTATTAAGAAAGCTTTAAACCTTAAAA
The DNA here is from genome assembly GCA_023701765.1 of Hylyphantes graminicola. Classification (NCBI taxonomy): domain Eukaryota; kingdom Metazoa; phylum Arthropoda; class Arachnida; order Araneae; family Linyphiidae; genus Hylyphantes; species Hylyphantes graminicola. Next base: position 22,167,386 of record CM043114.1, on the reverse strand, counting down.
TGTCATAATTTTTTTGGGCTGCCAATGTTAGAAATTTAATTTCATTTTTGGGGAAAAACTCTTCATCTGTTATTTTCGCTACATAGAATATATTCTTAACACTCTGATGCATACTGTTGCCATTTAGCAACAAGTATCATAATCAACTTTATTCTCTTAAAGTAGAGCTCCCTCTCGACAGATTTGTGTTTTTTTCATCTATTACATTCCATTTTGAAGTTTTAGTTACTAATAATCCTCTTGGATGACAGTAGTAAAAGTGTACTCAAAATTAAAGAGTGAGGTTATTAACTGCTGTAAATTACATTTCTGGCAGTATTCAAAATATAAATAATATTAGTACTAAATCCAAATAAATTGTTTTGAAAATTAAGTTATAAAAGAAAGAAAGTCATTAGTCAAGTTATAAAAGAAGGTTATTTTGAAATATATTTTGTAGTTTTCTAGTCATTTTATATTATCAAATTTGAAATTATTTAAATTCTAAAGCAGTTAAGTTTTTCTCAGTATTTTTCCCATAAAGTATGAATATTAAAGATTCATACATATTTTTTGGAGATGAAAAAAAAATCATGCAATAGAGGGTGAAGTCTTTTGCAAGAAAAACTAAGGTTTCGTAAAATTTATTTTTAAATGAACAGATATTTGATTTAACATTGATGTAACTTAGCTATCTTGTCAAATATAAATTGTTAATTGCTATAATACCCATTGAAAAATGAGGTATTTTTATTAACTTCTTTTTGAAATTTTTTATTTAAATCCATTCAAAATTTTAAAAAAGTGTGAAATTCTAAGAGTTGTAATGTGTTAAATGATTTTTTTTCTAAAACTTGATACTTATTGACTTTTTAACATGTTAAAATGAAGTAAAAATGTGTTTCATTTTTGTTGACAGTTTTTTATAGAAAATTTAAAAAAATGCTTTAATGCAATGTTTTTATTTATATAAAAAAGTGAACTTTTTTGTAAAAGAAACAACATTGTGAGATGTGAACAATGAAATCAAATTTGCATTAAATTTTTCTAATTTAAGTTAGTATAAATTTAATATCAACTTTAATTCCGATCTATCATAATTTAAAACAGGTGTTCCTGGTGGTATGCAGGGAAATAAGAGAAATCTTCATTTATATTCTTGATCGAATCTAAAACCGAGTACCCTTTGAACTCTCCCACACACAGTTATTTTTTTTATGCCATTTGTTAGGAGTTACTTGTCTAAACTAATGTAAATAAACATAAAAGCAGAATAAGTGTTGAAGAGAACTTAGGAGTAATGGGAAACTTATCTTCACTCTTTGATATTTTAATCATAGGCAAACAACAATTTTCGCACTAATGACTATAAAAGTATATTTTGTATGATGATTAATTTTTTGCTGAGTTTGCACTAACTTTTTATTTGTATGGTTGTAGACTTGTAGTTAATGAAAAAACTGTAAATTGATACCATTTTAAAATCATTCAGTCCCAGTGATGCCATTTGGAATCATCACTTTCAGTATTTTTTTCCAAATGTTCATGTCCGTTATGACATTCAAACACACATCATTCGATTCTTCACACTTTGTTCTATTAGACAATATTTTACATTAATCTCAATAGAAGTCAGAACTATTATTTTTTTAGAAAATAGCTAAGAAGCGTTTCACTTAATTTTTGAAAAGTTCACTTCAGTTTCCATATATTTAAAACTTAATTCAAACTATTTCGTTAAAATAATTACAAAATTGTTTTTAATAATGTGTTCGGGTACCTTAAAATATATATAACTCAAAGTGTTTTTGGGTAATATATATATTTTTATTTTGTTGTTTTAAGCAGTTAAAAAATTTTGGCATTATTTCAAAAACCATATAAAAAATCAAAGTGATTTTTTTTCTTATGGAACTCTTATTTTGGATCTAAAATAAGCTTATTTTGTGAATATCAGATGTTTCTGTAGTGTAGTAAATTTTTGGGACTGAAAGGGTTAATTCTCCTTTATAAGCATGTTACAAATAAGCAAATATCTAACCATTAAATACCAAGTTTTCTAAGGAATTTTTACTAAACAACCTTTGAGCACATTTAGAACAGGGTGGTAACAGAACTTGGAAAACCTGGAAATCAATGAATTCTCAGGAAACTTTTTAATTCTGGAAATATCAGGAAATTCTCATGGAATTTTTCAAATATTGCCAAATATCAGGGAATTTTTTTTCCATTTTGGATTACTTAAACAGCAGGTTTAGGTTCTTGTGATCACTAACGGACACTTGATAAAAAACATATTCTGGTTGATCCGATTTGCCTGAAGAACCAATCTTGGGGGAAGGATAAATCTCTCTCACGAATCATGTTATAACATGATTCTCTTGTCACATGATTCCTCTAAACTCTGAAATTCGGAAATGTAGAAAAGTTAGGTAGGCTGAGCCATAATCCGGAAAGTATTTCCGCAATGCCTTGATTAAATTTTCTGTACTGCATTGAATTGTGTCTATTGCATGTTTTCTAAGTAATTGTAAAATCAGGGAATTTTTTGTGAAAGTATCAGGGAAATCATGGAAATATCAGGGAACTTTTTTCCTAGGATTTTGTAACCACCCTGTAGAGAGTAAATATTATATGTTTATTAAAATATTTAGGTCTGGTAAAAGTCCAGTGGTATACAGGTGACAAAAAGGTTGGGAATCCCTGACCTACAACATCACCCAGTCCCCTGACTGAACCCTAAGCTAGTTATCAATAAACAAGTATCTAACCATTAAATATGTGTTTTTCTCAGGAATTTAATTCAACAAGAGTAGCTATTATGTTAATTAAAATATTTAGGTCCGTCAGGTGGTACGCCAATATTTCTCATCAAGTGGTACACATGAGCAAAAAGGTTGGGAGCCCCTGATCTAAAACATAAAAATGTACCTTAAATCAAAACCTTACACATTTTCTCAGCTCAATTCCTTGAATATTCATTGAATTTTATGTCACTTAAGCAGTTTAATATTTTTTTAAATTTATTTTGTGTAATCTATACTTTGAGGTGATCAAAATAAACTTTTCCATTTTTTTAAATTTAAAGCCGAAGTTATTGAATCTTTTTTTGGAAATATAGAAAATATTAAAAAAACTAAAATTATAATTCTTTAAATGTTTTATTATACATATATTTTAGATGGACAAGACTATTATATTAAAAAAAAAATTATGCTGAGAATATATATTTGCAGTTTTTATAATATATTTACATATTTTTTTCTTTTCAGTTTCTCCTTGAAAATCTGGTTATGGAAGCTGTTATGTAATTCTTCAATATTTTATTTTGTTTATTGTTTTTATTTAAATAAAAATGTTTTGATTCTGAATGATTTTGTATTTATTTCAAATATCAAGATTTAACATTTGCTAACCTGTAGTTCTGAATGTTTAAAGGTGATACTTAAATAATTAGGTAAGTTTAATATTACTACCTAGGCTCTATAATGATACAATCCAATATATATCTCAGTTTTGAAGTAAAAAATGATTATTTTAAAATTCTTAATTATGTACTAAATAATTTTTGAATTTCAGTTTTTCTCATCTTATTTCTATACAATCTCAATCATGGTGTAAAATGCAAATTTGTTAAAATTATGCCATATTTTGAAGTTATGAAAAATATCTTTTTCAAAATAAGTAGCAAAAGAATTTTAATTAATGACTTCTTATGAATAAATTGTTAACAGTCATTAATTTAGAAACTTCTTTTAAAGGACAATATATTTTGAAAATGACTATATATTTCTGTAATTCAAAATATTGTATAATATTTGAAACAAATTTTTGTTTTACACCATGACTGAAATTACAGAGAAATAAAAAGAATCACTTGAAAATCGCGTCATATTTTCACGTGAAATTTATGTCATTTGATCACGTGAAAATAGCGTCATATTGTCCCGTAAAATTAACGTCATTTGACCACGTGAAAATCACGACACATGATCACTTGAAATTAACGCCAATTGATCACGTGAAATTCGTGTCGTATTGTCACGTGAAATTCACGTCCACCTTTCACGTGAAATTCACGTCCACCTTTTACGTGAAATTCACGTCCACCTTTCACGTGAAATAGACGTTATTTGATAACGAAAAGTTCACGTCATGTGGTCACAAGAGAGTCATTTATTCACGTCAGATTGACGTCATTATTTGACGTCGAAAATCACGTCTTCAAAATGGACATTGTCACCAAAAAACTGACGTCAATTTAGGGGCATTTTATGACCAAAAAATCACGTCATATTCGACGTCACACGAGTACTTGGGTCCCCCCACATTTTTCACCTTTTTTGACCGGATAACTCTTCAATAATGCACCGAAACACTAAATTTTGGCCCTAGAGTGGTAGAGAATTTAGTTCTTTTCAATAATATATCTTATTTTACTATTTTATCTATTTTTTCTTCAAATTTCAAAGCCGTTTCAGCGTTGAGTGAAGAGGGTACTGGCAGTCCCGTAGAGCTAATGCATAAGTTTTGAAATCGCAACTTTTGGAAAACAATTACTTTGCCATGTTATTCCATTTTCACAAGGTATAAGAGTCATCATAACATCAATTTAACACAAAATTTAAAAGAAAATAACATCCGGTTATTTAATTATTAATTAATAAAGTTTTAAAATAGTGGCGCCATATGCTGTATATGTTTGACATTTTAAAATTTCAAAAATATATAATTAAATAACTAGATATTATTTTCGTTTCAAATTTGTTTCATTTCGATGTTATGTTGATTCCCGTTCCTGGGCAAAAAGGGCTAACATGGCAAAGCAATACATATGTGGAAGTTGTTATTCCAAAACTAATGCATTAGCTCTATCGGACTGACAACCCCTCTTATGTACACTTATTCTATACTGAACGTCTAAATAACACTGATTCACATTTTGTAAGCACGTTGTTACTTTAATATTTTATCTATTTTATTTCATTCGTCAAATCCAAAACTGTCAGATGCTATTCCTGTTCTTCATCTTCGGAGTCGATTTGAGAGACCCCATTGATGCTGTTCCAATGGTAAGTTTGGCATGCTCTAGGACCTTTGAGGCGTGCTATTTTTGCTGCTACACTTGAGCTGGCACAGTCTTTCTTGCATCATCCGAACATAATTTTCAGAACATCATCAGTTGCTGCTGGTAACTCACTGTGCACTGGGACCAGCAGAAGCGCTATCGACTCAAGAAGTCGCAGTCGGTTGATATCCTTTTCACTGAAGACACCAAGATAAACGTCAAACAAGATGATTTTCTGTCGAACAATTTAAATAAAATAGTCTCATCAACATACTTTAGGTGTAGCTTGAGGACAATTGGATGTAGGACCCTTCGAGCAGAAAGTGATGTGGACGTTCTGATAGTGGAAACGGCATACGGCTGTGATAATGTCGGAAACAACACAGAAACTTATTTTGCTAGCACGAAGTTATACTTTAATATTTGTGTCGACCTCACAGTCCTCTTGGTGGCTACAGCTGATGTGCATAAGGACATCGGTTTCATAAAGCCTGGACGTGGGAAGACAAAGTATTTTTTTTATTCTCATCCCAAGAGTTACAGCAACTGGATTTAGGACGTGCTATTTTTGCAAGCACAATAGCTGGATGCGACACTACATCTTTCACATTTCGAAAAGGCAGGATCGCATTTGCGAAGTTGTGTACGAAGTCGTCAGAGGTTTAGAAAGCGGTCTTTTCATACCCTTCCTTAACCACCTATCAGGTACAAAAGGCAGGCAATACCTGCATCTTGAGGTGTTATGGGGCTCCAACGAAAGAGGCCTTCCCCATTGCCACAGGTATGATTCATTCTTGAAATCCGGTGCCGCCATCAAGCCATATTTATCGTCTTCTTCCCACCGAGGAAGCAGTAAAACAGTATTTCCTCTGAATATTACACCGAGATGAGCTGTGGCTGGGAAATGACCTGCCTCCTCTTGTGTATGATTGGAAGATTGAGAATAACTGCCTGATGGTCAAAGTGCACAGTGAGTTAGCAGCAGCACCCGACGATATTCAGAAAATAATTTTCTGCAGATACATGAAAGTATGTGCCAGCTCAAACTGTGGCTGTAAAAAATCAAGTCTCAAATGTTCTTCAGAATGCCAAAATTCCCAGGGGACTATCCTCAAAAGGGTCTCTCAAGTTGACTCCGAAGATGAAGAAGAACAGGGGGATCATCTGACCGTTTTCCCACTGGGGTTCGAGGAATGAAATGAAATATATGAAATATTAAAATAACAACGTGCCTACAAAATGAGTATCAGTGTTATTTAGACGTTCAGTATAGAATAAGTGTACATAAGAAGGGTTGTCAGCCCCATAGAGCTAATGCATTAGTTTTGGAATAACAACTTCCACAGATGTATTGCTTTGCCATGCTAGCCTTTTTTTGCCCAGGTACGGGAATCAACATAACATCGAAATGAAAAAAATTTGAAAAGAAAATAATATCTAGTTATTTAATTATATATTTTTGAAATTTTAAAATGTCAAACATATACAGCATATGGCGCCACTATTTTAAAACTTTATTAATTAATAATTAAATAAGCGGATGTTATTTTCTTTTAAATTTTGTGTTAAATTGATGTTATGATGACTCTTATACCTTGTGAAAATGGAATAACATGGCAAAGCAATTGTTTTCCAAAAGTTGCGATTTCAAAACTTATGCAATAGCTCTACGGGACTGCCAGTACCCTCTTCACTCAACACTGAAACCGCTTAAAAATTTGAAGGAAAATAGATAAAATAGTAAAATAAGATATATTATTGAAAAGAACTAAATTCTCTACCACTCTAGGGCCAAAATTTAGTGTTTCGGTGCATTATTGAAGAGTTATCCGGTCAAAAAAGAGGGAAAATGTGGGGGGAGAAGTGTTTTCTCCAAAATTACTGACTTTCAAGAGCGGATATCTCGAAAACTATACAAGATATTCAAACACTTGAGGGGTGCAGCTTGTAGCAAATTTAACCAGCTTTCATTTTGTGTATTATAATTATATAGCTAGAACTCATAGTTTTCGAGATATAAGCGAAAAATCGAAAAATGGGACATTCAACCCCCCCTCCCCCCTTCAGGACATGGGCTAGGGGCGGGGACTTTTGATATGTTTACCTCCTAACTAGTCTAAACAAAGTTATGAAGTCAAAAATTGTGTTCCAAAACTTTCCCTCCAGAACTCTTCGTTGCCTGGACTATACATTTAGTTGGAGAAAACACACCTTGTCCAAATCTCCATTCTTAAATATGGGCGTAAACTGGGTTTTCATACATAAAGCATGTGCAATTATGGTCGATAACTGGAATATTACCAGAAAAATTTTAAGACGACGTCAAACACAGTTAAAAGTACTTTTTTTTTAATTCATCAAATGAAAGTTATAAACTCCTCTTCGTTTTTTAATGGAAAAAAATATTTGACCCCTCTGGTACTAAAAAAAGAAAATATTTAAAAAAAAAAGCTTCAAAATTATTTATCAAGAAAAAAGGGTATTCACTTTATTTTTTAAAACACAAAATCATCTTATAGTCCTTATGTACAGTGAAACCTTAACGGCGAACGAGATAGAATGACCGCGCGTGGTTGTATAAACCTAAGTATCTGTGTCAATCCAATGTTTTATTTAAAAAAAAACTAATTTTCTAAAGCCACATTTCTCCTTCTGTATTGAATATTTTTACAAACGGTACCCTAGTATATAATAAATGTAGTTGACTTCATGGAGGAATGAGTAGTAGGGAGTGAGCATTTTCCTTACCAGCATTATAAACCCGGCGTTGCACGGGTGCACCTATAATAATCCTAATTGGTATTTTTTATGTAAACTTTATTTTATACCAATTGATCCCCTATCCACTGGTCTACCTGGATATTATAGTAATCTCCTTCCATTCTGATATGAGGGGTTGATTGTATGTGTATCCAGGAGTTAGAGAGCTTTCCCATAGGCTCCTGTTCAAATTGCCAGAACTAAAACTAAGCATAACTCCTCGGCTCAACAGCCCATTACTGTGCCAAGGCCTGCCGTGCCCATTTTAGCTTTCGTGACCTAGGGGTCTGGGGTGCTAGGCATATGTCCCGGTAAGGAAGTCAGCCTCACGCGGAGCCCCCAGTGTTTAGTTCCCAAGCATGCTTGGTACCCATTTTATCGACCCACTCAAGGGGTGAAAGGATGGGTCAACCTTGCCCAATCCGGGATTCGATTCCCGGATCTGTGGCATGGCAGTGCGATAATAATCCGAATAATAATACCCCGTGTAGAAGAAGGACACTTTAAATATCCTCCAAAATCCCAACGCTTTTGCGTAAGATGTCGCCCTTAAAAAGTACATTGGGTACCTACTCAGCAGGTAGCTTTGTATAACTTGACTGTGGTTTAAAATTACGACTCCCGTTTCCAATAGCCCTCGTGTGTAGCTCTAGTGCGACGATAAATTAAACTAACCCTAACCCATACAACTGGATGGGAATAGCTGCCCTACGTTAAATTTTCAACTTCGCCAAAAGCCGACAACGTCAAAATTATATCTAGGGTAAGTCTATATTAGGGTAGAGACTGAACCTACAAACCGCACCATGGAGACATTATAGGGCATGTGGGGCCCGATAGCAGAGTCGTTTGGATCGCAGGCCATAACGCCAGTAGTCCGCGCGCTGTAACGGGTGCGGGTTCGATTCCCGCCTTTGCCCTGGGTGTACACTCTTAAAACGAACGAGCGATTTTAACTCAGTCTGAGTTAATTTTCACTCCTCCAGTCCAGAAAATGCACTTCTCCTAGAGGAATGGATACTTTGTGTGTTAACCTCCGACAGGATCAATCCAAACGAGTGATTTTAATTCAGTCTGAGTTAATATTCACTCCTTTCCAGTGTCGAAAATGCACTTCTCCTACTGGAGTGGATTTCACTCTTTTGTTTTAAGAGTGTACTTCCTTTCTCAGTACCAAAATTTACAAATTAACTAGCACTTTTGCCACTCTATTCGGACTCCGTAGTGAGCCATGGCTGCCGATGGCAGCTCAGTACGAGTCGTTCCTCTACCCTACTATAGAACTCTTTGATCCTCTTGTATGGTTGAAAAAGTTTCATAAGCACAAATTTCTTATTTATGCTGAAAATATTCCTTCATATCTTCCCATTTGTAAACATCAATTAAATTAAATTCTGAACCTTAATTAAAATCTAGTTGAACAAATCTGATCCACCATAAAAAAAATCAAAAGATCCAAAATCAATTTGTTGAAGATCATGCCCTGAAAACGATTCATAGCTTCAGTTGGCACAATCCGGTTTTTGACTTTTTTTTTCACCCGCCACCATCCTAATCTCACCTCCGTAGAGTTGAACCACAATAAGGGTAATGTTAGGTTTGAATTATCGTGGCACTAGAGCTACACGAGGGCTATTGGCGACGGGCGTCGTATTTTAGAACCACAGTCAAGTGACGAGCCAACACCTGAGGGTCCACTGACTTCTAAGTATCCAGTGACTTCAAAACATTTTACAAAATCATTTATATTCATATACCCAACTTTTAAGGGCGATATCGTAAGCAGCCTCAGGCTTAGGAGATTATTTAACATTGACACTCGCCACAGGGTTTGTTGTTCGGAAATTGTTTGGTCGCCCAGCCGTTTGTAGGTCGGGAGTTATTATGCGATACCCAGACCCGACATCTTCCTTTAGACGAGGTATTCGTCAGAAATTTTTTGTCTGCACAGGTCGGCAGTTAATTTTGCTGTGGAGACACGAATCTGGGACATTTTGTATGCAAGGCAAGCACCTTACCGACAGTGCCACTAAGCCCCCAACCCCTCGCAAAACTAGAGAAATTTTCTTTAAGAGCTTTTAAAGTCAATTTACTAATTATTTACATAAATATATTAGCAAGACACTTTTAAAAGAAACTAGACATCTTTTTTATTAAATCAATATATATCTTAATTTATACGTATAAGAAAACATCATCGCCTACAGCCTTATTGATTTTCGAAAAAATTTGAGCCATAACATTGAATAAACTATTACAAATAAATGAATGAATGCCCAAATGTACACATCATAAAATTTTATTTCAGATAATTAATAGGATCAAAAACAATTTATAACATGTTCGATCATTCAAAAAAATATATACTATGCATGTGTGTATATATACTTCGCTAACATATTCATCATATATATAAACACGCAGGCACATTCCTATGTGATGATTTAAGACAAAAATAAATTACTTACTATTTCAATTTTAGTACGAATTCGAATAGTGCGTAGTTAGAATTTTCTTTTTAAGTAAATACAAAATTTAGCATTTTACTCTGCTAAAATAGTATTAAGTATACATCTTACTAAATTTTGAAACAATCTATGGTGTTTATTTTGCCTAAAAATGAATATCCAGTTTAAAAATACTAAAAATGTCAAACATATTTTGCTTCAAAAATATGGGAGTGGGATAACTATTTTAAAGTTCAAATTAAAAACAAATGCAGTAAGTTAAGATAACTTTTTTTATATTGAAATAGATTTCCCTACAATTCTCGTTTAGTTGTAGCAGAAAAAAAAAACATTGAACAGAAATCGGATGCATGTCAAGTACTTCTATTTAAAAAAATAAAAGTTGTGAAAAAAACTATGAGTTAGTCTAAAACTTTTCAATTTTGATTTAAATGAATAATTTATAATTGTTCTATTTAAAAAGCAAGAAAAAAATTACTCCTACATTTCGTAACTAATATGAGATATTTAAAAAAAAACATGCCATAAACTAAAAAAAAAAATTTATGATCAGCAATTATGTAGTGTACAAACTGGGAAAACCAAAGTTTATCACATTAAATAAGCGAGGGGAAGCCCTTTCTAAGAACCAGCAACACTATACCTATCAAAAGAAATATAAAATACCAGCACAAAATAATCTTACTAATATACACAACACTCCTGATAAATAATAGAGGAAGTAATACTTGATTAACTTAAAGCACTTTTTTTAACTAAAATAATTTCGTAGTTGTCAGTTAAAAAAAGAGAAAATGCTTAGTACTTCATGAAACAAACTTTAAAGAAATATACATACAAGTCATTTTATGCTACAGTAAATTCAAAAAATAAATTCAGACACCTTTTAAATTCAATAACGGAAGATGAATAATTTATAAAAGAATGAAATAATTAAATAAAATTAATTTATAATAGAATTAACAAATAAATTATAATTATACTATGCAGAATGCACAAATTTCAACCCAATTTTTTTTTATTTAACCATGTTTATTTTCTACAATGCAATAGTTTCTTCAAATGGTTAGCTTTTGTCTAAAATCATCTTTTGAAAATGGATAAAAAGGGAATTTATATGAAAATAAACCATAGAAATAAAGCATAAGGTACCTCATACAAAAATTAACTGTTATGAATAAGTCATACAAATGTATTCAATGACTTTTTTTAATTTATTACCTTTTGAGAAATAAATGAATGGTAAAAAACATTTTTAAAAAAAAGAAATCCAACATCTAACCGTTTAAGTTTTAAAAATCTAAAAAAAAATTAAAACAAAATCACATGAAAACAGCACTACTTCATTGAAGTTCAACATTTAAGTATTATAGTTAAAGTACAATGTAAAAAAGTGCTTTTATTTTATTCAATGATTTTTTTTAAAAATTATACAGTAAATATTAAGCATTTTTTATTGAGAATATTGAATAAAAGATATGTAGTGAAATATCAGTTTCTAGAAATAAGTTGTTTTTTTTTTTAAATAAGTGGATATGAAACTAACAGTCGCATAGAAGAAAAGCAAAAGAAATTATATATTTAAGTGCACTTTATATTGATAATTTTTTTATTTATACAGTGGTGTAAATTAAAAATGGATTTTAAATTATACACAATATGAAATACAAAAGAAAAGCTAGGATACTTCAATGCAGATTATTATTTTTTAATTGGTTAATTTTTAGCTCATTAAAAAACATTAACACACGCTACATAATTAAAGACTAATAGCTAATATGGTCATATAAATGAATTAGGATTTTTTGTATGCTTAAAAATATAAATAATATTTTTTTTTTATCATAAGAATTTTTTCAACCTCCTTGAGTTTTTATTTACAGACATTTAGAGACACATTTTAAAGTATTTTTTTTAAAGAAACTGTTAATGAAATTTAAATTTAGCTCATTGAGTTCTCACCGTAACTAGTCTTTCAAGCTCAATGACAAGTTTCATTAGATATTTTGTGTTGTATGGAAAAATACATTTAGTTTATAATTATAACTAAATGAAAAAAATTAGCATCATGTTTTTTTTTTAATTTTATTGAGACAAAAGGAAAAAAAATAATTGTCAACTTACTTTTAAGATTTTGAAAAATTAAAAGCTAATAAAAACTTAATATAATGTAAATATATCAGTTGTTATAAGTAAAGAGAAAAATACAGATAAAAATTTTATATATACTTTGGGAAAAAAAAGAACTATTTAATTTCTGGTTGTGCAACAATTAAAGAAATTTAATTTTACTTTATATAAATACAATAATAAAATTATAACTTATGCAACAAAGATACATAAATGCTGTTTATCTTTCTAAATAAACAAACCTGTGGAAGATGCTAAAATATATAGGAAATTTGCAACCTTTTCAAGCAGTGCAAAATGCATGGTATTCGAATTTAAAGAAGCTCTTTTTAAATGAATTATAATTATCTACAATCAGCCATAAAAGTATAATTAAATAATTAATATCAATGGCCATTATTTTACTTTAAAATAAATACTAATTAAAACAAAACTTTGCATATTTATGATACAGCCAATATCTACCTAAAATTACATTGAAATAATGTAAACAAAGCAATCTAACATTTAACCCCACAATTTCAATATCGTTCTTTAGTTTTCTTCCTTTGACCAAAAGTACAATAAAATGTATATAAAATATATTAAGCATCTTTTAAAAAGCACAAGTATTAGAACAAACTTACAAAAACGTGATTCTCTGTATCTTCGAAAAATATTATTTAATTTCAACAGAATCAAGATGAATAGAAAACTTCAAACCAGAAACCAGGTAGGGTATGATGTTGTATGATATCCAAGGCCTGATTTACGGCAGGGCAAACGGGGCACGTGCCCAGGGCCCCCAAATTTTCTTCATGAACATTTATCCTCAATACAACTGCTCCAATTTTTTTTAATCTGAAGTAAACAAAAATTAAATTCATGAACAAAATTTTAATATTAAATTGTGTTTAAACTCTGAATTAATCAATTCACAAAAATAGTTATTTAGGGGGGATTAAGCATGCTATCCAATATAATTACTTCGGGTTTTTTTTGGCAAAACACTGTAAGATAGGAAAAACATGCAATTTTTATTTCATCGAGGTATGTTTTTGGGCCCCCAAATTTGCTCGTGCCCTGGGCCCCTAAAGTTGAAAGTCAGGCCCTGATGATATCTGAAGACAAAAGCACACAATATAATGTTCCAAACAAAAGATGCCCTCTCATAAACTCAAATGAATAAATACAGTTAACTGTTAATACAAGAATGCTTATATTCTACAACTGGCAAGTGAGAATAAAACCAAACCGTTGTCGCATGTCATTTGTGTTATCAACAAGAAGCAAATTATCAAAAACTGGACATAGATATTTTTCTGTCATGCACTTTTTGCATCAAAACATGATATACATAATATCTACAGCTTAACCTAATGGAAGTAATATTTTAGTTGGTCTCTAGCCCCGACACCTTCGCTCAAGGACAGCTAATCGTCAGGCTTAAGCTCTTTGATTTGTTTGATTAGATAGGCTTTTTCGTCGTTGAACTGTTCGTCATCTGAACGGTCAGTGTGAAAATTTGATAAAAAGTCCACTAGCTTATCCTTGTTCCTCAGTAAAATATCTAGGACTGGCTTAGGCTTGTTGGGATTGGCTACAAATACCTAGAACAAAAAGCAAGATACCTCTACATTACACTGTTTTCAATTATTTTTACACAATTTACTATGGGTTTTATGACACAACACCCTAATCACTAGTAAAGCATTTAGTAAAATATACATAGCTTTTTTAATTACTACATTCTACGCCATATAAAAACTTTCACTCTAAAGTTATAATTTTTTTAAAAAAATTAAGATTGGTCAAACTATTTTGCATAGAAAATGATGATTCAATGTAAATCCAATTGAAATGAGAATAATTGATAACTCTAGGAAGAAACTATTCATTTTTTACATTTAATTTATTACAAAGTATACATTTGCAAAGGATATTACACACAGTATCTGTACAAAAGTTAATTTAGATCGTAAAGGGATAAATATTAAGTCATTGTGTTCAATTATTGTAATATTTAGTATTTTAATATATTAGAAAATATATGCCAGAAACAATTCTGCATCTGTACCCATACCCATAATTCTTGAACATGATGGAATTTTTTTTTTAAATAAAAAGTACCACAATATTACTTTGGACAAAAATATTTTTTAAAAACATTTTAGTGGAAATATAACTAAGAAAAGTATTTTTTAAAAATTCTACAAATTGAAATTAAATTTTGCCCCTACATACCTTGAAAACATGAAAAGCTTCAAACTGAATGTTTCTACTTCTTTCTTTCAGCATGTTCATCATTAACTTCAAGTTATCTGGAGAACTGATGTATCGTGTCATAATTGTAAAATTGTGACGATCTAAAAGTAGTTCGCCTAATAACTAAAAGAAAATTTGGTTAGTTACTGACAATTTGAAACAACTAAAATGTACTCATGTGGTAAAAACTTTAAAACAAATATTTAGTATAAATATAGTTGAACTTACAAGCTCGAATAAAATATATTTTGATGCTTATTTTATTTAAAAAAATAAGTTTTGAGTGATATATGTTCATATTTTCAATATGATTTACATTACAAATTATTAAAAAATTTAATACTTAAATTATTCTCTTTTATTTAATCTTCATCATTTTCTTTCGATTTCATATTTTTTTAAATTATATTTTGATTTATTAATTTTTTTATTTTTATTAAAATTGATTACATAATTGTTTTATATTCTATACATCCTGAAATTTCTTTTTACCTTTAATTATCTATCCTGAGAAAAATGCTTGAATTGAACTTTAATTTAAAACTTATAAATAAAGCAAAAATTAGGTTAAGTTTTTTTTTAAATGTAACAAATTATGTAAAATGTATATTTATTAAAGCTTGATTTTTTTCTATACAATTTTAACTGATTTTCGGACAGAAATAGCAAAAAATCAAAACCTATCAAAATATATATCGCAAACATTATTTTACAAAAAAAAAAGCTTTGAACAAGTTTCAAAACTTAAAAAAGGAATAGATTTTTACTTTCAAAGACTGTCTTTTAGTGACATAGTTTTCCGAATTCAACAAATGCTGGTAATGGCTGAAAACCCGGTCATAGTTCATCTCTAGAAATTCTGAACACAGCACTTTGTGCCTTGTTAGTAATTCCTATTATAATAAGACATAAAAACATTAGGACAATTTATAATGTAATACAGTACAACAATATTTTATTACAAATTCATTCATATTTGATGTAGATGCAACAGTTGCTGCAAAAAAATCAAAAGAATAGTCATCCATGGTAATTATAGCTTCTTTAGGAGGAAAAAAAACACTTTTTTTTTTTTTTTTGGATTTTCGACCCCATTGCAATATTTCATTACCTTATATTTCTTATTAGGTACTTGAAAATCAAAAGGTTAATCAACCAATAATGTAACAAAATTTCAATGCTTTAAAAAGATTGAGAGCACTTTAAATTTGCTCCCAGAACTTTCAAACAAATCCATCAAAAAATTTATAGGAAAAAATTTAAACGCTAATTATCAAAAAACACTTGTGGAACAAGGGCTCCTGTGACTATCCTCTAAGGCAAGGGTTCCCAACTGGTGGTATGCAGAAAAATTTCAGGTGGTACGCTTGAGTGATGTGAGCAACATTGTTACGAGTTACTTGTGCCAGTTTCAAAGCTCTTGTACACAAAAAATAAGCATAGAAGCAGAATAAGTGTTGCAGACTTAATGGTGAATATAAGTTCCATTACTTCTAACGTAGATATTTTAATCACAGGCAAACAACAAAAACGAGTTTCGCTCTAAAGACGTAAAAGTATATTTTGTATGAGGATTAGTTTTTTGCTGAGCTTGTACTAATTTTTTTATTGTATGTTTTTAGACCTATGGGTAATTAATAAAACTGCAAATTAATACTATTTTATCCTTTTTAAATTCTCGTCTGTTATAAGCATGTTATAAATAAACAAATATCTAACTAGTAAATATGAGGTTTTCTCAGAAATTCGCAAAAAGGTTGGGAACCCTTGTTTTAAAGCAGGGGGGGGGATTTATAACATTCTTATAATAAAGAAGAAATAAAATATTAAAATGGTATTAATTTACAGTTTTGTTTATTACCTAGAGGTATAAAAACATACAAATAAAAAATAGTACAAACACAGCAAAATCCGATCCAGAAGTTAAAGATTTCCCTTGTTAAAATAATATGAATGTTTAAAATAATGAGTAATCTGTTTTCGTGCTCACTGCAGTACATGCGTACAGAAGCTATTAAAAGCATCATGTTGCTCACATCACTCACGCGTACCACTGGAAATATTCCCACGTACCACCGGTTGGGAACCCTTGTTCTAAAAGGATTGTCTACCTTTTAACTCTGTATGAGAAATTACAATGTACAAAATAGCTTTTTAAACAAAAAAAAAGAATTTAGTTAAATGAAAAAAAAAATCACTGACCTTAAATGTAGAGAAGGCATCGGACGCAATATCAAAAGTAGAAACTTCAACATATCTAAAGAAATTATAAAACTCATCCGAGTAAAGAATAATTTTTGCTAGTGCCTCATAGTGAATGCACTCTCGTAGCATTGTACCACAGTTCAAGGCAATATCTTGCTTCTCATACCTAAAAATAAACACATTTATTTTAAATTGGTTTGGTTTGAATTATCGTCGCACTAGAGCTACAGGAGGGCTATTGGTGACGGGTGTAAACACATTTATTTTAAATTGGTTTGGTTTGAATCATCGTCGCACTAGAGCTACAGGAAGGCTATTGGCGACGGGTGTCGTATTTTAGAGCCACAGTCAAGTGACGAGCCAACACCTAAATAGGCACCCAACGCAACCGTTAAGGGCGACATCGTACGCAGCATCAGGACTTTAAAGGATATTTAACGGGCACTCCCTTACACAGGGTATTATTCGTCGGACATTTTTGGCTGCATGGGCCGTTTATAGGTCGGCAGCTATTTTGGCGATGCCCGGACTCGAACCTGGGACCTTCCGCATGCTAAGCGTGTGCTTAACCGACTGGGCTCCAGCACCTTTTTTTTTTAATTAAATATAACGGAGACACTATTCGCAATAACAAATGAACCTTCATTCCATAAAAATCAGGGATCAAATTACAGTGGAGGCCAGAAGTGTGGATACTTTTTGAAAGTTTCATGTATTTCAACATTGTGTGCTTGTAGAATATTTTAATTTTCACTTTTGGCAATTTTAATTACTAAATTCTACATTAAATTACCTTCAATTTAATGTATAAACGTATGTATTTAAGTGAAAATGAATATATTTTACAAGCACACAGTTACATGAAACTTTAAAAAAAGGGTCCACACTTTTGGCCATCACTGTAGGCGGAAAACAAGAGCATTTCATTTTTTTTTTTTTAGTATGGGCACTTTTAAGAAACTTAGATTGCTTAGGGTAGCTTTAGGGTAAACGAAATTGTAAAATATAAATATTTTGTGTGTAAAATTATAGTTTTCGCAGAAATGAAGGAAGTAAATGTTATTTTAGGTTTACAATATGAGAAATAAATTTGTGAAAAATTCTAATAATTAAGTTAAATCAGTAATGCTTAGAAAAATCTCTATTTATAGCAGAAATTTATGTCTGTTATTAGGTTGCCAATATTCCATAAACAAGTGCTTAAGACCCTATAGCATACTTTTTAGCTATATTTTGAAAATTCAATAGATTGATATAATTTAATTTCGTCTTCACATCTGCAATGCCTCATCATATCTGTAAATTGGCAGTTTTCATTAACATTAACCTTCAAAGATTTTTTTTTACAGTCAGTAATAAAAATAAATGCTTTAATAAAATGGTTAAAGAATGAAATCTGGTGACATTGTGAAAAATAATTGTATAATATAAGAAGAGCTGAAAATTATTTTCAAGCATTACCCTTTCATTAAGTTGAACAAAATCTCAGACTTCGTACAAATATACTCAACAGTAGGTAATCTAGTTCCAATTTGTCGCCTCAGAATATTGCTAAATATCTGAACAACATCTTTTTTACCCTGAAATAAATATATAATATTATTTTCCAATTTTAAAAGTAATAAAAAGAATTTTTCATGACAAATTTGAAATAATTGCCAAAAATAAATTTTATTATAATTGTACTTTATTTTTTAAATTTAGCTGATACTTAGATAAATACTTATTGTATTCAGCTAATTTTTAAAATCAGGGTTTTCCCAAAAGAAACACGCTTTAACTTACATCCCATTCTGTGTAATGCTAAATTGCAATAAAGGCTTTTTGGTGCAAAACTGTGTTGCAATATATGGGCAATTCTACCATAATTTTTAATTTTATGTCCCTTGGGCATAACTTTTAAAAAAATTAATATTTCTTTACCATTTTTTCTTATTATACTAAAAGACTGGTCCTTTTATAATTGCAAAACGTAATTTCAAAGCAAAGAAACTCCAAAACTTTTTTAGAACACAAAACAAGGCAGAAAAGACCTTACCATCGTGTGTCCCGAATGTCAAATTTTAAGTTTAGGGCCCAATCTAATACTTTTTTTAGCTAAAAATTACATTCATTTGGATTTTAAATTGAACTAATACTGTAGCTTAACGAATTCCTTCCATTGAATTTTGGCTTCTAACATTTATAATGCGTTTTTCTCGTCTCCTAACTTTGTCCCTGGGTTTTGGTACATTCACTGACCTCATTCCAAAAGTGGTGAAGAGAGGCACTGGATTGAGCTACAGTGATTCTTCAACCATGAAAACTGTATTGCAAAAAACTCACTTTTCAGTTAGTAGCCACATATTATTGCTAAAATTCACCAATAAGTCCAAAATTTAAAAAAACTGAGTGAAATTGCCTGCGAGGCTTTATTGCTTTCCTTACAGTCTCCCAGGTTTAAGGTTAATTTTTGCTTGATAATTGAAATTTTTTTTCTATAAATATGTTTAAGTGGAGTACAAGAAGTAAAAAAATCCCTTTTTATTAAACTGGAGTTAATTTCAACACAAGAAAGACCGGAAAACAGCGTGAATGTCCTTTCCTTCCGTTCCTGACCTTCCGATCCTTACCGTCGTTATGATCTAGGGATGGAAAATCGAAACCAGTTTTAAGACTAACCGGTTTTTTACGATTTCGGTTTCATTGATAAACAGTTAGTTTCGTGAGGCCGGTTTAGACCGGTTTCTTTAGAATCGGTGTTTTTAAAAAACTGCCATCCCTTATTATAATTTTTTTGTTTTTTACAATTAAGCTTTGCTAAACTTTTTTTCGTAATTCTAGAACCCTTATAAACCTTTTGATAAACATTTAAAGTGATTTTGAAAAAATAAATTTTACAAGTTTTTAATACCTGAAATTAAAAATTATGGTAGAACTGCCCATATACGTTAGTCGTCAAAAGCAAGCAATATAGTTCAAAATAGGTTTCAAGAAATGTCAATATTTTTTTTTAAAAAACTCATGCAAAGATTATTTTGAATATGAGTGTTCATGGGATTTTGCCACAATTGAAGCACAGTATTGTATAATGCTTAATATTTGCATAGGAATGCTGCTGAGATTGTGGCTAAGTTAAGAGCAAGGAGGAAACAATAAGAATTACAATCCTTATAAAGACATCCTTCACTTCTAAAAAAGTATAAATAATTTTCTGACGTTAGTAGAAACTAGTAACAATTGAAGAGTACAGGGGAAAAACCGCTTGATTTCGCAGACGGCTTTAATCAATAGGTCTCTTTGGCGATGATAGCAAGAAATCGCATAAACTGGTTCAAAGAAACTGGTTACTGGCTTTGTTTTTCTTTCACGGCAACCCTGATTCACGCCAGAGATCAGTGGACACGAGTCACACGTTTGTACCGCGAATGAAGAACCGAAAAGAAAAACCGGTTTTCTGTCCGCCAAGCAGACACAATTACAGGAAGACTCCTAATAAATCAAGCGTTTCTTTTCCCTTATACTCTTCAATTTTGTTTCTCTTTTTTTCTGGAATTACAGACCTAAAATAGATACACATTTTAGTAAATTTAATTCTCAGGTTGTATTTGAACAAAAAAAATGTCACCTCAAAATCTATTCTAGGTAAATTTTGAACAAGATGCAGCAACATATTACAGTTGTACAGTTCTTGTGCTAACTGTGCCACAGCAATATCAGAGTTAGGTTCTTGATCACTGCTACCATACAGCATAGTTTTCATCAGGGCCAAATGTTTGGATACATCTTCTTGAGCCTTTGAGGAAAAAATAATTACATATATACCGGGTGGTTATAAAATAACGCTCCCTATTCGGAGAGGTCTGTAGCTTGAATGAATAATCTGAATGCAACAAAAATGGAGACTTACCATTCAAGAAGGGGGAAAGACAATGGAATCATTAAAAAAAGAAACTCGTATCTTGACCAGGGTTCTAAATTAAGACGCATAGCCAATTATGGCCAACACAGCCAATTACGTCTCGTAATTTAGAACCCTGGTCAAGAGAAGAGGGTTTTTTTTATTCCATTCTCTTTCCCCCTTCTTGATTTGTGTCTCATTGAGACAAGGGGGGGGGAAAGTGGAATCCTAACAAAGAAACTTGTCTCTTGACCAGGGTTCTAAATTACGAGACATAATTGGCCATAATTGGCTACACCTCGTAAGTTAGAACCCTGGTCAAGAGACGAGTTTCTTTTTTTATGATCCCTTTCTTTTTTCCCTTCTTGATTAGTAAGTGTCTCAATGTATGTTACATTCGGATTATTCATTCAAGCTACAGCAGACCACTCCGAATAGCGAGCGTTATTTTATAACCACCGGGTACTTACATTAACTTTATATCATATTTTAAAACAAGTTTTTATATTAGGATAAGCATCTCTTAAAAAAATGAATATGCAGCAGCATATTTGTTGTAAATTAATTTCATCAAAGATTACTCTTGAAACATTTATGATTTAAGCCTTCTATCATTCCATTTTAATAAATAGTTAAAAGGACACATAATTGCAGTTCCCTCTTTCACATTGCCAAGACAAACTTTTTTTTGCAATTAAAAATTTTAAGTACCAGATGAATTACAATTGTACTTCTTGCAAGTACAGTTGCAAGTAAAATTATCGATTTAAACACTTAAAAAAAGCCAAAAGTTCATTTAAAACAAAGAAAACCGAAAAAAGTTGTTTTATGAAGAAAAAACTGAACATGCAGCAGCATAAAAAAATTTGTTAGTTGAAGGGTCTAGTTTCAAAAATTCACATTCTCTAAAGCATTGCAAAGATATGGGTCATTCTCAAAAAATGTTACAATTCCAACTTCCAATGTTAAAAAAATAAAGTTCGATTTTATTCAAAATAATTGTTACTATTGAATTAAGAATTCACCTATCTATTGAAACTACATAAAATCTGTATCTTTTTAAAAATAATTTATGCCTTAATTCAAACTTTTCACTTACCGCAATGCTATTATACAGAAAGTTTTGAAACGGACGTGATAAAATATACGTATAGACACCACACTCGAATTGCTCTCAACCATAAATTTTGTTCAGTAAAATATTTTCGAAGATAGCAGCGCTCCTGATTTCTTAGTTTGAACTACGTTTAACGACAACGCTTCTTATTGCTTGGTTCTTTGCAGCGGGATCCTTTGCAAGATGGAATTAATTGGTTTAGTTTTTTAAACGAATGTAGTTGGAGTAGTTTAGGTTGCGTTCGAAATTTACATACGAAATATTTACGTAAATTTCATATTTTTGTTTTTCATTCGATGAAAAAAAAAATGCGGCAGTGACAATTGGAAATAGCAAACGATTTTTTTCCCCTTTTTTTTATACAAAAGGAATCGCTTCATTGAAACCTGTGTTAATAACTATATTCTTATTTAATTAATAATATAAAATTATATTATTTTTATTTTTAGTGTTTCCAAAAAATAATTTTATAGCTTTACTTTTTTAAAAATTAATTATTTTTTATTTTGATAGTACTAAATATATTCGGCTACTTTTTAAAAAGTTCTGAATGGACAGACGATTTTTTCCTCATTTTACAATAAATGATTTCGTTGTTACCAAGATATAAATACTTCAAAATGTTTTCATTGCATTTAGTTGTTAAGTTAAAATGAATTCTTTATGAGCGATATACATGCCTTAATTTAAGTAATATTAATTACTCTGCTTTTAATAGCTAATTTATGCTACTTTCGCATCATTATTATGAACCGAATTCTTAACTACCAGCTCGATTCGTTTGTCCGCGCAGGCTTTCCTATCCTATCAAAAGAAATAAAAAGCATCAATCTTTTGCATATCAATACTTCACTGTGAATAGTCACTAAAAGCATCAATAACTTAAGATCCAATAATAGTATGTCGATTACGTGTAACGCGGCGACAAAAACCGATGCAGCGAAAGAGTTTTAAAACAAAAATCAATTAAACCGAACAGCAAATACGATCAGCTAAAAACACATTTTAATTCGCGCGCGTTTCATACTACTAAAAAAGAAAAATTTGTCTGTGTTGTGTGATTACGTGTCTTAGAAATTATGATTAAGAGCAGTGATCGTAATGATTGTAGACTCCGACAATGTTTAAAAAAATGCTATATGATTAAAAATTCCTCTGTTTAATCAAATATTCAATAATATTTGACCCGCAATTGTTGATAGTTACTAATAAGTACCCATGTCATCTAAAATTCTATATATGTCAAGCAACAATCAAAACTTTTATGTCATATTAGTTCGTAGTTAAGAATTGGGGGCACTGCGCTCATCAAAGAGTTAGCTTCTTTTTCTACGGTAACAGAGTGGACAGTAACAGAGTGGACATTTTAAACTTTAACATCGCTTTTTGCCATGAAGTTTAACTAATTTGAAATTTGTTTTTAGCTCATCGTTATCAGTTTCTCAAGGGCTTTAAACTGTACTATCACTTAATTCTTAAATAGGCTCCAGTTTAATAAAAATACGGTAACATAGTAGTCATTGAATAATCACACTCTCATTAATTTTTAAAACTTTTATATTTTTCCTCCATAAACTAAAATTTTAAGAGAAAATTGTCATGCATTTCAGAAATAAGTGTCTATTGTGGTACTTATTTCAGCAAAAAACTTAAATTTTTTGCATTTTTTGTCGTGAAATTTTGGTAACAGAGTTGACAAAAGAAAATTCTTCGATTCTGTGGGACACCATATATTAAGCTACAAAACAATTTTTTTTTTGTAATTAAGAAATGGTAAAAGGCTTATTTGATAGCAAAGATGCTTCTTAATCATCATAAGCATCAATAATTAAGAAATATTTATTTTAAGTTATAATTATCTTCTCTTGTTCTTTAATTTTTGGTCATGAAATATGTGAAATTTACCGACTGTGCTCCTTTAAATGAAGTCTCCAACTTTTGTTTTAGCATTTTTGTACTTTTAAAATATGGGTACAATAACTTAAAAGTGCGTTCTTTTATGCAGTTCAAGTGAAAATTCCGTAACAATAAAATTAAAAATACTACAAGCAATGAAAGCTGTGGGACAGCATTTGTAACATTTTTTGAGAATGACCCATATAAGGTACGGCCTGTTCATTGGCAACTTTTAACAATTGTAAATTCAATTGAACAATGTCGCTAATGATTGGATTGAACACATCCGAGTTATTCCTTGGACACTGAGTTTAGACCCTTCAAATGCGAGTAGTTTAATACCATAAATACCTTTTCAGCTTTCCTATCTCCTTTTTCCAAAGCTACTATTGCCTCTCGTAAAACTTTGACCAACTCGCTAGGGCTCTTTTGAGATTTTCCAAATAATGGCATAATTGCTAAAATGTAATGAGAATATAATTAAAGCACTTGGCACATATGACATCATTAAAACAATCATTGTGCATAAACTAGTTTGAAGAAAATTATGAAAAGTAGGGTTTTTTTTATAAGTAGCATTCTATCTTTATTAACATTACTTTAATATATTTTTATGAAAAGTAGGTTTCTTATAAGTAGTATTCTATCTTTATTAACATTACTTTAATATCTATTTATGAAAAAAAAAATATGCTTTATAGTTTATAGTTTAGTAATGCTTTGATTACTAACTTTATATATTGGAAAACTAAATGAATAAGAATCCACATAATCTCATTTACAATTAGTCTTGCTTTTTAAACAAAAGCTCTCTATAATCATTAAGTACTAATAAGTAAATATAAGTATAAAAATTAATCTATCCAAAAAATCTAACTACATTCACATTTTACAATTGTATTCCAGAATATAGACATGCAATTTGATCAGGGTCAGGCAGGATGTTATCTTTGAGAAAGCCATGCTCATCTGCCTTAACCCAATTAAACATTTAATAATGTACAAGTTGAATTTATTTAAAATTCAAACAAAAAGAATTAAATATGTTCTTAACTAAAATAATTGTAAGCTATATTAACTTAGGTCATAATATAAAAACATCGTTAACTATAAGATACCAGTTTTAAAATCAATCCAAGTTCATATTGGATGTAGAAACATACATTAACCAATAGTTTTAGTACTTAAAAACACACTGCAACAGCTTTTCAATCACTGCTTGTGTTTATTTTAATAACTAATTTTGGAACAGCGTCGATATAACAGCCAGTCTGTTCATTGGCGACCTTGAGCAACTCGAAAATTTAAAGTAGGATTGACGTATACCCATCGAGTTGTATGAAATATGAAGTGGAATGTTTGGCAAATCTAAGCAATTTTGTTGCATGGCAATGTAGCAAAAAATCAAAACTACCCATTATATGATTGCTATTCCCTAATTTGAAAAACCAACAGTTAAAATTCGCAAATAAAATACCAAGAAGAAAGAAAATGATGCAAATGAACACTGGGGCCATTCTGAGAGTTATTGTAAGCAAAAGTTTCGGCATACCAATAGAATGTGAAGATAGTCTTCCTAATCTAGTCAACATTAAAATGCTAATTTATGATATTTTACTTGAAAAAAAAGACTAAAATTGTATTTTTTCCACTGAAATATTAATGACACATACCAATTTCGAAAATATATCTACTTTCAAAAGACAAAATGCAACTTTTATGTATAACAGGAGTCCCAGTAAATATACTAGTGTTTTCCTTTGTATTTAGAAGTAAAATCGATTTCCAAGCGTCACAAGAACCATATTAAAAACAAGTTTTAAAGAGTTCGTTATAATTTGGTCACGATTCAACAGTATTTCAATTTAAACTATGGATGACCTTTCTCCAAGCAAAATGTCAAACTTAGAACTGTCAGCTTCGAAAACATACTAATTTTAATTAAAACACAAGCAACGTATTCTTATAATTTATCTCGGATTTATATTTAAAGCGGATGTTTGTGTTTTTAAAATGGGTGCGATTGAAATACCCCAAAGTCACAGACGTTTTTATTTTGTTGCATGTCATATATACGTTCGTAAATGGACAGAATATAGAGAAATAAAACCGGAATTACACTCACTGGTAACACCCATTATTAAAAATCATCTTTATTTTGTGAAATTATGGAATAAAAACTTTAGTTAAAATTATTCATCATACAGGGGGGAAAAGTTTTCAGAGCAGACTGGTTTATGGCATGTTGAAAACAGTTTAAAAGGAAGATTAAAAGTTATCGTTGAATCTACTTTTCTATAATTTCAATTAAATCCTCAATTACTCTTATACAAATAACTAAATACTTACCCAAAAATCTAATAACTCAACTAATATCAATTAATAAATATTAGCTACTGCAACAAATCCCCACAAAACGAAATTTATCGAAGAGCAAAATCAACTAAAGTTGTTCAGCTGCCAGATATGAAGAATATATTTGCGATTCATTTATGAAGGTAGAGGAAGATTGATGGCTGTACTTATAACGCAACAATGGTTTGGTTTGTTTGAACTAATACTTCACTTTATTTGAACTTATAAACAACAGTTCGGGATCTATTCAGTTTAGTTTAAATTATCATCGCACTACAGCTGCACGAGGGCTATTGAAGAAGGAGGTAATATTTTAGTACCACAGTCATGTGACTAGCCGAGACCTGAGTAGCACCCAGCGTCAAGTATTTGTAAGGACTTTGCATAGCCCTATTTCTAACCCCTTCCCAGATTTGATGTGCATTGAACGTCCTTTGTTACACAGATACGAGATTGTAAACATAGTGGGTTTTCTGAATAATAATTAGGCAAAGATGAAGATCTAATCAGATCATCATCTCACCTGCAGGCAGTAGCGGATTTCCAAATGTGCCGCCTATAGGCTGAACTAAAATTTGCCGCCTATACGGTAGGGGGGGGGGGGTAAAAACCTATTCAAAAGTTGATCACTAATGACTAATGTTTGATTTATCTCATTATAACCCGTTGTTCAATGAAAGTTAGTGCCCCTAAATTGCTAAATTAAGTTTAAAAAATGCTGTATGTTTTTTATCAGTTAGATGTAATTTTTCTGATCTCTTACTTTAATGCTACATAAAATAGGGCTTGAGGTGAAATATTAACAATAATCCAATGTATTAGAGTACTTAAACTTCAGTTGCGTTTTGAAAGAATTTGCCTCAACATGCAAAATTCGGCAGTTGAAAATTTGCCGCCTACGAAAATTTGCCGCCGTAGGCTTTAGCCTAGCTAGCGTATTTAGAAATCCGCTACTGCCTGCAGGCTATCATTTTAAAGTCTCTCATCTGCATCTCTAAAAATCCGGTCTATACAATCTGCTTTCCCGTATACAAATCGCAACTCCTTAGTGTCAAGTACGTGGTGCCAAGACATTTGAAAACCACAGGTTTATAATGAACTAGTCTTCCTCAACCAACAATGAGAATCCCCCGGGTTTTTTTAAAACTTCACTTTCTTTTGTAGAATGGCAATGCCGAAAACCGCACTTTATTGCATTTCTCAAGCTCACCCCCCCCCCCCCCTCCCTCCCCCATTCCCAACTGAAACCAATGCCTTGCAAACGCATGTTATGCCTGTTTTTCTCCATATTCGCAAGATAAACAATACATGATAGAACTAAGTGTTAAAAATATAGCTGATTTGAATAATCGAGATACATTTTATAAAAATTGAAACCAGTTTAGAGATACTTTTTTTTTTAATCTAAATTGGCTATCATGAGATTCTAGCCTTATAATAACAAAAAATGTCAAATTATAAAAATCTTAAATTATGATATTAACTTTAATAACAAAAATGGTATAACCCCACGATGTGAATCGTGAATACTATAATCCACTATCAGTATACTTAAATTAATTAAAATGTTCAAAAAATTATCGGTAGAAAATATTTAAATAGTTTAAAAATTTTATAATTTTGTAGAAGTTCTTAAAACAATGTACGTGAAAAAAATATTTATCTTTCTTGTCTTATTAATGTAAAAAATAACATATACATGAAAGAAGCCTCAACTTTATTTACAATACATAAAATAGTTATCTCTTTATAACCAGTATTTTTTATGCAATTTTTTCCAATACAATGGCAGATTTTTTTAAAATTCTAAAACACAAGTTGTAAAGGATTATTACAAGTCTTTCATAAATCAACTGAACATAAAGCAAATCAAGTTGTTATACAATCTAAATGTGGATGTTATTTGTCAGTAAGTTTTATGTGAATCTTACTATGGCTCTGAAATTCAAAATTTGAAGTTCCCAAAGGTTTTTGATACACAACAATAATTATGGAAAAAATGTGTCCACCCATTATATGTACCTATTAGGTCTGGTAGTTTTATTGTATATCACACTGAGAACAAAATTCATTGTTTTAGATGCAGCAGTTTAATTACCGTGACAGACAAATCAATGGCAGAAGAATATCATTGAACTACTGCAAATTATATTTAAAAGGATAATGTAGTAGAACAATTTATAAGTAACTGTTATAACATTTCGGGTGCATAACCACTAAACAGGTTCACTCATTTTAACAATTATTCAACAAAAATAGAATGAAATTTAATTATTTTTAATGATTGAGTTATGAATAAGAAAAACTGATTTAAAACCATTATTAGTTTGCTGCAAACAGTGATTTTACAAGTTTTCGCTCCTACTTTCATAGTTTAAAAAATAAACATGGTATTTTAATGAAAAAGTCACAAACTCAGTCAAACCCGAACTAGTGCCGGAAAGTTTGCAGTTTATTGAAATCTGGCAGTAAAAAAATTCAAGTCAATTAAAACCCCTGCAAAAATAAAACGAATTTCATTGATTTTTCAAGACACAAAGTCATAACTGTATGCAGAAAGTTGCAGATCTACAAAAAGACAATTATTTGGGGAATCATTTGAAATTTTGTACATTAATCCCATTTCCCCTTTGGGAAAAATAACAGAAATGCTAATAGTAGCCCATCAGGGGTATCGACCACTTCATAAATTTATATCAATTTACAGATCTCCGAATTTCGCATATTTCAGCATTTTTCACTCAAAATATCTAACTTGAAAGTTATGTCATTTTCCCACACAGTGAAAACCAAATCTTGTAAAATTCTTGTAAAGTCCTCGTCAAAATTCATGTCCATATCTTTTAAGTTTGGGTCGGATGTGGGTTTCTAAACCAAGGTACTTCTGTATTAATCTTGTGGAAAAAAAAATAATTTTCTAAGCCTCATTACTTTGGCTGTATTGAACATTTTAACAAATAAGTCTTTTTTTTTTTTACATTATATGTATAGATAGCTTAGAGCAGTGGTTCCCAACCTTTTCTGTAACATCGCCCCCTTCTTTAAGTTGACTAACACATATCGCCCCTTTAATTTTTATAATTTGTCCAATTATAATTTGAGTTAAAGTATAACTAATAAAGCCATTTTATAATTTCAAAAACTTACTACCATATATAAAAACAACCAAAGCAGCTTTATCCGGTTACTCGTAAATAAAATCGGGAAAAAAGTTTATTTTTTTCTATTTTTATTTAGATTTTTTCAAAGAATGAAAGTAAAACAATTAACCAATATCTTTAAACTCAAATTCTGGAAAATTTAAGAGAGTTGACAATAAAAATTAAAGAAAAAAATGAATGTTGAAAACTTTTTTATTCACTTTTTTTATATCAATTATTATTTTTCAAGCTCATACGCAAGTCTTTGAGGCAAATATCCCTTTGATTTCTTTGTTTGGTGAGGAGCTGGACAACAGAATTAACTCTTTTTTTTAACTAAATATATATTGACGGAACGATGTGAGGCGTAGTTCAGCTTTTTACCACAGATAAGGATCAGTGTAAATAAGTTTCACGCAGGCTAACTCATATTCTCTCTGCTTGAAATGAGTTTTGCCTCACTGTCATACTTCAGATCGTCAAACTCCATCTGCAAAGAGTTTTTAAGGTTATCTACAACCCACAGATTCAAAAGGGAATGGATCGACAATAGAATCAGGAATTTCTAACTTGGTCAAATATTCAAATGTTGCAAGAATATCAGTTTTGAAACTTGTCACGATGATAAAAAAAAATTAGAATGGTTTTACTGTACAGTATATTTTAATTTTCCCCCTTTGAATACTCATCGCCCCTAAACTATTTATTGCCCCCTTGATAACACAAATCGCCCACTTGGGGGCTATCGCCCCCAAGTGGGTACTACTGGCTTAGAGGTTCCTATCATTTCACTTTTTGAAATTGGTTCAAATATTTTGACCAAAATTATTTATTGAAAATTTTAAAAATATTCGAACCAATTTGAAAAAAAGGGAGATTATAGAGTCCTGTAAGTCAGCTACATGTGTAATATATATTTAAAAAAGTTTGTAAAAATATGCAATACAACCAAAGAAATGTGGATTAGAATTTTTTTCCCCTATTGGATTAACACAGAGGCACTTTGCTTTGGAGACCCACGTCCAAGTTACCATAAAGATTGACTAGGAATCTTCTCATATTCAGGTCTGCTTGGCAGACATTGGCGCCAGGGAACCGGTTTCTTTCTTGGTTCTATTCTTGCGGTACAAGCGTGCGATTTGTAACTCATGTGAATCAGGGTTGCAGCGAGAAAAAGAACCAAGTCAGAAACCGGTTTCCTTACACCAGTTTACGCGATCACTCGCTATCTTCGCCAAAGAGGCCTGATGTGGACAAATATCCTGTCGATGAAGGGTTTTTTCCCCCTCTACAGTAAAACCGACATGAAGTTTGCAGTATACAAATGTTCTACGAGAAAAAGGGAAAATAGTTCTCATTTTCGAGTGCAAGAATCGAATAAAAAAGGTGTTTCACATTCAATAAACAATTTTACTTGTTATTTAAAGACATAAATTTATTATTTTTATTAGTTCAGCTTCAGTTATAGTGTAATTTTAATTATTTTTTGCTTCGATTTTGACATAACAGGGCGCACGAATATCAGGGTCAAAGAAGCAACCAATGAGAGCAGGCGAAATTTCGGCGCCAGCAGCGCTGTTTACGCAGTTTCCTCCGCTCAGTACATTTCTCTGCTGCAAACTTAATTTCGGTTTTTGTATACGCTTCACTCACTATAAAACAACAATCCTCCCAAACAGGAAAAGGTTCTCAGTCATCCATGGAGAACTTTGTCCTCAGAGGGAGTACTGGTGTGTTGTAGTCTTTGCTGCAGTTTCTCAGTGCATTGGCACAGTGGGTCAGTTGAAGGGCCGCATCTGGGTGGGCTGATCCAGGAAGCAAAGTGCACTCCCGATCCAGAATGGTTGCCATTCCATCCAAAAGCTCGTGGAATCCGAAAGATAAGGCAGCTCTCCGCAACCTGTTCAATTCCTGAAGGGGAAAAAAATAAGTTTTGGTTTGGATGTACATTTGATTGAACATTTATACATTAATGATATCAGCCTAATAAATACACAATTAAAGTATGCACAACTTTATTTGATGTATTTAAGAATTACAAGTGACAACCCAGTAAAAACTTTCTTTTGTTGGAGCCTAGAATCTTGGAAATTTGACATAGTTTCGGGATTTTTTTAGTATCAATTGGGGATGATGGGGGATTGCTAACAAAACAAGTCATTTTTAGATAATTTTAATATTTTAAGAATTAAAAAATTTTGTGCGGTTAAAGTGGAAATCTAATTAAAAATAATCTGGTTAAGAAGGAGCCTATAGTATTTGTACTATAGGCTCTTGTGAGTATATAGTACTTGTACTGTAAGCCACTTGTGAGTATATAGTACTTGTACTGTAGGCCACTTGTGAGTATATAGTACTTGTACTTAAATACTCACAGAAATTATAATACAGTTGAACCCTACGAGCAAAAGAACCTTTACCCGAAATTTCACTTAAGATGAACTAAAAGCTAATCCCTATAAAGCTTTGAGGTAGTGCAAAATAATCTTGTGAAATCCCTGAAAAAGTGAAATCCCTCTTAATCCGAACGAAAAATTTAGAATTCGACTTTATTTCCTTAGTAACTCAAAGTTTCGAAAAACAAAACCTTAAAAAACTTTTGATTGAAAAGTTGAATTACTAATTGCATGCATGTATTATTAGTGTATTATATAACAAAATTTAAAAATTGAAGGCGTTATTTTTTTTAAAAAAACTACTCACTGGTTTAATGTAAAAAAAATCTGACGGTTAATATGAAATTCGGTAAATATGAAATATTTCAGTGCTCCCTTTGAGTTCCGGGTTGGACTGTAGTACTGACACACAGATGGATGAACAAAAGTAAAAGAGGTCTTTCACGACATATATTTCAAATAAAAAAGATCTTTGAAAGCAGATGGTCATAAAGGAAGTTGATAATGGTGAAACAGACTGATAAGGGGATGCAGTTCCTCAGACAGATAATTATACAAACAAACAAAGTACGAATAATAGTGAAATAAGGGCTGGTAACTTCTTTTGCATACATTTCTACATCATGAGCGCTTTTTCATAGTTAACCTTAGACCTTACACAATAATTAAACCAAATGTTATAGTTAACCGTTAAAATATATATGCTTCCAGTGTAAAAAAAAAAGTCTTAAGATTAGATAGTTCAGTGTAGTAAATTTAGACAGTTTAATGAATGCAGTTTTTAATTATAATGTATAATATCCATTATTGAAAAACAAATATGTTAAATACATCCATCTGGCTTTTTATTAAATGATTTATACTTCTGTGAATATTTCTTTTTTTAAAGGGGGTGGGGGATGATCTGGGGTTTAAGTAACTATCAGTACATTCTAAAAGCATAGAATGTTTTCAGAATACAACATACAATGCATGTGTATGTTTACTTACCACAGTATATGACTTTGATAATACGACAGGAACAAGTTCAATATATCATCATACAATAAATATAATAATTTTTTTATATATAAACTTACTTTATAAAAATTTTGAGTTTTTTCAGGTAGCTTTCTGGCATGTCTTAGTATTTTTTGGATATCAGCCTGCAAGTAAAATGAATACATTTTTAAAATAGGACACTTACTTGTCCTCTAAATTAAGTAGAATAAGTTTACCAACTAATAAAACTACCTACTTTCACTTAATAACACCCATTTTTTTTTTAAATTTAGCTGTAGCTAAGTTTTTAAGTTAGTTGAGTAGTTACCTATTGTCCTATATGGAAGTGAATGCTGGACCCTCAATAAACAGTAGAAGAAAAATTGCTAATATTTGAAAGGAAATTGCAAAGGAAAATATTCTGACCTATTAAGGAGAACAATGAGTGGAGAATTCTTTAAAACTATGAAATTTACAGAAAATTTGGCGGGACCGACACATTGTGAGAACTGTAAAAGCATCCCAAATTAGGTGGCTGGGCCATCTGTACAGAAGTCCCGAGGACTTTCCCACCAATAAAGTGACATTTTCCAAAATTGAAGGTACAAGACGTAGGGGACGACCACCCACACGATGGTTAGACGATGTTGAAAGGGACCTCAAAATAATAGGAGTCAACCGATGGAGAGCCATTGCGGCTAATAGGGCCAACTGGAGGAGGATCAGCGAGTCAGCCTTGACCTGCAAAAGGCTGTTGAGCTTATGAAGAAGAAGAAGAAGCTAAGTTTTTATTATTTTTTATATTTAAATAGCGAAACAAATATTCTTACCTGTAGCCCCGATTGCCTGATCCAAACCACACAATTCTGAGCATAACTTCTCTTTTCAGATGGTTTTATAGGAAAATTAGGAGGGTCTGTATCCATAACGAGCTCTGTAGGACCCATGTTAGTGAAACTACCAAGCCATGGAATCACATCAGACCCTAAAATTAAGTTAAGAAAACTATGAAATATTTCTAAATTTAAAAAATAAAAAATTATTAAACTATGTTATACTATATAAATTAACTAGCAGTATGGTCCCGCCTTACTGGGAACCCGTTAACTTCGCATTGCTTCCTTTTAGAGACATGCTTACTTGTGAAAATACACTCAAAATCGAAACAAAATTAAATTCGTATTGGCGCATGCACACTAAAAAGCAAACACTAATAGAGGATGAAGCAGTCTTAGGGCGAGCGCATTTTCAAGCCCTGTTATGGTCCCGCAATCCGACGTGGATGACGTTTTTTTTCAAAACTAATTATATTAATTAAAAATCACAATCAAATATGAAAAAACTAAGCCTCAGGTGCACTCGTAGGTATTAAAAGGAATCTATATTAAAAATTTCGAATTTTTTTAGAGCAGTCTAAGTAGGTCTTTTGCGATCCACAGACAGACAGACTCTTTCTTTTATTATTATAGACTATTTATCAATAATGGAAATGAATCAAATGAATTCTTTATGGTTTAGACAGTGATGAGCAAAAAAATATGTCTTAAAACTTTTATTATATATTTAAAAAATATTAATTACCTGTTTCAAAAACAGATAGCATAAGATTTGACTTTTTCTTGCTGTCAGCCCAAGAATATAGCATGCCATACCAATCACACCTGAACAAACATTTAAAACATTAACAATAATTATTATTATATTCAATAAGGTTGAATACATATTCATAGTTATCTGTCATAAAAAGAACTAAGATCAAATAAAATAGCTATAAGAATAAACTTTTACACAGTGGTTTATGTTGTACATGTTTTATGTATCTCATACACATAATGTACCTAATAACTAACTAAAAAAAATGCATTTTCTAGAAATGTATAGATAGGAGAATGGCATTTATATATGAGTTGATCAAAGTTCTCGACAAAACATACACATTTTTATAATAATATTAACCCCAAGAATGGACTGGAGGCTTTTTTCAAATGCTTTTGTCTCCTGAAATATTCAAGATAAATCAGAAATGTTGCAATGATTAATACTTGACTAAAAGAACTAATTTTTTTTATAGATTTTTAGGATCAGAGAGGTCCAAAATATTTTTCATATTATTTCGATTCTAAGTACCAGCTAACTACATTTCAGACATTATTCATGTGCAAACGCATGTACCATAACACATGATATCAAAGAAGTCATTAAAATCATTTAACATACTTTTTAGTAATTTTTGGGATATTTTAAAAATACCAAAATGGCCTAAGTGTACAAATATTTATAACTGCAACTGTATAAGGTTATTAAAAGCAGAAGGTTGTTATACCTATAAAATAGTTACACGACTTTACAACTTAGAAACAACATACTTTTACCATGTTATGTTATGGTACTGCTTCTTGAAATTGCTTAGTATTCCTTATGGTCTTGATATTCCAATGTTACTTGTAACTGTTACTTATTTTTGAGTCTTAGATTTTTTTTAGAAAGTAACAATAACTTAGTTACTTATAGCAGAAACAAACATTTTTGTTACTTTTCTTTTACTTCAAACGCCTCTCAGATGCCAGTTTTAAAATGAAACTTCCTTTAAAATTAAATAAAAAAATGATTGATTGATTTAATTGCAGTGTTTTGTTGGTGCTTATATTTTTTAAAATACTGATTCTCTTTGAAAAAAAGGTTAGATGGTTAAATTGCATTTTTTTATAACATGAAATTGCGAAAAGGAACTGTAACAAAGTTACTTTTTCTTTAAACTTTCCAATCCCTTGTATTTCTATTAAAAAACTCATTGTTGACTACTTCATTCTGCTTTCATGAATATCACACAAAAAAGTACTAAATATTACCCTAGCTGACAGACAGCTACCATTCCTTCCACTCTTAAGCTTCCATGTAATAATACACAAAATGAAGGCTGCTTTCCATCTTCATTGGCAGATTCATCCTCGTTTGTTTCTCCATTTTCTAATTTTATGACAGGTGGTTTTATTTCTTCTGAGCAAGATAAAAAAATATTGTTACAGCAGAGTTATTTAATACACAAATAACACTAATAACAATGTAAGTTACTAATTTAAAACTATAAACTACAAAATTAACACTAAAAAAATACTTATGTTAATGAAGAGAAGAACAGTAGTATTTCCTTTTAAGACTCTTAAAATTACTTGAATGGAAAAATTAAATTTTAAAAATAGAGGAGTTAGTTATCACTACTGTTCAGAAACTTAGCATGTATATATAACTAGACTTAAGTAACAGTTCAAACCCCTAATAAAACTTTAAATTATGATGAAATATAAGAAAGAAATGATAACTCTGAACTCAGTAAAACAAAAGATATTATAAATTTTAAAACACTGTGGTGACTAATAAGAGATTTCATTCTCCTTCTTTTGAGTTTAGTTTCAAAACCAGATAAGTCAACATTTGACCTAAACCACTTTTGAACTGAAACATCAACACACAGGATGTAAACTTTCCTAATCATGAGAACAAAAGTGGTTTAAGTCAAATGTGAGCTTATCTGGTTTTGAAACTTGAAGACTCATTTGACAATGAAGCCCGCATCACCAACAAGGCAGGGATGCGAGTTTTTTGTTTTAATTTTAGCTATCTCAATCCAAATGTATGCTCCATCTAAACTCTTGAGCATACAACGCCTTGCAATCTAGTCCAGATGAGAAATCGCTTCAGAAGATGGACGAGTCAGAAAAATATCCAAAGCAACAACATCCAGTAGGATAAAACCCTTATCAGATGGTAGGAAAGTCGCTGGTCGAACAACTTTTGGTTCACTCAGCAAAACGTCACACAAGAGAATGCCAACATCATGTGTGACATCACAAACTTAAAAGCAGTATTATTGCGGTATTGGAGAAGGAGGTACAAGGAGGGGGCTCGGCCATGACGTCACGACTAAACTTCGTTTTTGATTGGAGCAGCCGTTCGCTGAGCGAAAAAGTACTGGATTTTTTCACGTCAACTCGAAAAAACTCAGCCAGCAAAAGCTGCTCGAAAAACTGGTTTTTGATCTAGCGTACGGATGTCGCTGAACGAACGAGCTCTCGTGTGATACAGCCTTAAGAAAGATGTTCTCCAAGCATAGGGGCAGAAGTGCAAAGCACACAATCCAGGGAGTCTGCAAGGCCAACTCTGTATAGATGAATCTGATGATAATTATATTCAGTTACCAGCCAAAAACAAGCCACACCCATAGAGGAATGTTGAGCTAAAACTTTAGAAGCTCCATCTCAATTGACCTGCAATGCAGTTCCAATTCGGAATTTATATTTAAGGGTTTCTTTTATACATCTTTTGTGTAGCGGTAGTTAAATTAACATGAAACTCAGGGTTTGAAATTCATCGTGGCAAGTCACAAAATGAGACTGAATCTTTTAATAATGTGAGGACAAAATAAGTTGAGTCGCAGTTTATTAGACTGCGACTCAGCTTATAGTTAGTCGACAACTTATAGTTAGAAAGACAGTTATCACGACTACTTTTTTCTTTTCTTATCGTGGTTTCCAATTATTACGACGAAAACTATCATGAAATTGCAAATATTCACCTATCCTAAATTTATCAACCTTTCTGCTGTCAACAATTTGTCAAACTGTCTTCTGTAAATTCTAAAATCACAAAAATTTGGCAAAACCCCATATCTGCTATCTATAAATTGTAAAACTTCATCAAACTATATATTGCGAGAGCCTATATGTAATATAATTACAATAATTAACTTCATAATTAACTCAACTCAACATCCCCACTATAACATAACTAAAGTTAAATTCAAAATTTACCAACCCTTGTTGCCTTGTAAAGGTAGAATCAAATGCCTCGAATGCGACGGCGGACTTGACACATCCCCGATGCTAATAAAACCGCAAATCACAATATCAGTGGACATCTCTGCCTTGACCATCTCAAAGTCTCTGGCCTTACTAAAAGGCTCAGGGGGAGGAGACAGGGCCACATTCGAAGTCAGAGTCCCACAGTGGAGAGTTCCGTGAAAGGGCTTATAGTAAGTCTCGGCCATCTTCATGAACATGGCTTGAACGCTCTTGAAGTGCAAGGGTCCTTCTGGAACGAAGACTTGACCCCCGCCGCCACTTATGTCGATGATTTTCTGGTAGATTGGGAGGGCCGCTTGGAGTGATGGGTCGGATGGATTGGAGACACACAAGACGTGGAGTTTGCAGGGGAATGGGAAAGGGAGGGGGAAGGTGCTGTCTTCTATCCCCTTTTCTGTGACAGTGTAGTGGTTCTCGATGTCTCGCTTTAGGTTTTCGATTTCGGGTCCTATCACGCCGTCGGTTACGAGAAGCACCTGAAGGAGATAATTTTCATTGTGTGCTATGATTTTATATATTAATATGTACTGAACATAAAAAATTTCATACGTGGGGGGAAAAAAGTTTGAGCTTATGTTTCGTTTATCATATATGGTTCTCGTTGAAAAATGGTAAAGATGGCTAAATTTCAATTTTTCTTATAACCTGAAATTTCGAAAAGTAACTGTGATTCGTTACTTTTTTTTAAAGTACCTGTAACGTGTTACTTTTCATATTAAGTAACTGTAACTGTAACAGAGTTACTTTTTTGATTAAATAACTGTAACTCTAACAGAGTTACTTTTTAAAAATAACTTTCCAATCCCTGAGCTTTTTTTTTTACTATTTAACTATTATTAAAGGTTACTGATACAAAAAATGAATGCACACACAAAAGTGATACTTTTTTTTAAAATTATTCTATTCATTATTGAATTGGTGAGTGCAGAAACAACATCAGTCACAAATTTCAAATTTTTCAGGAGGGAGAAAAAACGTAATAACTCCTCCTCTATTTCTGCACTCAACACTCGAAACAAACGTCCTGTAATTACGGAACTACTCAACAGATCTACATAGTTTTAGCACCCAACACGCATTTTGCTTCTCTACGCTTATTTTCATTGAAAACGAGTTATCAGATTTTTTTTGACTGAAGTGGTTTCGGCACTCACCGATTCAATTATATCTACTAATCCCATAAGCTTCTTATTGCATATTAATTTAGTGTAATGAATAAAATTAACTGTTCCTGCAAAATTAAATTTTTTTAACCCCACAGAAAGCAGTAAGGTAAGTAAATTTAAACCACACTTGACATAGAACTCCTAAACTTCTTCTAGAGCATTCACAATTCAAAAACGTTATGGTCCATCATAGGGATTTCAGGCTAAGGTATAAAAAATTATTTGAAAATGCAGTAAGGAGAGTGGTTTTAAACCGTACTTGACATGGAACTCCAGCACCCCACTCTTCCATAATTAAACTTTGAACTCCTTCCAGAGCATTTACAATTCGAGAACGCTCATTGTATTCCAGATGCATGAGTGCCGTTTTTATACTTTCAAAGTCCCGGGTGAAAGTCACAAGTGTTTCTCTGTAAGAACTGAAGGACATCTGAAACATGATACATCTAAGTTAATTATACATTGAAAAATAAAACTTTTCTAAAAAGATAGAAAAATAATGTTAACAACACTACAAAACTTCTAATTACCACATGGCCTAATAAAGTTAAACTACTCAGGAAAAATACACAGGTAAGTCAACATAGGGATTTCACACTAAGATATAAATATCATTTAAAGGTAACTACAGTAGACGCCGCTTAATGCGATCACATAGGGACGAACGTGATTTGATAACAATAACCGATTGATTACAATACACAAAAAAAAGTTTAAGAAAAAAAATGATTTTTTAACATGTACGCATTAAAATAAAAAGTAATTTTAAATGACGGAGTTGTTGCTGTAAAACTCTATAGTATTTAACAGAAATTAATGTCCCTAAAGAAAAATAATTAATATTGAGTATGCTTACGCATTTAATGATAAACTGCAGAAAACAATGCAAAGTGCAAAAGGTTAGTTATTAACAGAAAAATAAGTCATCAATTATCGATTGTTTAGCATTCTTTCCAAGCAAGTCCTTTACGAATCACTCATAATCATAATGCTTATGAAAGTGTTCCGCATCGGCTTTGTTTTGCACAAATAGATATAAGATCTATATAAACTGATAACAATAAACGAACATTGATTACAATAAACGATGATTTTTCAATGTATTTTGATATAAGAGGACGGGACCAAGCGATTTTGATAACATTAAACGATTGATAACATTAACCGTGATCACATTAAGCGGCGTCTACTGTATATACCTTATAAGATAATTTCCATAACATTAAAACAATGGAAGCCTTAAATACAGCTACCATTTGACATATAAGCATTCACAAATTCCAGAAAACTTTATTTTGACATCCGACAGGTACTGGGAACTAAAGGTATCAGAACCCTCCAAAACGTGTCGAAAACATAGAAACTCCATTTCGGATTTTTCACCCCTATAATGATGCTCCTTCAGTACCTTATATTTCACTTAGGCAATTGAAAATAAAAAACAAATCCTTTATCAAAAACAGTGCTTGATCAAAAACAGTAAAATTAATGAAACAAGACTTTTAAATTGGCAGAGTTGTTGGAAAGAATTTTGATTAAAAACAAAGTGTATTTCTATTTTGATCTTATTCCAATGCTTATTAATTTCTCAATTGGCTTATAGTTAAATAGATGAAAGTTTTTGAAGGGATAGATTTTGTTTAAAACTGAAAATTATATGAAAGAAAAGTCTTTACTCTTCTAAAAATTACACATGAAAAAAAAAACTAATTTACAACGAAATTTATACCTATAGATCTTTTTTTTTTTTTTTTTTTTTTTTTTGCAATTTCAAAACTACATCAAGTTTAATCCTCAGTAATGTTTAGTGATTGAGAATTTCAATAGATATTTGTATGTTTACAAAATTTCTGTTACCGCTGATGGTCATAATATTATTCTCATAAATTTTATAACCAAAGGCCCTCGCCAGATAAGACGGTGAAAAATGCCCCCATTCCAATCGGGCTAATTTTTTTTCTGAAAATACCTCATAGTATGGACAACTTCTCAGCCAAGTTTCAGCTCAAAAATGTGACGCATTTTTGAGTAAAAAATTAAAGTTTTTTTTCTTTTTAAATGGATTATTCCCTGAATATATTTGATAAATCCAAAAAACTACTCATGAGTTTTTAGATATCATTGAGTAGTATTCTCAGAAAAATCCGCTCATAAATCTGATCGAGCGATCATTCTTAAAAATGCATTTTTATTTTTCAAAAAAAAATTTCATGCCAAAATCGTTTGGTCACAACTTAGGATTTTGTCTCTAAATATTCCTCTATTATCAATCTATAATATATATTTTTTTCAGATTTTTAAAATTATTGGACGATAGTTTAAAAAAAATAAAATATTCTTAAAACCTGACTTTTCGCACTACTTACTCGGCAGATGGCACTCCTAACAAAGGCGGGGAAATTCAATCTGGGAGAATTTCTTTCGGACTAAAGAATTTAGCATAGATTTAGAAAGTAGCAGATCTGCCTCTAGGGGGAAAGGTGAAGCCATTTGTTAACCATTATCCCATGAGGCAGTTCGCAAGCTCTTGCACATGGCCATACGCCACCAGATGGCACCATGAGATAATTCGACTAATAAAAGATATATATATATTCAATATTAACTAATTAAAACTTTTTACAAGTTTCGCTAGCATAATTTTATAGCTGCATGCATATTGATAATTTCTGTAAGGCATGAGGTATATATTCACAAAAGAAGCAAGTTAAAAATGCAGTTTTTATTGTATGTAACTCTTCGGAAAAACCATTTTTGTGAATCAGTATCCCGTGATGCATTGCGAAAACGACGAAATGTGGATTCATCACGCATAATGCGTTGTACGGGATTGCGCAATCGGTGGGTATGCTATTTCTAAATCTATGGATTTTAGAGCAAAAAAATCAGGCTTTAAGAATTATTTTTTTAAACTATCGTCCAATAATTTTAAAAATCTGAAAAAAAAAATATATTATAGATTGATAATAGAGGAATATGTAGAGACAAAATCCTAAGTTGTGACCAAACGATTTTGGCATGAAATTTTTTTTTGAAAAATAAAATTGCATTTTTAAGAATGATCGCTCGATCAGATTTATGAGCGGATTTTTCTGAGAATACTACTCAATGATATCTAAAAACTCATGAGTAGTTTTTTGGATTTATCAAATATATTCAGGGAATAATCAATTTAAAAAGAAAAAAAACTTTAATTTTTTGCTCAAAAATGCGTCATATTTTTGAGCTGAAACTTGGCTGAGAAGTTGTCCATACTATGAGGTATTTTCAGAAAAAAAATTGGCCCGATTGGAATGGGGGCATTTTTCACCGTCTTATCTGGCGAGGACCTTTACTTATATTTTGCAAAAATATATTTTTATTTGCTAATTTAACTCAACTAATATGACTAATGACTTTGAAGGGGCTCTGTGTAAGCCAAGCACTTTGACCAGTGGTCTATTGTACCCAGGGCCGGATTTCTAAATAGGCTAATTAGGCTGTAGCCTAGAGCGGCGAATTTTTTTGGGGCGGCATATTTTAAAACCAATTAAAGCGGATTTCGACAAAAAAATATTATAAAGATACTAATATTTTTAAGAAAGAAAAGAATGAATTTACATTTATGTGCAAACCGTGAACGTATATATATCTAATATTTAGTAGCAAACATGGCCGCTGCGAAGCAATTGTACCCTCTTCTCCCAGATTGGGAAGTTTAAAGAAAAATAGTAAAACAGTTTATTTTTGTAAAAAAAAAAATCGCCTATTATTTCGCTTTTGACTCAGAGATCTGGAGCAGTAGAGAATATTGTGACAGGGGTGGCAAATCGCGTAGCCTACAGGCGGCAAATCTTTAAATCCGGCCCTGATTGTACCATCCCCAAGAAATAAATATCTTTCTTATAAGAAGAGCCCTGTTGATGAAGCAAAATTCAGCAAGGTTAACTCAACTAGTAACTTTTCACAATATGTTTTTTCTTTAACTCTTATCACTATAACTGGCATTAAATCAAGAGATTCATCATCAAATTGAAGAACTTAGTGGGAGAAGGTGCTAAGTGACAAAAATGTTAAAAAGACAAAATAAACGTTTGAGTTTTTAATTTGCACTCAGATCTGTCAAAAGCAGTATTCTCAAACTAAATTTTTAGTTTATGAAAAAGGGGAAACTTTTAATCTTTAAAGAATGGAATTTCATTGACATACAAATATCAATTTTTTCAAAACTGTCCCTTAGCACATTCTTCAACTAAGCTCTTCAATTGCACTCTTGATGGGAAAAAAAATTGGTGCTAAAAATAAAAGCCAAATCACATCTTGAAATTTTAAATTAAAAGCCAAATAACTGAGCTTTACTGAACACAAAAAAAAAAAAAAGAATTTTATAGTATTTTTATAAACTCAATGTATGGATAAAAATAACAAAACATTCAAAAAATGATATTCCTAGCTGTGTTACACTTATACACTTATTAAAATTAGACTTGTGGTCAATTCCTTACCAAAGATGCAAATTCCAATTTACAATTGGTATTCATATAGTCTAGCAAGCATGTCAAACCATGCACAGCAAGGTTCCTAAACTGATATTGTTCAGTAACATCTGTCATTTGAACAGGTCTGCACATTGACAGGGAAGTATCCAAGACAATCACAGAAGGCATATTGAATAACTGTAATAAGAAATTTAAATTTATAATGCATAAAATAATAGTAAAACGATAATTAGTATTTTGGTGGAAAAAACTAACAACAAGTAGATCTAAATAGATGTAGATGCACTTAAAAAAATCTGTAAACAATATAACTGAAAATACTAAATGGGGGACCTATGTGCACGGGCAGCGTACACACATTACGCGTACGAGTAGTAACTGCTCAGGTCTAAGGCTTGTTAACAGTTTTAATTCGGTATTTCACGGACGTCGTAGCTTAGTGGTAGCATAAGTGATTTGCAAACAAAAGGCCCCAGGTTCAAATCCCCTCACTTGGCAGAAATACAAATATTTTTTTTAACCTTTTTTTATTTCACTTAGAAAGACCATTTTTTTTTAAAGTTGTCCTGGAAAGTTGACTTGCATAAGTTTTCATGAATTGTTTAAATTTCTAATTTTTTGGAAGCTTATAACAAATGGTTAGAACTGGTGTTTTTTGGAGAAAAAAAATGTCCCATTTCTCAAACGAGTATGTAGGCTTTCAATGTGCCCTACTATTGCCCCATGTAAGATAATTATGTTTTTTGGAGAAAACAAAATTGCCCAAAAAGAGCAATCTCAACTTTCAAGTATATTTCCTATGCCTGTGCACGAAATGTATACACGGTTCCAGTAAGCCTTGTCTTCAGCATGCACAGTTAATACCTGCAGTGTGTGAACGGTGCCTGTGGCGTAGCCTCTGCATACTAAAATGTTTTTTGTAATAATATAAATAACATAATTCTACGCAATAGAAACTGTTTCTTTCCCGAAATGCTAGCAACACTGGTTTTTTGTTTCCAAATCTTTCATTTTTTTTAATTCCAAAAAATGCGTAAAAAAAACTTATTTTAAGCATTTCTTTTGTTGAACTCACTAACTAATGCATGAAAAATCGTTCACTTGAACTAATCCATTAAATAAAAATTCAATATAACACTAAACAATTAAATAAGCACATAATTATTATTAATCCAGATTTTACTCAAATTAGTTTCGTAAATTACTATTAGTAAGTTTGCATTAAAAGCTTACAATATAAAACCTAGGGGGATAAATATTTACTTCTTCAGGTAGTTCTTGTTTCAAATAAATAAAATCAAATATTT
The DNA here is from genome assembly GCA_023701765.1 of Hylyphantes graminicola. Classification (NCBI taxonomy): domain Eukaryota; kingdom Metazoa; phylum Arthropoda; class Arachnida; order Araneae; family Linyphiidae; genus Hylyphantes; species Hylyphantes graminicola. The sequence continues at coordinate 22,122,957 of CM043114.1, read as the reverse complement.
AATTTATTCATTTGATAAATTTTAATCAAAACTCAGACAGTTTAAAAACGCAAAATTTCGGAGCAAGCCGGAATCTAGTGATGGGTCGGTCCGGAATGAACGGGTCCAAAGGAACGGGTCCTCAAATGGAACGACTCGGTCCGGTCCACTGTTTCAAAAGGAACGGGTCCATCGTTCCAACTGCATAATTTAAAAGTTTTTGCGAACTTTTTTTTCTTTAAATTTCAAAAAATGTAGAATTTACAAACATTATGAAACTTGGAACTGAAATTGGATTGAAAAACTCTATCTTGCCGCTTTAAATATAAATAAATCCTAGGTTTTGAGAATCTGCCCGATTGTTAAATAATAATATTTGACTGAACAGAACATTGAGAGATAATCTTTTTATTCCAGTCTTGTTCCAGTATAAATAGCAATACGCAATACAATTTTGGTCCGGAACGGATAACCGGACCGGTTCGTTCCAAAATCCGTAAATGTCGGTGTAACTGTAATATAATATATTAATATCTATCTTTTCGGTCCGGAATCCGGACCAAATCGTTAAAGTATTGGGGAATTCGGTCCGGCTATTATATGTATATTACTTATGACTGCCCTGTTCATTGGATCACGATAATCTCGCTTCAGTACGTAATATGTATTTTTCGAAAACTCTTTTGGTCCGAAAGGGCGAGGACCGGACCGATTCGTTCAAAAATCCGTGAATGCGTGTCGGTCCGACTGCTAAATTTATGTTTTACTTTTGACTTGCTTGAACATGAACATTGTTTCCGATCTCTTCACGTAACAGCACATTATTTTATATTTTCGGTGCACTTTTGCTGGTGTTTGAAATAGTAGTACCAATCTGTCCGGAACGAATGACCGGACCGGTTCGTTCCAAAATCCGAAACTATCGGTCCGACTGCTAAATTATTTTAGATTTTCAGTGCAGTTTTACTGTATATTAAATAAGTAGTACCATTCGGACCGGAAAGCATGACCGGACCCGGACCGGTTCGTTCCAAAATTCGAAACTCGGTCTGACTGCTAAATTATTTCATATTTCGGTGCAGTTTTTACTGTATTTTAAATAAGTAGTACCATTCGGACCGAAAAGCATGACCGGACCCGGACCGGTTCGTTCCAAAATCCGAAACTATCGGTCCGACTGCTAAATTATTTTATATTTTCAGTGCAGTTTTACTGTATTTTAAATAAGTAGTACCAATCGGTCCGAAACGAATCAACGGACCGGTTCATTCCAAAATCTAAAATTATCGGTCCGACTGCTAAATTATTTTATATTTTCGGTGCAGTTTTACTGTATTTTAAATAAGTAGTACCATTCGGACCGGAAAGCATGACCGGACCCGGACCGGTTCGTTCCAAAATCCGAAACTATCGGTCCGACTGCTAAATTATTTTATATTTTCAGTGCAGTTTTACTGTATTTTAAATAAGTAGTACCAATCGGTCCGGAACGAATCAACGGACCGGTTCATTCCAAAATCTAAAATTATCGGTCCGACTGCTAAATTATTTTATATTTTCGGTGCAGTTTTACTGTATTTTAAATAAGTAGTACCATTTGGACCGGAAAGCATGACCGGACCCGGACCGGTTCGTTCCAAAATCCGAAACTATCGGTCCGACTGCTAAATTATTTTATATTTTCAGTGCAGTTTTACTGTATTTTAAATAAGTAGTACCAATCGGTCCGGAACGAATCAACGGACCGGTTCATTCCAAAATCTAAAATTATCGGTCCGACTGCTAAATTATTTTATATTTTCGGTGCAGTTTTACTGTATTTTAAATAAGTAGTACCATTCGGACCGGAAAGCATGACCGGACCCGGACCGGTTCGTTCCAAAATCCGAAACTATCGGTCCGACTGCTAAATCATTTTATATTTTCAGTGCAGTTTCACTGTATTTTAAATAAGTAGTACCATTCGGTCGGGAACGGATGACCGGACCGGTTCGTTCCAATATCCGAACATGTCGGTTAGACTGCTACAATAATGTGATATCTTTTCGGTTCTGAGGCCGGACGAAATAGTTCAAAAATCATGAAATGTCAGTCCAACTACTAAATATATGTTTAATGTTTTACATTTGACTTGCTTGTACATTGTTTCCGATTTTCTCGCTCCAGCATATTATTTTATATTTTCGGTGCACTTTTACTGTGTTTTAAATAGTAGTACCAATCGGTCCGGAACGAATGACCGGACCGGTTCGTTGAAAAATCTGAAGCTTTCGGTCCGACTGCTAAATTATTTTATATTTTCGGTGCAGCTTTTACTGTATTTTAAATAAGTTGTAACATTCGGTCCGGAACGGATGACCGGACCGGATCGTTCCAAAATCCGAAACTATCGGTCCGACTGCTAAATTATTTTATATTTTTAGTGCAGTTTTACTGTATTTTAAATAAGTAGTACCAATCGGTCCGGAACGAATCACCGGACCGGTTCATTCCAAAATTTGAAATTATCGGTCCGACTGCTAAATTATTTTTTTCGGTTCTGAGGACGGACGAAATCGTTCAAAAATCATGAAATATCTGTCCGACTACTAAATATATGTCTAATGTTTTACATTTGACTTGCTTGGACATAACTGTTTCCGATTTCCTCGCTCCAGCATATTATCTTATATTTTCGGTGCACTTTTACTTTACTTTCAATAGTAGTACCCATTTGGTCCGGAACGGAAGACCGGACCGGCTCGTTCCAGTGTTCCAGAATCCGTGAATGTCGGTCCAACTGCTAAATTTATGTTTTACTTTTGACTTGCTTGAACATGAACATTGTTTCTGATCTTCGCGTTATAGCATATTATTTAAGTTTTCGATGCAGTTTTAGTGTATTTTTAATAAGTAGTGCCATTCGGTCCGGAACGGATGACTGGACCGGTTTGTTCCGAAATCCGAGACTGTCGGTCCGACTGCTGAATTTATGTTTTACTTTTTACTTGATTGAACTTTGTTTCCGATCTTCTCGTTCCAGCACAATATTTAATATTTTCAATGCACATTTACTATATTTTAAATGGTAGTACCCCTTTTGGTTTGAAAGAGTGACCGAACCGACTGGTTCCAAAATCCGTGAGTTTCGATCAGATTGTCATATTGATGTCTTTTCGGGCTGGAAAAATTATTCAAAAATCAGGGAATGTCGGTCCGACTATTAAATGTGGAGGCTAGAGCCCAGTCGGTAAGGCCCATGCCTAACTAGCGAAAGTTCCAAGGATCAGATCCTTACTTTTCCATATTAACTGCCAACCCGTAAAAGGTCTGTAAAGCCCATCAGTTTGACGAATAACATCCAATAATTGCTCCAAAGTCCCGGTGAATCCCAAAGTACGATGTCGCTCGTAAAAGTTGCATTATGTGCCTACTCAAGCACCATCTCGTCACTTGACTGTGAGTCTAAATTATAACTCCCTCGTAAAGCTCTAAAGCGATGATAATTTAAATCAACCTTATTGTAATTTGAATATTGTTTTTAAATAGTAGTACCCTTTCGGCCCGGAACGGTTCATTCTAAAATCCAGGAATGTCGGTCCGGTCCGGTCCGACTGCAATTCTTTAGTTTTTTTTTAAACCCCTATTTCAAATAATCTCTTAGTCGTTTTTCAAATCTTTTCAGTAAATAATAATATAATAGTCTCGAGCATACCGCCTGTTCTTTCCGATCAATTAACATTCCATTTTAAATTTTAACTTTTTTCCTATACCTAATTGTTCTTAATTCACACGAAAGCAATGTCTTTTACTTACAGTGTTTGTGAATTTTTTCATAACAAAAATTAAGAAGCTTCAAAACATAATTCTAAATAACTATTACGCAAGCAGAGAATTACAGCTTCAACATTGAAAAGACTTCTACTATACGCATAACATTGAACCTCGGAAGCATACGAGAAGAGTTACTACAAGCTACAATCCAAATACTTTTCCCTTCGGTCGGCTAGAGAGATAGCGGATGCGAGTACATGTACAATTCCCCTAAAAAGACAAGGATTTCCAAGAAATTCTCCCCCAACCCACTCAATAACAACATCAGCAAAAAGAACACTCACATAGTCACATTCCACTCTCTCAAGGGGTATTCTCGACACCCCCATTCTCCCCCTCGCATATCAAATTACAAAACGGTCAGGATTTCGTCGCGTGTCGTCAAAACCACCTTCGAAAAAAGGGGGGGAGGAATTGGGGGGGGGAGGGTGTCGGTCCGGAATGAACGGGTCCGGAGGAACGGGTCCACAGAAGGACCGGAACGACTGGAACGGGTCCTCAAAAGGAACTGGACCGCCCATCACTACCGGAATCCGGAATGGTTGTTTGGTAGACATATATTTTCAGGCTTGTGTGCTTGGTCCCAAGGACCCGCTTATAAACCATCGTCATGTAGGACAACACAAGACACATACAAACACATATGACAGATGTTGTCATCTGTCTCCACCTCCGCAATTTAGACATGTCCCTGAAGGGGAGGGAAATTTTCTCCAGGGACCTCCTATACCCATGGGAAACTGCGCAATGACCGCCCACAGGACTTTCGGACCCAAGAGATTTTACGAGCACGTACTCCGCATATACACTCGACAAACACAAACATCCATGCCTGAACGGGATTCGAGCCCGGACCCAGCAGCTCTAGAGGCCAATGCTTCAACCACTACGCCGCCGGATTGGCATTCGGAATATAAACAAAACAGAACGAAAACATTACCAAGCTGTTGCCAAAATACCAGAACATATTTTTAAAGCTTAAAATCGCCACGTTTTCTCAATGGTTTTCTGTTGTCCAAAAATAAATCACATTTTTTTGTTCTGCTAGAGTTCATTAAACATTAGTAAATAAAATTCAAGATATATTTTTAAAATGTTTATTAGGTTTATAATATTAACTGCATCCATGAGGCCAAAACCAGAAGAAAACTAAAAACGAAACAAACAGACGTTTCTTTTTCCGGAATCAGATTCTCATTGGTTGTTAAAACAAACATTTCGGATGTCAAACGTGGCCCTTCCAGCAAAACAAACGTATATTTAAAAGGTAAAATGTATGTAGATATATATTTTATTTGCCCAAAATATGTAGTCCCTTGTTAAAAATATAAGTTAAGCGTCGTTGAAAAACTCTGTAATCAATTAAAATTGATACATATTTTCTTCGGAAAACAAGAATGAAACATTTCTTGAATATGCATACAAAATATGTTGTTGTTTATTTAAATTTTGTTACACGGATTTTTTTTCAGGTTTATACGCTTGTCGAAAACTAGGATTGTGTATTTGTAAGGAGAAATTTGTAGTTACATCGTAGTATGTATATTGTTTTTTAAAATTAATTAATTTTTCTTATGATTGTTAGAAATATGATGGAAGAAGTCAGTGATGATAATAATGGAGAGTCTACTTTCGAATTTGTCGGTGCCCAAAGTGAGGAAAATGGAAAAGATAAAAGTGTACAGGGTAATAAAAAAATTAATACTAATAGTTTAGTTATGAAACGTATATGTGATGCAACTGCACCCAAAAATTGTTAAATTTAGAGAAGTATGTAGTATTGAACTCTTTATAATTACTCTAAATGAGTTTGAAACCTCTACATTTTCTATCTAATGTGTTTTATAAAAAATTATACGATAGAAGTGCAATTATCCAAAGTGGTGCTGGTTATCCAAATTTCGGAGAAAAAAAATTCCACTTGACCATCTGTTACTATTTGTCTTTGTTGGATGTTATGTCAAGTAATTTTTTTATTTTTTTGGATCAACCAAAAAATAACTAGGCATGACTTCCAATTGAGACAAGCAGTAACAAATAGGCCGAGAATAAAAAGTTTATTTGTTGCTTAAAATAATGTGAAACCAAGTATCTAACTTAAATTAAATTTTAAAAAACTTATTACAAAAAGCTAAGCTCCAACTACGAAATAGCACATTTTGGTTTAGGTTAGGTTGATGACGACCGAAACTAGAACTACATGATCTCACAGAACAACAATACCTTGAATAATATTATTCTTCAAATTAATTCATTTTAAATTATAATTAATTACCTATATTATTATCATCTATATTATTAAATTTAATATAATTATCTATATACCATTACTTCATCCCTATTCAAAGGGGTAGGCCTATCCTAAGTCAAACCCACTTTAGAGGTGAAAGGCAAAGAGTGAATCTGAAGGTAGTTGCATTGAAGTATTCGCCTTTCTTTTACCAAAAGTTTGGTGATTATAGCAAGCAGGGCTGTATTGGGGGGTATACGGCGGTATACGGAGTATACCCTGTGGTTTCTTTGAAAAAATAGAGTATACTCTGTGATTATTTCCCAAATTAGCGTATACCCTTTAATTTTTAATTATCAGTTTGACACTTTATTTCAGTTTTCAAAAAATAATAAATTCGGCCTAACCAAAAACAAGCGCACATATATAAGCTTTGATAGCTACTACTTGTACTCTGAAAATCCAAAATCTGTGCCAGACGATCGAAGACCTCTGCTAATGACATTATCAACATCGTCCTGCTCAACGGCAGAATGTGAACGGGGCTTCACTTTGATGAGCATCAGAATAACTGATTTGAGGGCATCTTTACTGATTTCTACTGTTTCAAGTTCAATGTTCATTAATGCTAACGGACCACCAGTTTATCTGTTTGTTCCAAAGAGATATGTGAGAACATGGTTGGTAAACCATCGGGCAGCGACTGATGTCCAATCAAAAGTAGTAAAAGGGCGAGAAGAAAATTAATCTCCCTCTGTTGTTTTGGATTTTTTTCGGAAAAATATATAATGTGCTTATTTTCTACATTGCTATGTAAATTACCTTTCATTTTCCTTTCTAATTAGTTTAGAGCAAGATTTAAAAGATAAGTTTATTTTATGTGCAGCTAAAACCAAGTTTTTTCCCCTATATCTTGAATTACAGTTTATGCATATTTGTAAATTTTATTACCAAGCACCAACTCATATTAAGAGTATACCCTGTCATTTTTATTATTTAGGCACAGTATACCCTGTGCAAATTTTACAAATACAGCACTGATAGCAAGTTTGTGTAAATGTTTCTATGTAAATGATAAAGAATATTAAGCTCATTAACACACTACTGAGGAGCTTAGTGGAAGAACGTGCTAAGTGACATTTTTGAAAAAATCGAGATTTTTGTGTCAATGAACATGTTATTCCCTCCTTTAAAGATATCGATCTTCTCCATTTTTATAAACTTTAAATTAAGTACGTATTTTACAGTTTGTAAGTGCAGTTTTTAACGTATTTAAGTGCCGACGAAAATCTTTAAAGCCCATTTTCTCGTGTTCACCTTTTTGTCACTTAGCCCGTTCTTCCACTAAGCTCTTCAATTGTACTTGGTTGTCTAAAAAAATCTTTCTATTGTTTTGCAGATGCGGCTAAAGGGACTGGTTTTCCTCAGACAGGACTCTTTTCATCTTTTCACGAGCCCTCTAACGTAGAGACCTCAGTATTACCTCCATCAGGCAGTCTTTCTTCTTCCGCACAAAGCCCAAGCATTGCATTTTACGACCCATCGCAGTATTCAAGCTCAAACTCAGTCCTGATGTCTCCTTTCCCACCGCAGCCAGAGCAGCCTGTTTCTTCAACACAACTTCCACATTTTACACCTGCACCTCAGAGGTGAATTTTTTTCCCTATAAAAACAAGTACACTAGACTCTCTCTTAACTGGACTCCGTTTAACCCTTTCAGCCCCAAAGACAATTTGGCATCATCAGTATTGAAAAATTCGATTCTTCAAACTTTTTCTATTAGAAAATATTTGAATATAAGAAATAAATAAATTTATTGATAGATAAGCAGATGTATAAACCGAATAAAAAAATCTACTTGCACTGTATAAAAAATTTGTCACTAGGTTTCACCAAATAAGTGGTTCCTAGAAGAGGCAACGAGTATGTAATAAAATGTTTCCCCATGTCAAGGGCTGGGGAGCCCAGTCGGTTAGGCACTCGCCAAGCATGCGAAAGGTCTCAGGTTCGGGTCCAGGCATTGCCAAAATAACTGCCGACCTATAAACAGCCCGTGCAGCCAAAAATTGTAAAACAAATAATACCCTGTGTATAGGAGTGCACGTTGAATATCCTTCAAAGTTCTAACGCTGCGTACAATGACGCAATTAACGGTTGCGTTGGGTGCCTACTCGGGTGTCGGCTCGTCACTTGCTTGTGGTTCTAAAATATGACACCCATCGCCAATAGCCCTCGTGCAGCTCTACTGTGACGATAATCCAAATTAAACCTAAATGTTTCCAGTTTCTAATCTTTATTGTGCTAAGTTTTTATTTCTATGTTGTTAATCCAAGTCTCTCTTGGTCTCCCTCTTCTCCTGGTATTAAATAACCTGCTCTTTGTAATTATTTTCCTCTCTAGCCTGTATATGTCCAAGCCAGCAGATTCTTTGCAATTTAATTAATCTTAGAATATCCTTGTTTTTTATAAATATGTTCAGTTCGCTGTTATTTGTTTTGCGCCATATATTTCCCGAAAAAAATTTCTTTCAAATCTTCTAACGTAACCTGTATCTTTGGCGTCCAATGTCCACGTTTCTCCTGCATAAGTCACAGTTGGTCATATAAGTCTTTTATAAATATGGAGTTTTGTTTTTCTTGAAATCAATCTATTTTGGAATGTTTTTTTATTGGAATATAAAGGAACAATTACCAGCTTGCTCTCTCTCGCATATGTCCCTATGAAGACTGTTGCTAATAACAGTCCCCAGGTATTAAAAGTGTGACGCACCTTCAAAGGTTTTACCCCAGGTAGCACAACAATTTTGGCCAATGTCGCATGAGTATCGGCCAAACTTGGAGAATATTGGATGAAATTGATCATTTTCTACCGATTTTAACCAGATTTCCCCTTTCTTTGAGGTTTCATACTGGAAATTACAAAAAGTGCAATACTTAATTTTACTGCAATTTTATAGTATTTTGCAAGTGTAAAAGTCAAATATGTTTTGCAATATTTTTCAATCAAGAATTTTGAATTGTAAATTTTTTTCAAATAATATTCAAACTAATATTGCACCCTGATATAGTCCACTGTCGGTAAAACATAGTCCATTATGCCTTGGGCGATGGGTATGAGCCAAGATTGGCCAATACTGCTGTGCTACCTGGGACCCTCCAATATTTTTAGGTTTTCTCCCAGTTATTATTTACTAATTACAGTATTTAATATTTTCTTCTAGTACTCCAATAACATCAGCTCAGTCTTCCACGCCAACCTTCCAATCTCCAGTGCCTCAATCAAGCTATGTTGACTGTTCTGTGGCATTGCCAGGCAATATGGAGGACACAAGCCTGCCACAAGAAAACTCTGAAGGCAGTGTGTGGGGGTGGATTAAAGGAAATCAAATTCTCAATAAATTTGCTGAAAAGGCGAAGGTAATCAGTTTTTTTTATCTTTTTTATTTTCATATATGAAGAGTACACGGGAAGAACCACTTGATTATTTAGGAGTCTTACCTTATGTGTCTGCTAGGCGGACATTGGTGACGGGAAACCAGGTTTTTTCCTTTGGTTCTTCATTTGTGGTACAAAGGTGTTGCTTCTGTCTACTGATTTCTGGTGTTAATCAGGGTTGCCGCGAAAGATGAACAAAGCGAGTAACCTGTTTCTTTATACCAGCTTAGGCGATTTCTCGCTATCATTGCCAAAGAGGCCTATTGAGAAATGCCATCTACGAAATCAAGTGATTCTTCCCGTGTACTCTTCATATCTGATATGAAATATAAGGTAATGAAAGAGTTGCAATAGGGTCGAAAATCCGAAATGGAGATTTTGTGTTTTCGGAGGGGGCTGATACTAAAAAAATGGTTTTTGGACATTGTTCCGTCCCTCTGACACCACTCCACAGCTTGAACTAAACGAGCCACATGCTTCAAATTTGGTGCAAGTCTTTAGTACCTGTCTGAAGTCATAATAAAAGCTTCAACAAAATCATCCATGCACAAAAGGTAGCTGCCGTAGAGATCTCTTGAATGTGAAGGTATTGCTGAAAAAGCTGCAGATTACAAACTTGTATGGATTTTTTGTGTGGTAATTGAAAGTCATGTAGTGTTACACCCCCTTAGTTTTTCCTTTGTGGTGTTGCATGGATTGAACTAGAAAACAAAATTGAAGGTTCATTGATACAAAAAACTTAACATTGAAAGAGTCGAAAGAGCATTTTGCTCTTTCTTGTATTCGACTTTTTCATTAACTCATTGTGTTTTTAAATTTTGAAACTGTGAGCTATGACATTTTATTTGCACTCTGCATGCAGTGCAATATTACAGTGCTATTTGCAGTTTTCTTCATAAAGTTATACATTTTGTCTTCCCATAGTATAACAGGACCCCCAGACCGTAGAGCTGGGGGTCTGAGTTCGATTCCCTGGTAAGACTTGGTTGTAAATTGTACCTATTTCAAGTCTTATAATTGGGTGAAAACCTGTTAGGCTATGTGTCATAGTACATAATAATTATTATTTTGAAGGGAAAAATTCTAGCTTATTTCCTGAAAACTAGAAAATTCTGAATGTTTGACAGTGAAATTCAATTTTCTTTCAATCTAAAAATATATCAATGGGTTTAAAAATATTGTATTTTTTAGAGTTCTGTTGACTCCGTTATTACAACACTAGATCCAGGAATGAAGGAAATAATTAGTGAGTATGACTTTGCAAATAAATAACATTTGATGTAGTGCATTTACTTATACTTAAAGGATACTTAAGCTTAAGGATATTACACAAACAATCATGCCTAAATAATTTAATTGCATAATTATTTGTTTAGAGAGCAAAAAATATTTATTTTATCTTTACGTATTTTATTATTAAATAATTAATTTTAGTTAAAATGTTTGTATCTTTACTTTTTAAAAAATCTGTTAAAATTTCATACACAATCTATTTAACCTTAATTTTGTGTTATAATGATACTTAATATATTTGGTTCGCATACAGACTCACTATTTGAAAGGGGCACCTTCTGGCTTAAAACTAAAAAAGCTATTCAATTTTTGCAATAATTAAAAGAAGCAATAGAGTGGAATTTTTTATTGTAAATGGTATTTAACTTATTCTGAAGTATTTTAATACTTGTGAAGCTGAAGGATACACGTGGTAAGTTTGCCTCACGAGGTCTGGCGTTATATAGTACTTAATTCAAAAGCTTCTTGAAGTTCTAGTACAAGTTAAATCTTAACAACCAAACCAAAATAACTCTTTTGTCCATTTACTCCAAAATTTGGCTAATACCGTCGAACCTCGTTAATGCTTACTCAAGGGAGCACCGAAACATTTCATGTTAACCAGCGGTATTTTTTTTTACATTGAACCCGTAAACAGTTAAAAAAAACATCTAAAAATAGTTCTTTTTTTATTAATGTAATGCACTAATGATCCATGCATACAATTAGTAATTAAATCAATCAAGTTCAGTTGGAGTGGTACATACTATAGAAAAATTTAGGAATTTTTTTAGGAACACCAATGAAATTTAAACTGACAAATCATAGGAGATCTCGTGATTTGATCAGGAGTATAAGATTTTTTTTTATTATGATGTTCATTTGCCGCTTTTTTAATGTTTTGTTTAGTTTGTTCTTGGAAGAACTAAGAAAAAACTTAAAATTCTGAATTTTTTTGTTCGGGTTAAGAGGGATTTCGACGAAAGCGATTTCGTGTTATTTTTAGCATTAGCTCAAAGCAGGCAGAGGAAATGCTTTCAGTTCATCTCAGGCAATATGTCGTATTGACCAGGCCTAGAAAAATCTCAAAATTTTTACATGACCTGTCGGGCATGTTAGTCTCAGAAATACATGCGCGAATAAAACTTTTACATGCCTAAGTGCAGGCCGAGCGGGAAAAGAAAGCTGAACCCAGGCATGAGTTTGGCAAAAATAACAAAAGCTGAAACTAAAATGCGTAATTGGACATGTTATTATTTTTTTTAAGCAGTATACTTATTTCACAAAATAAACTGTTACGTTATGTAAGTTGGAAAACCAAATTCTCTGACTTTTCCAGGTTTTCCCAGAGAATTTATAGAAAATTCCAGGTTTTATCAATGTTAATTCAAAATATATCAAACTAATATACGTTGAGAAACCTTGCCAAAGTAACAAGGAATTCGAAAATTGTTGAAAGTGGTGAAATTTCCCGGCGCCCACCAGAATTTTATTGATGAATTTCTATTTGATGCCTTGACAACATTGTGAACTAACTAATTTCGACTTAAGATTAAAATTATCGATTTTCAAGAAGCAACGAATGGGTATGTTGGGGATTTATTAAAACACAAAATGTTTAAATTTATGGAAAGATATTTTTGATGAAATGTTTACATGCCCAGTCGGGCATGTGAGGCGAAAAAATACATGCCCAATTGGAATTTTTACATGCCCCGGGCATGTAGGGCAATATAATTTTTGAGCCCTGGAATTGACTGAAAACAAGACTGTCAAGAAAGGCTGTAATGGTAATTTATGAGTTGAGTTTTTTCTTTTATTTTCATGAGGCCTCCAAGACCAAATCAAAGTGAGTGTGCAAAGTGTTAAAGTATATAATAAGAAATATTAATATAGCTATTCTTTTATATTTCCAGACTCTGGGGGAGATGTGAATGTCGTTGTAGCATCCGGTAATGAAGTGAAAATATCAGCTGTACGAGAAGCTTTCCAGTTGGTCTTTGGGAAAGCTACAGTGCAAGGCATGGCCGTTCAGTCCAGCAGTATTGCCCCCCAGCCGGTTGGATTCTCTGCTGGCCTGAAGGCTGCGGAGGAACGTATTAGTAATTTGAGACAGGGGCTTTTACAGGGCAACCTCGTCATTGTAGCAGTAGAGAACTTCATAGCCGAGTTGACACCAGATAAGTATGTTAAACACGGTTTTTAAATAATAAAATTATATAAGTATGCTTTTAAGAAAAAGTTGAAGCTTTGAATTTTAAGTTGAAATATTTAAGGACATCCTACAGTTAAAAATAATAATTGATGGTGCAGTTCACAAACATATGCTTATTTAAAAATACATATTTTTTTATGAGACAAGCGGTTTCCTCACTTACTACGTATAAAGGGTGAAGATGCTAAACTTACAATTTCCAAGTATATTATTGAGATTTAGGTCTTAACTTCTTTCCATTGAACTTAAAATCATCAAAAGTTGCCAATGAACAGCCGCGACCTATTTTTCTTAATTTTGCTTTAGAGAATGTGTGTTTTGCAAATGCACCCCCTTCATATGTACAAGTAAACTGCATCATCACATTGAAGCCTTCATTTAAAAATATACATATATTTAAAGAAGTGTAACTTGATAGTTTGATAAATTAAACAGTTCAAATTGGACCTCAATTCCTTGTTTGAATTATTTTTATTTAAAGCAATTTAAAAAGAATTTTGTATCACATCTTTTTTATTTTTAAATATTGTACCTCAATATAAACTAAGTACTAGTAAAAAAAAATTCAAAACAGTTTTCGTTTTCTTCCAAATTTCTAACCATTTTCTTCGTAATTTGATTTCAATCATTAAATTTTATTAATGTAATTAAACATTCATTATCTGACTGTTCATCGACAAACAGACATATATTTGAATTCTACTTTGGAGAATGTTTGTTTTGCTACTACATCTTCATATGTACCGGGTGGACCAGCGGGTAACGTTTGAAACAAAGTCCAAGAGATGGCGCTAGGTGCACATGAGTGAAGCCAAACTTGGTATGCATGCTCCGGTGAGTGGGCAATTGTAAATGTGATGTCACACATGACTTTGTTGAGGTGCTCAATGAGCATTTTAGCGATCGAACCATTGGGTTAGATTCCAAGGTGGTATTGAATGGCCTCCATATTCACCAGATCTGAACCCCTGCGATTACTACCTATGGGGTTATTTGAGTGTCAAAGTGTGGCAGACAAGTCCTACGAACCTTCCAGTACTGAAAACCGCCATTACAACTGCTGTCCACACGATTGACGGTGAGGCCTGCTCACGAGTAATGGTCCTAACTGCTGTTATCGCCAAAGATGGCGAGCACTTCAAACCTTTTATCATTAATTGCCCAATATGTCAATACAATAAACGTCATTAAATTCTTATGTTTCTTTTTTTTTTTCATTTGTTTGAAATATTACCCGCTGGGCCACCTGGTACATGTACACTGCATCATCAAAAGGAAGTCTCTATTTAAATTAAATATTTAGTTTGAAGTAGAATAACTTGATAGTTGGATGAAATAAACTGTTCAAAATGGATTTGGCCAGTTCCGTTTGTTTAGATTATTTAATTTTAAAAATCCGAACAAGCATTTTGTATTAAATCCCTTTTTTAATATTGTAGCTCAATACAAACTAATTATGTACTAATATTTTGTTCAAAACCATTTTTTTAGTAATTTCAATAATTAAAGTTTATGAATCTAAACATTTATTAACTGACTGTTCAATTTTACATCTTCATTAAGGTAGGCGAATACCTAAAATTTTTACTATTACTTTAATCTTTTCCAAATTTGGCATAGTGATTTAAAATCTAATGAACAATGCTTTTTGGGCAATTTTTTTATTTAAATATAATTGATTTATTTTAAACGGTGTTTTTCAAATAAAAAAAGGGGTTTACGCCAACACTTCTAGCATAAAAAGTTTTACATTAATTTACCTGAAATTTTTCACAGATGCTATTTCAATATATATCTGTGCCATGAACCTCTAACATCTGGTGTAAAGATACAAGTTTTTTTTTAAATGTCCAAGTGTAAGTTAATCAAAAAAAATTCCTTTTTTTGTGGTTAATTTATAACATTTTTCTTAACAACTTTTTTTCTTGTAATTTGTATGTAACTCTAGAGGGTCATTGCATGTATCAGTTTAAAACGAATAATTTAACACATAATAAATGTTCATAGGATGCAAATTCAATGTGGTAGACTTGTTGGCGTAAACCTCTTTTTTTAGTAGAAAAACGCCGTTTAAAATAAATAAATTACATTTAAAGAAAAACAAAAGCCTAAATAGTATTAGTCATCATATTTGAAATCACATGCCAAATTTGGAAAAGATTAAAGCAATAGTAAAAATTTTAGAATTTTGGGTATTCGCCTACCTTAAGGTTAAAACGCACTGTGTCCTTACAGCTGGTTCGATATGGGCTGCCTGCTTCTCCAAGACCACTCGTCTGGCATATCCTTACAAGTCTACACTGAAGCGATCCCTGTGGCTAGTCACTTTGTCCAGCAGGCCAAAGATCAAACTCCTGCCGATTTCCCCTTAGGCTGGTCAGGCCATGCCGTAACCATTGGCCAAGTAATGGGCACAGCTCTAGGGGTCCACCATTCTGAGTGGCATCAGGCATTGACCGGCGTCCCGCGGAGAGATATTTTATTCATGGCTGCAAAAACAATTGCTGGCCTTTACAAATCGCAGTTGAGAAGATAGCGAAAGGAGCGGGACTTCTTAACCCTTTCAGTCCCAGTGATGCCATTTGGCATCATCACTTTCAATATTTTTTTCCAAATGTTTGTCGGGTTATGACATCCAAACACACATCATTCGATTCTTCACACTTAGTTCTATTAACAATATTTTACATTAATCTCGATAGAAGTCAGAACTACAATTTTTTTTTTATTTAGAAGATTGCTAACAAGAGTTTCACCTGATTTTTGAAAAGTTCACTTCAGTTCCACATATTTAGAACACAATTTAAACTATTTCGGTTATAATAATTACTAAATTTTTTTTAATGATATGGTCAGATACCTTAAAATATATAACCTGAAGTGTTTTTAGGTAATATATATTTTTTTATTTTGTTGTTTTCCACAGTTAAAAAATTTTGCCATTATTTCAAAAACCATATAAAAAATTTTAATGAATTTTTTTTCTTATGGAACTCTTATTTTTGACCTAAAATAAGCTTATTTTGTGAATATCAGATGTGACTGTTGTGTAGTAAATGTTTGGGACTGAAAGGGTTAAAATTTATATTGTGCTTGTACAGATTGTTGAACGCAGAATTTTTATTTTGGAAACATGTATCATTGTAACATTATTTGGAAACATGTTATGCAAATTTTTATGCTAGTATTAATAAATGCAATTTATTGTAAATTGGCTTGTGTATTGTTTTTGTTTTTGCTATATTAGTTAGTATTTTTCACTTATTTACATTGATCATTATTAAACATCAATATTTAAGGTTACCTTTTATACAGAAAAAAAATTATTACAATCCCTGAACAGTTATATTAATTTTCATTTTTAAATCTAACCATTTAGTATAATCATAGCAAACTAATAAAGTCTTTTTTCAAGCATTTCTATTTTCCTGTCAGTATCTGAAATAGTGTTTGTCTTAACTTAATCGGTTTTTAAATGCTATTGTAAAACATTTCACTAGCCCATAGTGCAATACTCCTTAAAGCGTGCAGCCTTGATAATTTGTCCATCCATTCCATTAATTTCTTCTTAATATTTATCACATCACTTTTTAAAGGCTTTTAACTTATTAGAACACGACTATGCTGACAAAGCAGTTTGCAGCTCAATAGGTTAGTGTTGAAAGAAAACTTTGCCTGAAAACTGATGCCTAAATAAACACATGAGAAATACATGGCAACATTGTTTCAAACTAAAAATCAACAATTATATTGAAATGCTTATTGGTAAAGGACATTTAACTTAATAAAAGTAATAAAACTATCTTCACATGCTTTTCAAAACCATAGTATATGTGTGATCTCCACTATGCACATACAGGCACACAACTTCGGCTGTAAAATAAAATAGCCAAAGGAAATAATGTGCATGCCATATGGACTACTATCATTTCTCCTAATTTGGACATTAAATTCAGTGGCAAATGTCCAAAAGGAGGGAAAAGGTTTGAGAATGTACTAGAGTGTGTACTGATACTTGTTAAATTCAATAGTTATCAAATGCCTACCTATATTTAAGTAGGTCAAACATACTACAGTACATTATTATTCCAAGCTAGAATATATATGTATCTACTCCTACCCTACAGTACTACTTTTGAGGTTTTTGTCCCGTCTGTTTCGGAGAGTTATAAAATAAAATTTCCTGTTTTTTGGAAACGCATTGCTAAATGTCCTGCATTTAGTGCGATTAATTTTCTTCGTTATAGCCATAAGCGGGACATTTTATTTGTTGACAAACCCTAACTCATCCAGAATACGGCAAGAGGAGTATGACGTTTTGTTATATACTTTCAGTTCTAAACCAAAACCGACCTTAAGTTTGCAGTAATGTTCTACGAGAAAAAGGGTAAATAGTTCTCATTTTTGAGTGTGAGAATCGAATACAAAAAGGAATTTCGCATTCAATAAACAAATCGATTTGTTATTTCAAGACATAAATTTATTATTTTTATTAGTTAAGCTTCAGTTAGAGTGTTATTTAAATTATTTTTTTCCTTCGATTTTGACGTAACAAGGCGCACGAATATCAGGGTCGAAAGGAGCAGCCAATCAGAGTACGCGAAATTGCGGCGCCAGCCGGGTTGTTTACCCAGTTTCCTCCGCTCAGTACATTTCTCTGCTGCAAACTTAAGCTTGGTTTTGGTATAATCAATCAATAGTTCCTCATAAACAACAGGTAAGAGTTTTATAACATTTTAACCTAAAAAGTTATTGGACAAACTAAAATCAAAATAATGCTGCGGAGTCATATCTAACCCAAACTTTACCCTATTATTTGATTGACATTTACCCAGCAGGACTCGCCTGGGTCTATACAGACCCCAGTTAGATTAAATACACTCTAGATCTAAACCTCTGATTGGATTACCTTGAAGGATTTTCTATATTGGAATAGATAATGAACATTTTCAGCTGTAGCGCAGTCAATTACGCCCTGTAATTTAACACACTGGTCAAGTGACGAAAATAAACTATTTTTGATGACAACGCATCGCTGCCATGCGATTTGAATTACAATTAAAATGAGTTTTCAATTTGTACTTAAATTTATCTCTTGGTTAATTTTAAGAATTAAAAAAAAATAATTATATGAACGAAAAAGAGACAAACAATTTTAGAATTCGAAAATTCATATATAGCTACTTTGTTGTCATGGTAACAGAAATGTACTGTCTGCTGCCAGAGTTCAATTTTAATAAATTCTAACCTTTTAGAAATGAAATTCCGAAAATACCAAGCTAAGAAAACAAAAATTAGCGTCTTAAATCCTTCTCAAGAATTAGGTATAGCGCTAAGATCGAAAATTTTAATTATCCATTAAAATCTGACGTATTATAGTACATTTCAAAGATACAGAAGAGCGGCAATCGGAAAGTTCAATTATGCCAATCAAATCGTTAATAGTGTATTGGTTCCGTTGGACACTTCTGAAGAGCTAGGCATTAGATTGAGTTCCTGGACTAGAAGATTCTTAGTCTATGGCAAGTTCAAAAAAGAATAGCACGAGTTCTGCTCAGTTAACTGTTAATGTCTCCCGCGAAAGCTCCTTGTATATAGTCTAACAAAATGTTGGTTCTGTCTTAGTTTATTGTAGTGTTAAATAACAAAACAAAATATTCGATAAGCACAGAAGAGATTTTTTAAAAATCAGACTTAGGTCCTTAGGTGTATGATACATAAACTAGGTTTACCAAACTGAAACAATACAATCCGAACTTGAATTTGAGTCGACTCCCATAATGCAAATAAAATAACTACTGCTTACGAATGAAAATTTTAATGAAATAAACTATACACAACAACCTAAATTCAAATTAATTACAGCTTTCTATGACCATCGATAGTGAGCATAAGCTTTGTTGTTTTCACACAACTTATGCAAATCCTGTTTTCTCTTGATGACTCGACCTTCCTTGTAGTAAGCATCCAAAAGTTCCTTACTCATATTATCAATGAAATTTATAGGTCCCTCCTTATCCTTGCCAGCCGTTATGAGCCACTTCATCGCCATGAACCTCGCCTTGTTTTTGGTAATTGGGAAGGGTACCTGGTAAGTGATGCCTCCCTTTTTGACGGGTATGACGGTTAGGACAGGCTTACAGTTCTCAACAGCAGTGAGGAATATCGTCATTGGGTTGGTCTCAATAGAGGCTTTCTCTTCAGGCGGGGCAGCATGGTATTTCGCCAACTGGACGCGCTTGATTTTCGCGAACACTCCTCGCATGAGCTCTCTCTCTTTCTCTTTATTAGCCCACTCCATGGCTAGGTTGATGAATTTCTTGAAATCTTCGTTGTCGAAAAAGGAGTTGGTCATGTCGAACGGGGCTGGTTTGACGGGCATCACGTTGAGCTTTTCCATCTCAACGGGCTCCAGTTTGGTTAACTCTTCTTTTGGTATCGCGTTGAGATACCAGGCTGGATATGCACCGTTCCGAACGCTTGATAAAGCAGGCAGCCATAGTTTTTGAAGTTTTGTAGTGGATTTTAATGTGAATAAAAGAGCCATTGCTGCTGTTTACTCCACAGACAATACTGTTTACTTTTTTTTCCTTCAGTTGGTTGGTTGGTTGGTAGACATATATTTTCAGGCTTGTGTGCTTGGTCGCAAGGACCCGCTTATAAACCATCGTCAAGTAGGACAACACAAGACACACATACACAAATGACAGATGCTGCCATCTGTCTCCACCTCCACAATTTAGACATGTCCCTGAAGGAATTTTTTCCAGGGACCTGTACCCATGGGAAACTGCGCAATGACCGCACACAGGACTTTCGGACCCAACAGATTTAACGAGCACGTACTCCGCATATACTCGAGAAACACAAACATCCATGCCTCAATGGGATTCGAAACCAGGACCCAGCAGCTCCAAAGGCCAATGTCTTAACCAACTAGGCCGCCGGATTGGCTTTTCCTTCAGTTTTTCAGTGCATTGTAATCATTTTTGGCTGCCTATTTCTACCCTGCTTGTAAGAGTTTAACACAGCTAATAACGCTTCGTAACTTAAAACCCTGGTCAAGTGATGAGTTCAACATCTGAGAGGGCACCCAACGGAACTTCGAGCGATATCGTACGCTAACGCCGTCGGGAGTTTGCGAGCCCCCGCACTCCTAGAGTGGCCGAACTCCTGAGAAGGCTGAATCCTGATGCGGATGCTTTTTTTAACCACTCGAGCTCAATGACTCGGCCACGGACGGGCCTTTCAGTTTTTCTTATTAAATGTCCTCACGGCGACAATTAAAACAAAAACTTGGCAATCGCCAAACGAGGCAATAGCGAACGGTTTTTTCGTCAAATCGTAGTTTTTTTTCAAACGCATGCGTCTGGAGGATCTGTTTGGTCTGCCCAATGCCGGTGTTGAACAAGAAAAGTGGAATGGGATCAGTGGCGTAGCGAGGGGGGGGGGGGGGGGGGGGGTCAGAACCCCCCCCCCCCTTGCCCCCATGGGGACTTACGAAGGTTTTTTTGCAGAGCTCCAATACCAATTATCTCAAAAAATTTCATTACAACAAGAAATTTGCATAAAAGTTTGATTAATTTTGTAAAATTTGTTGGTGTATATTATTGCAATCAGGTGGACAAATCAAATGGAAGAACACTTGCAGTTTTAATGTCGCAAAATGTTGTGTTAAATGAGTGTTATAAAATCACACTGCTTCCCAATTTTGACTTTTTCTTTTGTATTTCGAAAGTAATAAGATAAAAAAGGAAATACCGCAAAGCTATTTTCCGCAATATATAGTATTTTTGATTTGTCACAGTTTTTTTCAATAATTGTTATATCTTTGATATTTCATTAGAAAAATATCCAGCTAATCGTACTTTTCAGTATACTACGTAAAATTCCGTTCTCTGGGCAGACGGCGGACAAACAGTTTTTTTTAGAGCCTGAACGACCATCTAAGAATGGAGATTTTGTTTCCACATTTCCGGTGTGGTCATTTCCTAAGGGTCCCCGTCCCCCCTTCGGAGAGGGGATCCTTTTTGTCTCTTATCTATTTCTGGATTTCCCGCGCTATTGACAACTTTCCCTTCACACTCGTAGCAGAAGGGGCACTATCCGCATTCCGCGTAGAAAACATGCAATGTTTTTCTTGGAATTTTTTTGTAGGATGCTCACCCTTATTTTTCACCCCTACCCCTTCTCTTAGCCATTAAACTAGTCCCTCTGTGACTTAGAAAGCGGGGGGGGGGCGTGTCTTCTTTTGGAAAATAAACACTTAGATACACAAGACAGCTCGTTCTGTACTTGTCATTCATTGTCGAACTTCTTAAAATCCCTGGAAAACTTCAATAGTTTTAACTATATTTCTCCTCTATTTTTATAAAATAAATGATATTTTGGTTCAAAAATTAATGCAAAAAATATTACTCAATTCTTGCAAAATAAATCGCTTATTTTGGTAAGTCTTCACTCTTCACTAATCACAATATTGAGGTAAGTGACGATTTGTTAGATTATATTTTATATAATTATTCATTATTTGTATTTATTAATTGCGATTTTTGCATGTCATTTGCAGTGGCTATATGATGCGAATCTTGTTTGTTAGTTTAAAAAAATTAAATAGGCAGCTTTAGATTTATTTACTCAAAACGTCAATTTTTTTTGTTAACTTATATAAATCAGTAACTTTAATAATCATTAACTTTATAATACATCAGTAACTTTAATCCGGAATAAATTTTAAGCGTGTTTATTAATAGTTATTAGAATGAAGAAATCAGACTTTTTATAATAAAAATTATTTTATTTGTAATAAATAATTTAATTTTTAATTAATACGTTAAAATTAATAATTTAAATGCATTTTACTTAGTTATACAAATTAATGAATGTCATTAATTATAACTTTGTTTTAAACAGATAATTATAATTAGTTATAATTATTAATATTCATTAATTGGCATTTTCAATTAAAAACTACATTCATAATTATCATAATGAAGCTTCCCTTAAACTAAATCGGCAACTGCAAAATTTTGTAACCCCCCCCCCCCCCCCCCCCCCCAATTGGAACAATCCTGGCTACGCCACTTTCGTGTCGCGTGACACGATACGAAAACATTAATTTGGTTAGTAATTTTAAAACTCAGTGTAATCAGAGTATACTCGTAGACACTTTAGGCATGCGTTAATAGCTAAAGCGCCGTGCGTCTCATTTGAGGTGCAGTCACCGTGCGTTAATGTTTTCGTTGACGCACGGTGTATGAATTGCGGTTGTTACGTTACTTGTTTTATCCTCCATGCGCGCGTGGTCCGCGTCCGAACCGCATCCGTACTTTCAATCATAGAGTATTTAATTTTAAATAATAGAAAAAATGAGCAATCTCAAATTGAAGAGAATAGCTAGTGCTCTACTGGAAGGTGACGAGAATTCTGATGAAAATGAAGCTGAGGCTTATTTTTCCGAAATCGAGTTTGCTGCTTCAGATATTAACGTTGAAGTTGAAGGTATTGGAACTATCCCACTTCCCCTTACTGTTAATTGCATTGAAAAACTAATTGGTATTTCATCTAAAGCAAAGTTTGGATTACGTGAGAAAACCATTGTGGACGAAAACGTACGAAACACACACGAGATCACTGCTGAAAAATTACACGTAATCATCGAAGAGTCAGCCATGACACGAACTCTTACCAAAATTCGTGAAGAATTAAGTCTACATGACACAAGTGTTTTGTCTCTTCATCTACATAATATGCTGATATACGGTCGTGGACATTTCTTTAAATTGCATCAAGATACTGAAAAAATGAATAACATGGTTGCAACCTTTGTGGTAGTTTTACCATCAGCTCATATTGGAGGCGATTTGGTAATACATCAGGGTGACAAGAAGCATGTTTTTTCAACTGAAAATATTAATGCACAGGGTGTTAAGTGCATAGCATTTTACACTGACTGCTTACATGAAGTTGAAAAACTGAAAGATGGTTTTCGGGTTGCCCTAACTTTTAATTTAGTATTGGATTCTAAAGAAGCAGTTTCTGATCAGGTCAACCAAAGATTAAACATTGCTATTCAAAGGTATTTTTCTGGAGAAGATCCCCTCAGAAACCCCATTTCTCAGAAACCCCGAAAGTTTGTATATTTTTTGAATCACGAATATTCAGCAAAGGGCTTGAAATG
Source organism: Hylyphantes graminicola (assembly GCA_023701765.1). Taxonomy (NCBI): domain Eukaryota; kingdom Metazoa; phylum Arthropoda; class Arachnida; order Araneae; family Linyphiidae; genus Hylyphantes; species Hylyphantes graminicola. The sequence goes on along the minus strand of CM043114.1, from coordinate 22,099,834 downwards.
GAAGCTGCTTAAAGGTACCGATCGTGTCAATGCAAATTCAATTTTGAATGCTGCGAAAAGCCTTCATTTGGTTCCTTGCCTTGCTCTTGCTGAAATAAAGCAAAGTTTTGATGATGAGGAGGAAGATAGCTATGATTGTGGGTACGCCCCTCCAGATGCATTATGCACATGTACCACACTATCTCACTGGGTTGATGCATCCAGCCTAATACTACCATATGGCAAAATAACTGTGGACAAAGATGAGATTTGTTGGACTAAAGGAATGATATTTTTTAAGCCATACAAAACTGAACATTCAGGATATACAGGCAATGATGGCTGTTTCAAAGAATATATTCAAAGAATAATACTGAATGTATAGACGTGCCGCAGTAGTATTGTGGTCGGAATCCATACAAATTCTAATGAATTTCTTACTTGGCCATGAAACTGCCTTAAGTGACCTGCATAAACTGACAGGAGTTCCTGGTAACGAAAATCGGATAATGGACACAATTCTTAAAGCTGGCCAATATTTCTATAAGGATGCAAGCAATACTGAAAATTTTATTAAGTGTGCAGATATTGCCATTTATTTGCACAACCCAGAGGCAGCTAGCAAAATTTTAGCCCGTTTTTCTCAATCTATTATCACCGTTTCTACTGCAGAGTTGCTAGCTAAGTTGGTGTTAGAGTACGGTGTAGATTGGTGCATTGCCATGTTGAAGTGTTGGGGATCCTGTAGCTTTGAAATTGACAATGTGGATTTGTTTATTCAAACTTTTATGCAAAACAAGGGGGATGTGAAAATTGTTGAACTGCTACTGGAGCAGCAGAGCATCACAGATGATAAAAGAATTGAAAAGTTACAGAAAATTTTCAAGGCGTGCGAGATCATTCAAAGCGTACCCATACTGCTTAAATTCATTGAACAAGTGAAAGTGAATCCTGAGAGGTATCCATTTGTAGAACTGACTGATCTCTTCTTGAAACTCAAAGGCGAAATCAGTGCAGATTTCTATGCTCATTTTGAACCGTTAAAGGTTTATCTCCTTGGTGCTGTTGATGCCGAATTAGCACTTGGGGATCACTGTGATAGTGATTTGTCGCTAGAAATAGATTCAAGAAAAATTAATTGCAACTGTGAGCTGTGTTCAAAGGCAATTACATTTCTAACATCGAAGACTGAAATAATAAAGAGGTGGAATTTAAGGGAAGAATTGATAAACCATCTGAGCTGTGTATTGAGTAAATTTAACTTGCCCATTGACATCACTGAAGAAAACACCGGCTCTTCTCATAAGTTGATTGTTACCAAAAAGGATGCTAAGCAGCGATATCAAAAGGTACTGCGCTGCCGACAAGAATTAACTGCCCATAAGTTTAGGATTTAACTGCGAATAAAATTTAAACATTTTAGTACAGAACAGTGTGTTTCAAGATTTTGTGCTTGTCAGTGATAGCTGGAAGTGTTGTGCCATGCCATTTTAGGAAATTAACTTTGCATTAGTTTTAAGTTAACAGCTCATAAATTTTAAATTTACTTCCCAATACAAAATAGATATAACAGATATTGGTCTGTTTAGAGAATTAACTGTAGATTGAATTTAAATTAAACTTTTTTCTAACTTTAGTTAGTAACTTATACTTAGCTTTTTCATTCTAAAACGTCAAGATAACTTCCATTTGTGAAAATTACGAACATCAGCAATATTGTAAAGAAACGAAAGTGGATTAAAGTTTATGTTGCCAAATGGCAAAAGTAATAAAAGTATACACTGGAGGGCATTTTTTTTATGTAGTGTAACTTTGTGTTTCATTCTCAAGTTCAACATTTTTGTCAGATAAGATGTTATAGATTGCATTTGCCTTAGTTAAAAGTATTTTTAAACTTATCAAACTGAATTTTGTCATTATAGTTTAGTACATCCAAGTTGGAGTTAACTTGTGTAGTTAATACTAATATGAAAAATTTAAGCATTTTATGTTCATAGTTTCTGTTAACAAACTTATTTAAGTTCTAAATTGAGCTTTACTACAGAGCTTGTGTTGTGATATTTTTTTACAATACAATCTTTCTTGTTTGAATAATTATGACATAACCTATGCTGCAGCCATTCACTCTTTAAGTTCTAATAGCATAGATTATATAAAATTTATTTTTCATTTCAAAGTAATTAACTAATGATGTGTCACAGATTGAATTAATTGTTTATTGTAATTATTAGCTTCTTAACTTTTTTATTATTTGTTACTATTGGTTTTTGTAATACTACTTTTTGTAAAATTGGAAATAGTCAAAAAGGTCAGATTCTATCACAGCTGTACCACATAGGTTCAATTTACTGTTTAGTTAACATTTATATGTTTGTTTAGCACGATTGTATTGTAACCAGAATATTTTTATGTTTTAAATGTATTTTTTTAGCAAGGGCAATCTACTTTAAAATACTTGCATTATTTTTAAAAAACTTTTTAATACATTGTATTCGTTTTTTTTTGTCTATTGCCAAATTGCATTAGTACATTGTATTCCTTACAGTGAATACGTACACTATAAAGCTTGATTAATAAAAACTTAATAATATACTTTTTTTTTAACATTTAAATTACTTAAGTATTGTAAAAGTTTTTTTCCCTTTAATATTTGCATTTCAGTTTTGCAGACGTACATAATCAAGGAGATGTAACATCGCCCCCCTCTTTAAGTTGACTAACACATATCGCCCCCTTTTAATTTTTATAATTTGTCCAATTATAATTTGAGTAGTGTAACTAATAAGGTAATTTTATATAATTTCAAACTTGTCTTGTCCTACTTGACGATGGTTTATAAGCGGGTCCTTGCGACCAAGCACACAAGTCTGAAAATATGTCTACCAATCAACAATAGAATCAGGAATTTTTAACTTGGTCAAATCCTGAAATCTTGCAAAAACGTCAGTTTGAAATTGTCGTGGTGATAAAAAAATGGAATGGTTTTACTTTACTATAGTACAGTGTTTTTAATGTTCCCCCTTTGAATACTCATCGCCTCCAAACTATTTATTGCCCCCTTGATAACACAAATCGCCCACTTGGGGGCGATCGCCCCCAGGTTGGGAACCACTGGCCTAACATCTGGAAAATTCTGATTGCTAAAATACTTTTCTACAAAGGCCTTCGAGAGATTGCAAAGATTAATTTGCTTTATGTTTCTTTTTTGTTGTTGTTGGCGAGTGATAGTGAGCATGGGGTGTGACCCCTACAGTAAAACCTGCAGTATACAAATGTTCTACGAGAAAAAGGGTAAATAGTTCTCATTTTCGAGTACGAGAATCGAATAAAAAAAGGTGTTTCATATTCAATAACCAATTTTATTTGTTATTTCAAGACAAATTTATAATTTTTATTAGTTTAGCTTCAGTTAGAGTGTAATTTTAATTATTTTTTCCTTCGATTTTGACGTAACAGGGCGCACGAGTATCAGGGTCAAAGGAGCAACCAATCAGAGTAGGCGAAATTTCGGCGCCAGCTGCGTTGTTTACCCATTTCCTCCGCGCAGTACATTTCTCTGCTGCAAACTTAAGGTCGGTTTTAGTTTTTTTTTTGTTTTAAAGTATATTTGAGCTTTCTTAAATACATGTTTGTTAAAAAAAAAAAAATGTTTATTGGTTGCTTATAATGAAAAAAAATCTAGTTAATTTCGAAATTTTTTTTTTGCTCATTACCAATCGCAACAACTTAGTTATACATTACAAATTTATCAATGGCAATTTTTATGTACTATTTTTATAACAATTGATTTTTTTAAACTTGTTAACTTAATTATATTTATTTTCTAACAATTCAACTAACTTAATTGGTGTGTGATAATAAATTAAAATATTTATTCTCAAAACCTAGCAAATATTTGATTTTCATAGATACTTGTTTCAGTATCTTGAGGCATTTCTTTGTTAATTTTTTAACGTTAGGTACAGCTGTGGAAATAAAAAAGTACCCACTTGAGGTTATTTCATCCGTAAGTCACCCTATAGAATCGGACCTTTTTGAGATTGTGATTAACAATTAACATTCTGAGTAAATTGCACGATACAAAATTTGCATAAGGGGCCGTCTTCATATTAAAAATATTACGATCTTTGAAATTTCCAATGGCAACACCCAATTTTAAAAACTTAGAAATGTTAAGCACTCTTGAAAACCCATAGATCTAAGTTTTTGTTACATTTGGATGAATATTTGACGAGTTATTCAATCGAATCACTTGTGGACCTTTTGGGGACCATCTCTAAAATAACAAGCATAAGCATGCATGCAAAGCCGTCTTTATCAATTTCACACGTAATCTTATACACAGTCCCCTAAAGGGTAATTAAAAGGTATTTTGTGATTTACTCAGCAAATTATGAATAAAAAATTTTAAAAATTGGGATTTCGCTTAAACTTCTTGTCTTAAATTAATTTCTTTAAAAATATTAAGGGGTTTCTATTCATATTTTTTAAAAAAATTAATATTATAATTATTTAAAAATATAAAAATTGTTTTAAATACCCCAATATTGAATGCATTTTGTTTGGGTTATTATAATTTCTTTTCAGTAAAAAATTCGTTTCATTATCTTAATTATTTATAGATCGGGATAGTTTTTTATGTGCAACTTATTTAACATTATGGGACCTAAACTTTGCACGTCTCTAACTCCTCTAATAATGCTTAAAAACTAACAAAATTTGGCATTTCGTATTAACATAGGTCAGAGATTTGAAATATGGATTCAAAAAGGGGTGTTGCTATTGGAAAGTAACATTTTTATTATGAAGATGGCCCCTTATGCAAATTTTGTATTGCGCAATTAACTCAGAATGTTTATTGTTCACAATGTCAAAAAGGTCCTATTCTATAGGATGACTAACGGCCAAAATAATCACTAGTGGGTACTTTTTTTATTTCCACAGCTGTACCCATCTTGCCCCACACGACTCAATTTATATGGAGACATATTTGAACATGGAACTGTTGAATTATACTTGTATTTTCCATTCTGAAGAAAAGTACAGTAAACTCCCGATTATCCGCGGAATTGGGAGGCGCGGCATCCGCGGATAAGCGAATTCGCGGATAATCCGCAAAAGTAAAGAAAATATCCACGAAATTGCTTTTATAAAAGTAAGGTGAAATATGTAATTGTTATGAAATATGAAGATTTATACAATTTTACAAAAAAAAGTCGGTCAAGTTTTTGTTCTGTTTATTAGCCATGAAACTTCTCATTCTTATTTGTGATTGAAGTTTGTCTTATTCTTATGTTATTCGTGATTGTCTCTCATTCTTATTTGGGAATGAAGAATTTTTTAAAACTTTTTTTTCGCTTCTCACTCATTTTGTTATCAAAATCACGCAAAGCAGTTCACTGAAATTGTGAACAATTTATTTTACAAATGACACTTTTCGGCAAAAATCTACACGTGATGTGCACCTGGCCGAACACATTTTGGCACACACCAGGTTTCCTATATCATCCTTATTTTAATGTTGTTCTTAATGCATTCTTCGTTTTTTTTTAATTTATTCGTCGCACCTTGAATGTGTTCGTCATTCTTAAGAGGAATTCGCTGTTCTTGGAATGCATTTTTTCAACACTTATTTAAAAAAAACTAAATTTAATTTTTCTGGGATTTGTTAAATTATTATTTTTGCAGAGAAAAGGAGGAGGGGGGAGGAGAATCATGAACCGCGGATAATCGGGAGTTTACTGTATTTGTAATGAACATAAAAGACGAGGATTTTAAAAAAAAAAGTATAAATTGAAATAAGTAAACAGAGTAATAGCCATTTCTCAAGAAGTGCCGAAAACACATTTTCAGAGCCTCATTAAATAAAATTGGAGCAAATAACCCTAGGGTTGTGAATTGATTTTATTTCTGCAGTACATGCAAATTATTTTCCAGCTAATTTTATGTTTTCCATGTTGGCTGGCACAAGGAATAAATGACCAAAGACGTACAATTTTGGATTTTCGGCAATTTCAAACATTTTTGCAACCAAAAGTGCCACCACATATCACTTGCTATTTTTGAGAACTTCTCTTTAGTAAATAATAGTATGTATTCACTGGAATATACACACTTTTGTGGTTAACTGTTGGCAAAAGAAAATTTTTAAGGTCAAAAGTTCAGAAAAAAAAAACATTTTTCGAATGACGTTGGACCTTTGTGGCGAATGTCAACCTACGAACACGAAAAAATTTTCACTATTGACGCAAAAAGTATTGCCGCATGTAAGTTGGTTCAATTTTCTTCAGAAAACGGAAGTCCTTCAACTTAGACCTCCCAAAGCTTAAAAAGTTTATTATGGCAAAATCAAAAATATACTTGTCTGATAGTTTTACATAATGTGACCAGATTTTCAAAACCAAAAAGCAGGACAATCGTTTTGTGTCAGGCGAAGAACTTCTTCTTCTTCTTCTTCACAAGCTCAACAGCCTTTTGCAGGCCAAGGCTGACTCGCTGATCCTCCTCCAGTTGGCCCTATTAGCAGCAATGGCTCTCCATCGGTTGACTCCTATTATTTTGAGGTCCCTTTCGACATCGTCTAACCATCGTGTGGGTGGTCGTCCCCTACGTCTTGTACCTTCAATTTTGGAAAAAGTCACTTTATTGGTGGGAAAGTCCTCGGGACATCTGTACAGATGGCCCAGCCACCTAATTCGGGATGCTTTTATAGTTCTCACTATGTCGGTCCCGCCAAATTTACCGAATTTTCTGTAAATTTCATAGTTGTAAAGTATTCTCCACTCATTGTTCTCCTTAATAGGTCCAAATATTTTCCTTAGCAATTTCCTTTCAAATATTAGCAATTTTTCTTCTACTGATTTATTGAGGGTCCAGCATTCACTTCCATATAGGACAATAGGTCTGATTAAAGTCTTATAAATGCTCAACTTGGTGTTTACAGAAATAAATTTAGACTTAAATTGGTTTCTGAGGCCATAAAAACTTCTATTAGCCATGAAGATTCTATTATTTATTTCAATTTTTAGATCATTGCTTCTTGAGATCAGAGTTCCCAGGTAGGTAAACTGTTTTACAGTTTTGAAAGTGTAGTTACCTATCTTTAAAGGGGACAAATCAGGAGAATTATTTGATGAAATCAAAAACTTTGTTTTGTCTGCATTTATAACAAGTCCCATCTCCCTTGCCGAGCTCTCCAGGGCAACAAAAGCATTGACAACAGAGCTTTTTGTTCTTCCAATAATGTCAATATCATCGGCAAAGGCAAGTAGTTGGATAGTTCTTTGCAATATAGTACCACTTGTGTTTAAACCAGAGTCTCTAATGGCCTTTTCCAGAGCTATGTTGAACAGTAAGCAAGAAAGGGAGTCTCCTTGTCGAAGGCCCTTTTCAGTGAAAAATGGTTCTGAGAGACTAGACAAAATTTTTACTCTGCAAGAAACTCTTTTTAGAGTCATTCTAGTGAGACTAACTAACTTCTTTGGGATGTTAAACTCCAACATAGCTTCTAATAGTTTTTCTCGGATGATGCTATCATAGGCGGATTTAAAATCGATAAAAAGATGGTAGGTATCAATATTGTATTCCTTTGTTTTCTCCAATATCTGCCTAATAGTGTGCAGTTGATCAGTTGTTGTTTTCCCCCTCTGGAATCCGCACTGGTAATTTCCAATGATTTTGGAGGTGTAAGTTTCCAGTCGGTGAAATAAAATGATGGAGAAGATTTTATATGCAGAATTGAGTAAAGAGATTCCCCTGTAATTACCGCAATCTAACTTATCGCTTTTCTTGTGGATAGGGCACACAGATGCCTCTTCCCACTCAGTGGGCATTTGCTCCTGTGTCCAGATGTTACAAATAAGATCATGGATTGCTTTGTTTAGACTCATTTCATTAGTTTTGAAGAGTTCAGCTTTGATGGTGTCGGGTCCCGCTGACCTATTATTATTTAGCTTTTTCATTGCTATTTCTATTTCATGCATAGATGGTGCATTAAGCTCCAAATCTTCACTATCGGAACTCATAGTTGGCAGCATGTTATGAGTGGTTAGATCTTCCACTTTGTCTTTACCCGCTAACAGTTCCACGAAATGCTCACGCCAGCGAACCAAAACTTCGTCCGGGTCTCGCGTAAGATCTCCATTTTTCTTCCTGCAGGTAGTAGTTCTTGGATTAAAATCTGCCCTGACATTATTCACAAGTTGGTAGAACTTTCTGGCTTCCTTTTGGGTTTTCAAATTTTCGATGTCTCTATATAAATCTTCCATATACTCTCGCTTTTTCTTCTTATGGATTTTCTTTTCCTCTCTCCTCAGTTCTTTATACCTTTCCTCGGCAGCTCTTGTATAATGTTTCTGAATCATAGTTTTGTATGCCTCGTTCTTCTTCTTCGTGATGTCACTACACTCTTCATCAAACCAAAGGTTATTTTTCCTTCCTTGCATTTCTGGAATGGTCTTTTTCGATGCATTGATGATGGTCTGTTTCAAATCCTGCCACAAAATCTCCACTGTAGGAGCTACGTCTCTCACCACAATTGTACTTTTTAGTTCTTTTCGGTAATCATTCACAATCTTCGTATTCTTCAGATATTCAATGTCAATATTCTTATTGACATTATTTCTCTTTTTATCAGGGGTGAAAGTGGCCAAAATCAAAAAAGAGGAAATCACGCGAGTAACAATATAGGTTTTTTGCCAAAACGGACAGTCCCAAATTCATGACTTTCCGTGTCTAAGTTAACAGTTTTCCATGACTATATAAATAGTATCTCAAATAAAAAAATCAAATTGAAACAACTCGAAAGTTGACAACACATAGTAAACAATTTATAGTGTTTGTGTAGACAATTTTCATGTTTAATGGGCAAGTGCACAAATTTATTTTAGAAATAAATTATTGCACCATAAAATGATTTCAAAATGTAATTAGATTAATAAAGTGAAAAAAATCCTTTTTCTTTAATATGAACTTATTGGAGAAGTAATGCTTTATATGTATTAAATTTTTCTCTGATTAATTATTTCAGGAATGTCTTTGTCCTCTTATAAGTGTGTTGTATAGTGCAATTGCATTCCTCCTTCTAATAAGGGTTGCGGTTGCATTAAAAAAACACTTTAAGTCACCAGTTAAATCAAAATTACAGAAAAGCCTACTGGCAAAACTATTGGCATAATTTTATTTATTTAATAATAGTTTAAATTTAGAATACATCTCTTACTCTCTACCACTGGAATTTTCATCGAATTTAAAATTAATGACTTTTTTCTAATATTAATAATTGCGGCGATCTGAAAATCTCGCAAACTTTGCCTATCAGAACATCTAAAAACTCCGGCCATCTGAAAATTGAAAAAAAAAAAAAAACTCCGAAAGTGGCAAAACTCCAGCGATCCGAAAGTAGCGGAGATCCATCCGGCGATCCGAAATTCACGAAACTCCAGATTTTCCAAAAGACTGAGCTTTGACGTTCCGAAAATCGAGAAAGTCGCGGAATTCCAGTGATCCGAAATTTACGAAATTCCGGAGATCCGAAAAACAATTAACTCCGGCGTTCCGTAAGTTGCGGAACTCCGGCGATCCGAAATTTACGAAACTCCGGCGATCCGAAAAACAATAAACTTCGCCGTTCCGTTTGTCGCGGAACTCCGGCGATCCGAAATTCTCGAAACTCCAGCAATCCGAAATTCGCGGAACTAAAGTCATCCGAAATTCACGAAACTCCGGCGTTCCGAAAGACACTAAACTCCGGCGTTCTGAAAGTCGCGGAACTCTAGCGATCCGTAAGTCGCCGAAGTCCAGCGTTCCGAAAGTCTGACGATCCGAAACTCACGAAACTCCAGTGATCCGAAATTCACGAAACTCCGGCGTTCTGAAGGACACTAAACTCCGGCGTTCTGAAAGTCGCGGAAATCCAGCGTTCTGAAAGTCCGACGATCCATAACTCACGAAACTCCAGTGATCCTAAAGACAAGAAACCTTAGCAATCCGAAAGTCGCGGAACACGAGCGATCCGTAAGTCGCGGAACTCCAGCGTTCCAAAGGTCGCTAAAGTCCGGCGGATCCGGAAGACACAAAACTCCAGCTTTGCAAAAGACATGAAACTCCGGCGATCCGAAAGACAAGAAACTAAAGCGATCCGAAAGTCATGAAACTCCAGTGATCCGAAATTCCAGCGATGCGAAAGACGCGAATAAATATATATATCGATTGTTATTACTTTCGGACGTTTCTTTGCTGAAATACATGACTTTTGGTCGTTGTTTTGCTCAAATTCAATACTTATGACAAAATTAACCCAATGTCTAAACTCTTGACTTTTCATATGCGCGGAAACCCTGTTAATACGATTTTTTTTTTTTTTTTGAAAACTTAGAAAATCTAAAAGTTTTTCGTAATTTTTTGAAAATCTTGATTCAGCGGATTTTTCTGAAAAATTCGGAAAAAGCGGAATTTTTTGAAAAATCGGAAAAAAAGAGGAATTCCGCCGTTCGGCGGAAGTCTGGCACCCCTGTTTTATGATAACTTCTGTTAATTTTATGACGCAACTTTGAGGCCACCAGAAAGTGGTCAGAGTCTACGTTTGCACCTCGAAATGTCCGAATGTCTATTAGGCTGCTTCTATGCCTTAGATCAATGAGAATGTGATCTATTTGGTTTTGGGTCTGTCCATCTGGAGATCTCCAGGTAACCTTGTGTATATTTTTGTGCTTGAAAATAGTACTTCCTATTAACATGTTTGCAGAGATAGCAAAGTCGAGAAGTCTTAAACCATTTGCGCTTGTCACTTCGTGTAGGCTTTCATTCCCCATGAACCTACTCATGTTAATGTCGTGTCCTATCTTTGCGTTAGTCACCCATAATCAGCTTCACGTCATTTGAGCGGCATTCACTGTAAGTCTTTTCAAGGAGATCATAGAATTCATCTTTAACCTCATCTCTCTTATCCTCTGTGGGGGCATGGGCACAGATAATTGAGATATTGTGTGTTTTCCCCCTGATGCGTAGTCTGCAAATTCTCTCATTTACTGGTTTAAACTCAATCACTTTGTCCCTGATACGTTTACTGACTATAAAACCAGTTCCAAAGTGGTGTATTTTTTCATGACAGCTATAATAGACGCTGCAATTACGCTTGTCCATTACTCCATTCCTAGTCCATCGCATTTCTTGGACAGCGAGTACATCTAGCTTATAATCCATGAAAACGTCTGTGAGTTTCCTCAGTGCTCCACCTCTATACAAAGTTCTAACATTCCAGGTTCCAAAAATCATGTCCGATTTCGCGCCAGGTCGTTTAACAAGAGCCAGTCCGGAAGTATTTCTTTGAGTTTTCTGAATCGGTGAGTTTTTTAAGAGGCAAGGGGATTGGCCTTACGCTCAACCCATTTTAGTCGCCTTCTACGACACGCATGGGATACGTTGGGACTAGATTCTTACCCCCCGGTCACCACACGGGGCCAGGCGAAGAACTGACCCCACATATTTCCAATTTCTTACCTTATCAGTAAATAGCTTTTTTTCCCAATTAGTACAGTATTGGATACACGAGAATAGTAATAGTATTGACTGTGAACTTTGAAAAATATTTATCCTACGCTAAAACAAAAATAGCACAAATAGGAATCGTGTGAAAACTTAGATATATTAATATATAATAAAATAATAAATTGGATGGTAACCAAAAAATATAAGGAATTACACAGGGAATACAGAGGCGTTTTGCACCAATCTTGATCGATAATAAAATGTGTTGGTTTGTTATGCGTAACCCTTCTCTTGCCGCTAATTCTGGTCTTGCTGCTTGAGTAAGTATTCTTAGATTTGTAAAACAACTATTTTGAAACTCTCAGTTTCAAAATTCCTCCAAGAAGAGTTTTACAAAATTGGCAATGTCTTTAAACCTCTTTGCTTTAGACAAGCTAATAATTTCTTTGGTACACCGGCTGAAAGCAAATTAAAAAAATAAAAATCAAAAAAGTAAATAGGCAAAATATGTTTTCAAGTTCAATTTTTTAAAAAAATAAACCTGCTGAACAAAGCAAAACAAACTATCAAATACCCAAACTGTAAGTTAACATCCAAAATCATTCCACATTAATTAGCCTGAAAATTGAAAAGAACACTTAAATTAATCAAAACAAGTTTTTGAATAAAAGTTTATTACTAAAAATTGCTATTTATGCAAAGTTTTGTTTTATATGATTATATGACAAAAATAGAGCATAAAAAAGTACATCCATATTAGGACAAGTAATAACATAAATTGCCTTAAATGAAGTTAACTTGAAATGTGTGAACGAAAATTAGTTGAACGTAAAAACGTTTGAATACTTTGTTAACTAGTACGATATAATAGTACACTCATTCCACATAGTTAACTTTTAAAGTCAACATAATACAGGTTACAAAAAATTGTTCACAGTGACGTCACATGCACTACACTACTCTATGATTATACACAGTTTCCATACGTCTGAAATAGGTAAGGAAAGGGGCTTCATTTTTCCTCAGTTTCGAAACAATCATATTTGTAAATTTTTTCAAATCAGGTTCTTTATAACAGGAAGGAATGTTCAATAGCTCATCAAACAGGGGAACCCAAATAGTTTGATCCCAATATCTTTTAATTTTCTTCTCAATTTCCCACCTGCCACTTTTATTTTGTTTTACCTTCATATACTCTGAGAATAATATAATATGTATGCAATTTAGAACTCCATACCAATCCAATTGGAAAACCCATGGCTTATTTTCCCTCATTTCAATGCAATTCTCCTTTATTTTAGCATTAAAGCAAACACCACCCTGAAACATCTCAAGATCGATGGCACGACCAAAATCGATCAATTGCAACAGTGCTGTTTTTTGGCCCAAGATCTCCAAAATATCAAAATCCCACATATTATCCCTCACCAAAATGTTGTCTGGTTTAATGTCACAATGAACAATTTTACACTCGTGCAATTTTTCTACCATTTGTAGAATCTCTAAAGTTAAAAAGCATGCAAAAATTTCTGGCATGCTGGTATTTTGAGTCTTATACAAATTAACAAGATCCAGTAAAGTTCCTTGACGATGGAACTCGGATACTAGCATAATACCATTGGGAAATCTACAAGCAGAAAACAGCTTCATAACTGAAGATCGTACATCAGGAGAACTATCAACTTCGTTGAGTCTTTCGTGAAGAACAGAACAGATGTAATATTCCCAATCATTGGAACCTCTGCAGGCTTTTAGAGCAAATTTCGTGTTTGAGGAATCAAAATTTTGTTCTAGGGAGAATTGTTTACTTGCTTCATATACTTTTCCATAAGCACCTTCAGCAACCAAATCATTAATTACATAAGTAACACCTGCAATTTCAATTTTATCTTCGGCCTTATAGGACTTGAGGGATTTTGTTGACATAGGTAAGTTTTCAAGAATTGCATTAGACTTTCGAATGGAGGCAAGAAAATTATTTCGAAGGGCTTCATCAAAAGGGTCGATGTTTGTGCAATGAATTTCAAAATTTTGTTTTTCCGCTGTACTTTTACCTACACTTTTTATGTCTTTTAACGCACAATACGAGTTGTCTTTGGGAGCATTACTTGACAGTTCTCTTGAATGGGACACTGGCCTAGGCTCTTTAAAGACATCTGTTTTAGACAGATATCTTTGAATATTGCTCTTTTCGTGACTGTAGCACTGACTGAACTGGCTTAATCTTGTTGCACTCCCTGAACTTCCAGACGAGGATGAGGACTTGTAACATTCTCTACTAGTTTCCAAAATGACACTTAGTTGACCCTGCAATGCAGGGAAAATGCTATGTTCTCTTATGGAAGATTTGATTTCAGACTTATACACTTGCCTGTTACTGTATGTTGCTTCTTCCGAGGGAGCTTGGAAAACTGCCTTTTCTTCATTGCCAGTGGGTTCTTTGGGTTCATCTTTGCCATTATCTGCTTCCTCTTTAAAGGAACACTGCAAATCTGTGTAGTTGGTGGGTTTTACTTGTGTTCGAGGAGTTGAAGATAGAAATGCAGCAGACACAAATTGTTCTGTGTTACATGGTGGAATCAAAGTTTCATCTTGTAGCGGATGGTTATTGTTTTCTTTGTATAAACAATCTTCATTTTCTGGGTTTTCTTCATCTTCCTCTTCATCATATTGGTCTTCTAACGGAATAAATGGTATATTCTTAGAAGGCTGCAAAATTCCTGCTAACTCTCGTTTGTTTTCATCTTGAATGTAATCAGATGGCGGCACATTCTCAATGTCTGCTCCTCTTGATTGATTCTCCTGTTCATAAGGTATTTCATAAGATATAACAGGGTTATTTGTATTGTCTACTTGTTGTACTTTGGAAGGTGAAGGGTCACTATAAATTATAATTTTTGGTGCAGGATCCATGTTGGAATACGAGGCAGGGGCTACATTTGTCTTTTTCTCCATTTCAAGAAGTTGCAACTTCTGTTCCAGGCTCTTAATGAGGGCTTGCTGTTCTTGCAACTTCCTTTCCTGCTCAATAAGTTTCCGTTCTTTTTCAGCTTTAAACCAGGCTGCAGCTTTGATTTCTTCCAAAGAGAATTCTTCGCCTCCGATATTAACTTTAGTTGTGTCATACATAGAGCGGGTCTTTTGTTCTTGGGGTTTGAAAATGTCTATATCTTGGCTGGAAGGTTTCTTGGTTTCTTTTAAAACATGTGAAACACTTGTGATGGATCTTGGAGTTGATGCAGGAGGGATGTCTTCATCCTTATGCAGAGTGAACCCTGGAGCTGCATCTGCAAAGGATCTTACAACAGAAGGGGCCTGCTTTACCTGCACTTTGTTCCATTTACTTGGCTTTTTTTCATTTTCTTTGTGTGCGTCTGTGTAAAAGGTGAACGGCTGGGGATTCTCTGCTTGCACCGGAAGAGAAGGGGGTAGGTTTTCAGCATTGTAGATCTTAAAAGGGACTCTAGTGGAAGGTACATTACTTTTTGGCATAGGCTGTTGTCTTCCAAGAGTAAGTGATGAGGGATTAGTTTCCACAATTGAAGCACCAACTCTAACAATAGGAGCCACATTTTTCTTTTTTTGAGGTTTTAGGACAGAAAAAGCAGATCGCCCATTTTCTTCTAGGTCAGGGTTCTGTTCCCCACCAGACATTACTCTATTAGCAACTCTAATCTCAAACTCACTACGATAAGCCTTCAATTTCTCCAAAGGCTCGGCCATACACTGTATCCCCTTATTGATTACTTCATTTGCTTTTTTGAGATTACCCTGCTGCTCTAATTCCCAAGACCACGCCATGAAATAAGGAGCAGATTTACAACCGATGTTGCGAGTGTACATGTTTTCGTATATTTCTGCGGCTTTTTGGGAAATATTGGCATATTTTAGCCATATTTCAATGAAACGATTGTCATTATAGTAATGGGGTTTGCTAATAAGCTGGGACAAACACTGCCGTATGAGTTGATGAAGATGACCATCTCTTCCACCTTTAGGAAAGTTTTGTTCCACCCAATTGATATAATCGTACCAAACACTCAGTGGATCATCTCCAGTATAAGTTCTCAGCTCAGTCTCAAATGCTTGCTTCTGCTGCGAAATAAGATCTTCTGGGTGGGACGCCAAGGCTACCTTAAGGACATCCGGTTTCCTTCCTCTTTGTATCGGCTGGATGTTTTCCTTTGATAACTCCCACTGTTCACTAGCGGCAGCCATTTTGAACTAAAAATATACAAAAATTGGTAATTATTAACATAAGTAGTTAGTAAACTAAATTTTAGAAATATATAATTAATTTAAGAATTTAAACTAAAAAACTATTCTGACTTTAAAAGGCTTCCTTTAAAAATCTGGTAAAACACCTGCACATTTCTGAGAAAAAAAATTAAACATATTTCAAATGTAGGTAATAAATAACAAGTAAATTTGCAACAGAATCTGTCACTTAACCCACTTCCACACAAATTTTTGTTTAACAGGAAAAAAGGTGCCAAATTCAGGATTTACACGCTAAATTTGGCTGGTTTCACTTATTTTGAAGTCAATAATCGTTTCTTATCATTTGCTAATACTTTATATTTCAAAGAATGAATATGTAGGATATTCCTCACTTTTAAATGGGAACAAAACATTTCATATCACCATACAATCAAAGAATCTTTGATTCCGAAAAACTTTAACCAAACTTCCAAAACTTTATTTCGTTTAAATAATAAATTCAAAAGAAATAAAGTTTCTTGAGAGAATGGCAATGGTGATTTAATTCATGGTTTCTTACACTTTTTGAATGAGCATTAAATTTTGTAGTTTTTTTTTTAAATAAGTAGGTAACTTCGAATTAATTTTTTTTCCTGAGGTTTTCATGCCTTCTAATTTCAATGAGCTTTATTTTTTTAAGTATCACACTTGCTTGCAGCATTTGTAGTTTGGGTTATGAAAGTGGGTGATGGACTGCAGAATTTAAAAGTATATTATAACAATTCTTTGATAATATTAAAAAATTTTTAATGTTTACAGGCCTCGCAGTGACTTATCAAAAATAAAATAGGAAGGAATTTTTATGGAGTCAATATATGGATGGATGGATGTTTCAGTTTTATGGCACTAGGGCATGTACAGTAGGGTGTATCGAAAAAACCAAATTTTTGATATCAAATTTGTAATGGTGCAGAAAAGTTGCCTTATGTTATTGTTAGTTTTCGTGCAAAATTTTATTGATCTGAGTTAATATCTTCAGTTGCCTCTGAAACCATTAATTATGCAAAATTCGCTAATTTAATTTTTTTTCTTAAAAATTATGAAATTGGAATCTTTAATTTTGATAGTGCGGAAAAGTTACCTTATATTATTGTTAGTATGTGTGCAAAATTTTGTTGATCTGAGTTAATATCTTTAGTTGCCTCTTGAGACCATTAATTAAGCAAAATTTGCTAATTTTATCGTTTTTTTCAATATATTTTTTATAAAATTTAAGAATTTGAATTTTTAACTCTTACCAGTGCCGAATAATTGCCATATTACTCCTTAGATCGTGTGCAAATTGTTATTGATGTTGATTAATTTCTTCAGTTGCCTTTAGGGGCTCTTATTTGGCCAAATTCCAGATTAGCAGCCCCTAAAGGCAACTGAAGAAATTAACCAACATCAATAAAAATTTGCACACGCTCTAAGGAGTAATATGGCAATTAATCGGCACTGGTAAGACTTAAAAATTCAATTCCTTAATTTTTAAAAAAAAATTATTGAAAAAACGAATAAACGATAAAATTAGCGAATTTTGCATAATTAATGGTCTCAAGAGGCAACTAAAGATATTAACTCAGATCAACAAAATTTTGCACACATACTAACAATAATACGAGGTAACTTTTCCGCACTATTAAAATTACAGATTCCAATTTTATAATTTTTAAGGAAAAAAATGAAATTAGCAAATTTTACATAATTAATGGTCTCAGAGGCAACTGAAGATATTAACTCAGATGAATAAAATTTTGCACATATACTAACAATAACATAAGGCAAATTTTATATCAAAAACTTAGATACCTAGAATGGCTGGAATGGAAGATTATACCTAGAATGGCTGTACAGTAGGGTGTATCGAAAAAACCAAGTTTTTGATATCAAATTTGTAATAGTGCGGAAAAGTTGTCTTATGTTATTGTTAGTACATGTGCAAAATTTTATTGATCTGAGTTAATATCTTCAGTTGCCTATGAGACCATTAATTATGCAAAATTTCGCTAATTTAATTTTTTTTCTTAAAAATTATGAAATTGGAATCTTTAATTTTAATAGTGCGGAAAAGTGACCTTATATTATTGTTAGTATGTGTGCAAAATTTTGTTGATCTGAGTTAATATCTTTAGTTGCCTGTTGAAACCATTAATTATGTAAAATTCGCTAATTTAATCATTTTTTTTTCAATATATTTGTTTAAAAAATTAATAAATTGAATTTTTAAGTCTTACCAGTGCCGAATAATTGCCATATTACTCCTTAGAGTGTATGCAAATTTTTATTGATGTTGATTAATTTCTTCAGTTGCCCTTAGGGGTGCTTACTGGCCAAATTCCAGATTAGCAGCCCCTAAAGGCAACTGATGAAATTAACCAACATCAATAAAAAATTGCATACGCTCTAAGGAGTAATATGGCAATTATTCGGCACTGGTAAGACTTAAAAATTCAATTTATTAATTTTTAAAAAAAATATATATTGAAAAAACGATTAAATTAGCGAATTTTACATAATTAATGGTCTCAGAGGCAACTGAAGATATTAACTCAGATCAATAAAATTTTGCACATGTACTAACAATAACATAAGGCAACTTTTCTGCACTATTACAAATTTGATATCAAAAACTTGGTTTTTGTGATACACCCTAATGTACAGCCATTCTAGGTTTTATATTTAATACCTAAAGATTCATGATGTAGAGGCAAAAACTTTCAATCATTATGAGGCTTTGCAACCCCATCGATGGAATTCGCGAAAATTACTAGGCACTTGGCTACCAAACTTGCACCATTAAATCGAGACTGGTCAGGTCATCATATCATAGCTTCAACTTATAATTGATGGGTTATGTGAATAAGTTTAGTTTGAATAATTGTCACTAGAGCTACACGAGGGCTATTGACGAGTTATGTGTAACCAATCTTAATTCATTATTAGGGGTAAACATGTATCCTAATTGTTATAGGTAAAAAAAATAGAACTTAGCATAAGCTTAAGATCATCATAAGCACTAAGCTTTAGATCTTAGCACCCTAAGAAAATAACATTTGGATCTGCTAATGGCCCATTCCATAGTGACATGTGTGACATTTGGAGTCACTTTACAATGTTTTGCAATACATACACTCTTCTAAATAAAACTGAAGGGAAAATCTCGTTGATGCGGTTTTGTCATGCATGAGTGACAGGACATTTTAGTGTAAAAAGCATTCAGTTTTAGTTTTTGCCTTAAACAGAAAACTACTTTAAAGTCATGTGATGTGACGTGTGTGACCATTTTATAAGGGGAAAATTTTCAGGTTGATCTGCAAATTAAATTTTTTCTTTGTTTTATATTGATAGATAATATTTATTTTAATTAAAATGGGTAACGGATACTTAAGATAGTTTCTATCAATCACTGTTTTATTATTTCAAGATGCATATAATATGTAATTTTAAAAAATGCTTGTGACATGAGTGACTCATGCAGATAGTTATAAAATTGTTATGAAACTTGGGCAATAGGAATAACTTACAAATTAATTGAGTAAAATAAGGTTTAACAGCATATTTTTAAATAAAATAAGAATATTGTAATTTATAGTTCCTCAAAGTAAAATTGTCCATGTGAAGTAGCTGGAATTGGAGGATCAAGTTTTTCAATTACATTACCAAATGTATAGTGGACAATGTCAGGGTTTCTTGGCCATTTTTAGTACTTTCCAGATCTAATCATACAGGAGACTTCATTTCAGGGTTGTTATGATTTTACCCGACCCGAAAAAACCCGGATGGTTTAAAAACAACAACAACACTTGAAATAACCCAAGTGGGTAATTGAACTTAACATTGCCTTTACTGTAAATTGATGAAGTTAAAAAAGTTTATACAAAGAAATAATTATTTCATATATTTTTCAATTAAATATTTTATTATTAATAATATACTTCTACTTTTCTGTACCCTTAATTTTTAAAATACATTTACAAATTTAAATTTAAACTAATTTTATAACAATATGTATAATTAACATATTTTTAAAAAATCTAATTTAAACTTCTATAGATACAATATTCTGGGTCAGATAATTTGTTTACACATACACGAACAAGACTTAGTCCTAAACAATGCATTTTACAATTCAAATGTATATTTATACAATAATTAAACACTTTTATAAGTTTTTAATTTAAATTACAACACTCCTGATTATCTTTATAACATTCGCTATACAGTCTGTTAGTTTATAATAATAATAATAATAATAATAATTAAAACTTCCCTAAATGTAAAGGCTGAGACTTCTGTCAGTCAATGTTGACTTGCACAGATACCCCAAAAAACTCTTCTGTCAGTCAGCAACGGAAGTACGTCATTTAGCGTTTAGGATTCTTAAAGGATTAGGCTAAAAAAACATCAGCATCCAACATCGGGCAGTATTGTAGGGCCCATTGAAAGCCTAAATACTCGTTTGGGGCCTCGGGCAATTTTTTTCTCTAAAAAAACATCAGTATCCATCATCGGGCAGTATTGTAGGGCCCAGTGAAAGCCTAAATTCTCGTTTGGGGCCCCGGGCAATTTTTTTTCTCTAAAAAAACATCAGTATCCATCATCGGGCAGTATTGTAGGGCCCAGTGAAAGCCTAAATTCTCGTTTGGGGCCCCGGGCAATTTTTTTCTCTAAAAAAACATCAGTATCCATCATTGGGCAGTATTGTAGGGCCCAGTGAAAGCCTAAATTCTCGTTTGGGGCCCCAGGCAATTTTTTTCTCTAAAAAAACATCAGTATCCATCATCGGGCAGTATTGTAGGGCCCAGTGAAAGCCTAAATACTCGTTTGGGGCACCGGACAATTTTTTTTTCTCTAAAAAAACATTAGTAGCTAACTAGAATATAAATTTACATTCAAAATAACTCTAGGTTTTCTCAACATATCGATGACGTACTTCCTGTTTTGACTGACAGAAGTGTGTTTTGGGGTGGCGTGCCAGTCAAAATTGGTTAACACAAGACAAAAATAAATGTAAATGAACAACAAGACCCTGAAAGAAGGATCCAAAATACGGAAAAAAAAAGAAACCTAAAACCCTTTAAAAAACACAAGTGGGTTTTTCATGAAAAAACCTGAGCTTTTTACAACCTGGACAAAAAAAAAGAAACCTAAAACCTTTTAAAAAACACAAGAAGTGGGTTTTTCATGAAAAAACCTGAGCTTTTTACAACCCTGGACAATTCTTGTGACCTTTTTAAGTTGAAAGTCACACACGTCACAATACAATTTAAAATTTAATTTTAAAGTGTAAAATATGTAACAAAATTAAAAGTCCTGATATATTCAGTAATCTTGATGCACACTAATTTATAAACTAAGTTTAGTTAATACTTACACTAATTCAGTTTTATATTAACTTTTTTAAGTGAATGTGACGTGCGTGATTTTAAAAAAGCATATTTTTCTTTTCACACTAGAAAAGTAAACATATTTAAACAACTTTTTTTAATTATAGACCATGTGCTTTACCTTTGAAACATTATCATATTTTTAATTACTCCAGTTTTAATCATTTTAGTATATATATTTATCATCTTAAACTAAAAAAAAATGGTGACTGTTCAAATCATATTAGAAATAGTGCAATTTTATAGTAAATTTTAGAGCATTAATTAGCTAATGATTTGGATAAAAAAATTAATCTGAAAAATTCAACTTTTTTTTACATTAGAATGAGCCATTATTTTTATCAATTCGTTAGTTTGAAATTTTACCCCCTTTGTAATGTTAGTCACACAATATTTGATGCATGTTAAACTTAAATCTGCTATCTACATTAGCTTCGTGATGTACATTTCAAACCACTTTGTAGAAATCGCATTTGAAGAGGTATGCTATAATATTCCGTTAAAGAAATTTGTTTAATATTTTACTTTAATTATGTAAACTGTAAAACTATTAGTACATTTAAAAAAACATATCTAGAAAAATATTAAAAATTGATTATTTGAAAAAACGTTATTGTTGTTGTCAGTTGCATCCCACACAAATTTGGATAGTATACGAGTGTCAACGTATTTTATATAAGAAATAAACTTAGCAATATTACTTACATCAATTTTGAGATGAAAGTACCATTGAGTGATTCAAAATGCAGATGCAATATAGCATACTAATTCAATATTGACATTTTATATAGTATTTATATAAATTCCGCAATTACATATTTGACGTTTTTAAAATCTCGCGGAAAGCTAGCTTGAAAAAAAAATTGTGATTTGCACTAGAGCAGTTGCAGTGATAAGATTCAACTAAAAAAAATAACGGAAAACTAAACCAAACATTTCTACCTCACTTAATTGGTTTATTTTTATTAAAAAAAAAAGAAATTATGAATTGATTTTAATATAATTTATAGAGAAAACTAAACATCCATCATGAAAGGTCACAGTAAAGTTTTAAAGCTGTTACAAAACGTTGTTTATTTGCGCTTAAACTCCATTGTTTGAAGTTGCTTGCCGGAAGTCAAGCACTTTCGCATTGACAATTGACATAGGCTATGTCCAGACGGCGACAATTAAAACAAAAACTTGGCGACCGCCAAACGAGGCAATAGCGAACGGGTTTTTCGCCAAATCGTAGGTTTTTTTCAAACGCATGCGTCTGGAGGATCTGTTTGGTCTGCCCATTGCCGGTGCTGTGCTAGAAAAGTGGAATGGGATGAAAATCGCTTGTTTTAAACTTTAAAGCATGACCTTGATTTCAATATTGATACGAAAACATTAAATTTGGTTAGTAATATTAAAACTCAGTGTGTAACAAATTTAATTGTTGGTTTATAACATAGATTTTTAACTTTTATAACATAATTAAATTGGATATTATCTGAGATTTTTTAATTAATTTATCTGGACCCGTATACGATCTCGGGTCTACGGAATAAGATCAAGAAGAGCTGACCACTATGCCAGAGAGATTGGGCATAATACATTTATATTAAGAGTTAATTAATATATAAATGTTAGATTCGTAAATAGCTTCATGGGGTCAGTAGGTTCAGTTAGATTTTAAATTAACTCATAAGCTAAAAGTATTGAAGAGAAGGATATTTAACGAAGAATCATTGAAGGATATTTAGCGAAGAATCATTGAAGGATATTTAACGAAGAATCATTGAAGGATATTTAACGTGCACTCCCGCCACACGGGGTATTATTCGTCGGACATTTTTGGCTGCACGTGTCGCTTATAGACCGGCAGTTATTTTGGTGATGCCCGGACCCGAACCTGGGACCTTCCGCATGCTAGGCGAATGCCTATTCGACTCCCAGCCCCTAGACACTTTCAAGTCTTAAAATATTAACATTTATCCACCATTACTTTATTTCGCTTTATATAACATTTTGACAAACCAGTATCAAAATCATCAATCATATCAAACCAGTTTCATATCATATTGGACAAACGTTTTTATCATAATGCATAAAAAACACAAGAAAAAAAATTAAACACATCAATTTAAATGGAGACATTTAAGGTTCTCAAAATGTAATTTAAATTCAATTGATTAAAAATAGTGTTATGCACTTCTACTTCAATTACCCTTTTTTATTTTTTCCCTTTTATTTTTTTATTGACAATAGCAACCCTACAACAAATTAACATGGCTTTAAATAGGAAAAGTTGTCGGGATTTTCGATTGTCTCTGACAACTTTTTTCCGGGTTACTTGGCGAGAGTGGAATTTTTAATTGCTTTTTTGGCTTTCGATTTGATTATTTGAAAATTTCCAATGATAAATTCGGTTTTTCTCTCAGAAGTTACCATAGCGCAAGACGCACCGAATCAGAGTATTCTCGTAGACATTTAAGGCATGCGTTAATAGCTAAAACACCGTGCGTCACAAGTGAGGTGCAGTCACCGTGCGTCAATGTTTTCGTTGACGCACGGTGTATGAATTGCGGTTGTTTCATCCTCCATGCGC
Source organism: Hylyphantes graminicola (assembly GCA_023701765.1). Taxonomy (NCBI): domain Eukaryota; kingdom Metazoa; phylum Arthropoda; class Arachnida; order Araneae; family Linyphiidae; genus Hylyphantes; species Hylyphantes graminicola. The sequence continues at coordinate 22,076,164 of CM043114.1, read as the reverse complement.
GCGCATCGCAATACAAATTGTATGGGGATCACGTGGGCATCATGTGACACATCACGTGACATTTTTGTTTTTATTGTCGCCGTCTGGACAAAGCCATAGATAACTGATAGCAGACAGACGAATACACGAAGCAAGGTTAATTTGGTTACACTTAAGACAAAGCTCCTTCTACACCAAGTTGGGAAATAACGCGGGATGTCTATGGGAGAGAGTGGCTCAACCGGTTCGGTGCATTTTCGGCCTTCAGCGTATCGCAGCGCCTCTAGCGGGAAAAAGTTAGTGTGCATTAAAAACTGCCCCATAGACTTAGCATGGGAGGTGAAACGGGATGGGAGATGTTTGACTTCCCCGAAAAAATCACCATGGCGGTACTTTTCAGCAGACGATCCTTCCCAGGGATATTCTTCTGCCTTAATTTAAGATCCTCTTCATTATTAGGTGTTTTAAACAAAGAAAATCGGTAATTAATTTCAGTTTTATATCAAGATTTGCATCCCGGAACATAACGCTTTTTCGTCATTTTCGGCCTTCAGCGTATCGCAGCGCCTCTAGCGGGAAAAACCTTGGCTCCGATCGAATGTATGGTGTGTCCTAACTTGGTGTAGAAGGAGCTTTGCTTAAGATAACGGAACTTTATTACTTCACTTATTAGAATTTTTAGACATCTTTACATATTATAATGGCTTCAAATATTATTAATTGCTCTGTGTTTGTGCGGTTGATGTCAGCATCGGTCACTGTTGCGAACCACGCTGGTAAAATCATACGAGATATAATGAAGAAAGGCAATTTAGGTATTGTTGAAAAGGTAATAATCTTACTTTTTACGGTTGGTTGATTTAATGTTAAGTTATGACCAACATTTATAATCCCTTTATCCTGGATAAAATGCAGTTCGCATGCAGCTCAATGCTTTTACCTATTTAAAAAATAATATCCATACGAGTATTAAAATATTGTCTTACACCTGTAATCAATGGAAAGCTGGTTACATATTTTATATCCACTTTTTATGTTAAATTCTAATTATTAGGTGATTTTTTGGGATAATTGTAGTTATTTATCTAAATTATTAGTATTTGATTGATGAAAACATCAATTTTATAAAGGCAGATAATATTAATTCCTATTTGAAAGATTTCATTGTCACACCCCTTTATCTAAAGATTAGAAATTTTAAAAGCTTACTAAGAATTGCAAAATTTGAGTTGAAATATTTGGATTTTTTTTTTTTTCTTACCATTTGATGGCATTTGAGGAGTTAAGAACAAAAACCAAATTTCATACTTGGCTAGGGTTACCAGGTCAAAAAAGTAAAAAACAGGTCACTTACTTTTAAAAAGCAGGACACATTTAAAATAGAGAGAAAACCTTATTATTCGCACATTAAACATTATTGTACATCATATTATTTAAGCATTATTATTATATTTTTTACAGAACCAACGCAGCTAACTAAATGCCTTGTAATTAAGAGCAATGCATAAAACACGTTTTTTAGCAAACTAAAAAAGTAAGCTATTTCACTTTGAAACGTATACAAACTTCTCCAAAGATCTTTAAAATTAATTAAATTTTCAAAAATACGGACATTTAGGGATTTTTAAAAAATAAACACGGACGGCAGGACAGAGCCCCTAAATATATTGACATGTCCTGCTAAATACGGTCATCTGGCAACCCTATACTTGCCGTAATCTAAGTTTAGATTGGAAATATTGTTCCAACATTCAAATATCTTGAAGTGCAGCACCTTAGATGGGTTAAAATGTAATAATTTATTGATTTTAAATGTTTAACTAAGTGTATTTGGATTTTTTTACAGGGAATAAACGACCTACAAACGGAAGCTGATAGATCAGCACAGCGGTGCATCGTAAATTCCCTTCTAAGGCAGTTTCCAAAAGTAACAATTATTGGAGAAGAGGTAATAATCCAGAGGTTTCATTTATGGAGTCGTATTTTTGTGAGAAAAAAATTTGGAAATTTTGTTGTGTTAAATATTCATACAAAAATTACAGTTTACAATACCATTCTTCTATATACTAGATCAGGGGTTCCCAACCTTTTTGCGCATGCGTAACACTTGACTTTTTGAGAAATTTTGGCCTACCACCAGACCTAAATATTTTAATAAACTTATGATATTTACTCTTCTAAAAGTGTTCAATAAAGTGTTTTTTTAATCAAATTCCTGTAAAAACTTCATATTTAATGGTTATATATTTGCTTATTTTTTACATGCTTCTAATAAAGGAGAGAAATAAAAAGATTAAAATGGTATTAATTTTTATTTAACGTTAATGTTTAAAATAATAAGTAATATATTTGCGTGCTACAGAAGCTATTAATAGCATCATGTTGCTCATATCTCTCGCGCGTACCACCTGTAATGTTCCCGCGTACCACCTGTAATGTTCCCGCGTACCACCTGTAATGTTCCCGCGTACCACCTGTAATGTTCCCGCGTACCACCTGTAATGTTCCCGCATACCACCGGTTGGGAACCCCTGTACTAGATCATTTGAATGTATCAATAATAGGCTAATTCCATCTAACTGTTGTGTAAGTTACGATTCAAGAGGAGATGAAAAGCTTTTTTAATTAAAAAAAATCAAATTAAATTAAATACATTACATTATATAGCTATAATGAGTGCCGATCAACTACTCCACATTTTTTTTTCATTTAATGTTAAAAGTTTTAGTGATTATCATTTTTTACAAACATGACTTACACTGCAATCAGGATAATTTTGCAGGGCATTTTAAGAGAAAAATCAAAGCAGCTAACTCTAGATGGTTTTTTTACTAGAAAATGAGTGAAATATGTATAATATTACCTGTACAATGATGTCTTATATTTATGGTAATTAATAATAAGTCCTTTCTAAAAGTTTGGTTCTTTTTTAGAATATAGTTATATTATTTTAAATGATTAAGTTTTATTTTTCAATTACATATTGTTCTTTAGTTTAAAAACTTTGCTGAGATATTAAATATATCAACAGTATGATATTTATCGAGTTGCTCGTTATATCACACATTTGGTTTTATTGTTTGTCTCCCAGTAAGAGCAATATAACGAGGGGGTTGCTGTATCAGGGATAACTTCTGTATTACTAGATATTTTAAATATATATAGCTTCTCTATTACTAGGTGATTTAAATGTATCCATAATGGTGTGGCGCAATCAATATTTAGTTAATTTTTCAGGACCATTTAATATTAAACACTAGCAGTATGGTCCTGTCTTACCCGGAACCCGTTAATTTTGCATTGCTTCCTTTTAGAGGCATGCTTACTTGTGAAAATACACTTAAAATCCAAACAAAATTAAATTCGTGTTGGCGCATGCACACTTAAAAAAGCAATCACTAATAGAGGATGAAGCAGCCTTAGGGCGAGCGCATATCTCAACCAAACTCAATCAATCAAACTAATAGTGGATGGCGTCAAGCCCCCGTTGTGCCCGGTCCATGTATTTTCAAGCCCTGTTATGGTCCCGCAATCCCACATGTATGACGTTTTTTTAAAACTAATTATATTAAGTAAAAATCACAATCAAATATGAAAAAACTAAGCTTCAGGTGCACACATAGGTATTAAAAGGAATCTATATTAAAAATTTCGAATTTATTAGAGCAGTCTAAGTAGGTCTTTTGCGATCTACAGACAGACTCTTTCTTTTATTATTATAGATGAACATGCAATTATCACACAGACAGGATTATCACACATACATGCAAATGTCTGTGTGATAATCCTTAGTTGTCTGGATGGGCGGGAACAGTTTAAAATAGAATATTTGTTTGATTTATTTTGCTGGACTTATGAACTCGTGTTATGTTTTAGAAACTGGGATATTAGGAAGAGTATAATTTTTGAGCATGAACTTTTTTGAAGGGTTCATTTTTGCAACACTGAATTTTGAGAAGGGTCCGTAAAAGAGCTCAAATTTCCTTCTGCATAAATCTCTGTCCTGTATTCAAATGTACAACACTATCCTCATCTGGGTGGATCCATTAAGCCGTTTCAGTTCATTTTTAAGTATATTATAATTATTAAATTTATTTTGTAAGGTCTCTCTTCTGTACTAATTTGCACTTAAATTTTGAAGTTTTACCACGCAATAAAATTGCTTGTGCCCATGAACTCCGATTTTTAAATTAATGAAAAGTACAAGACAGATGTTTTTAGTGCTAAGTGGTGGTTAAAATTAAGAGTATTTTTTTTAAATTTCTGTTCTGATTGAGACCTGTTTTGTTTAAAATTGAAGATAAAATTTCTTTATCCATAGACTCTCGAAAAAGTAGATAATGAAGATGAGCTGTTGGTGAACTTGAATAGTTTCGAAGTGATTAATGCCAAGTGTCCTGAAGAATTGGCTTCAGTCAAGGAAGAGGATGTAAGAAATATTGTATTTTTTAAAAAAGTTATTCTAATATTTATGTCAACTGGAAAGTTTTTACATTATATATACAATGCAAAGAAGAGTGTTCTTGATTTAGATATAATCAATATAAAATGAAACAGAAGTTTTACAGTCGAACCTCGATTTAGCTACCCCACGGCTTGCCAAACTCACCAAGTTATTACAGAAAAAAATAGCCAAATGAGCAAAAAAGATTTAAAAAATATATATATAGGTTGATTGTGCAAGGTCATTGCACTAGAGCTGAACAGGTGTGTTTGTAGCTATATCTTTTCCTCACCAAATTAGCAAGAATGAACCAAATGAGCTAAAATAATTTTGTGCGGGAAATTACAATGGCATTTATCTGTGAATTTAATAGCCTATTTATAATTTTGAATTTTAAATTAATATAAGTAACGAGATTCTATACTCGTGAGAACAATGAACATAAGCTCATTGTCTTATAATGGATTTAATGATGCATATACTAGGTTTGATTTGAATTTTTTTAGTCTGTGCGAAGAACGGGTATTTATTTGCTAGTTAAGGTAGGCGAATACCCAAAAATCTCCCAAATTCTAAAATTTTTACTATTACTTTAATCTTTTCCAAATTTGGCATGGTGATTTCAAATATAATGAATAATGCTATTTAGGCAGTTTTTTAAATTTAAATATAATTTATTTATTTTAAACGGTGTTTTTCAACTAAAAAAAGGGGTTCACGCCAACAAGCCTACCACATTGAATTTTCCTCCGATAAACATGAATTATGTGTTAAATTCTTCGTTTTGAACTGATCTGTGCAATGACCCTCTAGAGTTACAAACAAATAACAAGAATGTGTTTTATAACAAATTTTATGAATTAACTTGAAACAAACACAATGTGGCTAATCTAACGGCAGTGCCGGAAATCTGCGCAAGCGGATATCTCGACTTGAGAGCGAAACGTTTTTGTGGGCAGCCAAGTAAAATATCGCCAAGTTGTTAGTTAGGGTTGTGTGAAGGTTTAGGTTGTTATTGAATATCAAGCGTTTACCCTCGCCGAAAGCGTGCGTTTATGGATTATAATAGAATTATTGAATTATGACACTGTCCAATTCTAAGCCTATTTTATTCTGGGATCAATTGATGTAAGACTTTACATAATCAAACCCGCTTATAAACCTTCATCAAGCAAGAGAGATACAACACACACACACTTAAATGGATCCATCTAATTTTTAGAGACAGATGCCAACTAGAGGATCCCCAGAATTGACTTGTCACATGTATTGATTTGGTATGGTAACTTGGAGGACTTAGTGACCACGACGGATTTAACGTACACCAGTCATTTAGCATGGCTTTAGAAATTATGGTTATCAGTTAAAAAAGCAACTTCCAGATCCATAATACATTTTAAATTATGCAGGATGGTTATAAAATAACGATCGCTATTCAGAGTGGTCTGTAGCTGTAATGAATATTCCAAATGCAAAAAACTTTGAGATACTTACTAATCAAGAAGGGGGGGGGGGGGGGAAAGAATGGTATCATAAAAAACCAACTCGTCTCTTGACCAGGGTTCTAAATTACGAGGCGTAATTGGATGTGTTGGCCGTAATTAGCCATAATTGGCTGTACCTCGTAATTTAGAACCTTTGTCAAGAGACGAGTTTCTTATTTATGATTTCAATCTTTTTCGGAAAAAAAAAACCCTCGTCCCTTGACCAGAGTTCTAAATTACGAGGCGTAATTGTTGACCGTAATTGGCCATAATAATAATGACCGTAATTGGCCGTAATTGACGATGCCTCGTAATTTAGAACCCTGGTCAAGATACGAGTTTGTTTTTTATGAATATTTTTTAATGATTATTTTTTAATGATTATTTTTTAGGATTCTGTCTTTTCTTTTATTCCATTCTTCCTCAACGAGGATCGATTTCATCTCAATCAACATGTTAATTTTTATTCGAAAAACATTATCAACTTGGGGCGATAATAAGCCAACGTGACAAACTATCTTTCCCTTTCAGTATCCGTCTGCGCACGCGCAGTGGCTTTCCGTAAGAGAGCTGGATTTCCGGCAGATGCTGAGCATGCGCAGATGGTGCCGTAAGTGCAATGAGTTTAAAGAACTACGTACTCGCAGCTACCAATCAACAAATTTTTTTTTCGATAAACTTACACTTTGACATTTTTTTAAACAAAAACTACTCTATTTACACCAGATGTTAGAGGTTCATGGCACAGATGTATATTAAAATAGCATCTGTAAAAAATTTCAGGTTAATTAGTGTAAAACTTTTTATGCCAGAAGTGTTAGCGTAAACCCCCTTTTTTAGTAGAAAAACACCGTTTAAAATAAATCAATTATATTTAAATAAAAAAAATTGCCAAAAAAGTGTTGTAAATTATATTTGAAATCACTATGCCAAATTTGGAAAAGATTAAAGTAATAGTAAAAAATTTTAAAATTTTAGGTATTCGCCTACCTTAATAAAAAATTATAATTTTCAAATTTGCAGTCATAAATTTTTGTGCATAAATACCACACTCTTCTCTATGAAGAATTAAATCTATATTTTAATTTCCAGGTTGTTATTTGGGTTGATCCTCTAGATGGCACTGCAGAATACACTCAAGGTACTTTTATAAAATAATTATAATATGTTTAAATTGTAACTTATTTAATCACAAAATCCATTATCTCAAAATCATTATTGTAACTGATGTTCAAAATCTTAATAAGTAATGGTTCTTAACAGTTTCTGTAATGTTTTTTTGTTTTGATTAAATTTTTTTTAAATATAAATTTGCTTTATAAAAATATCTCTCAAGTTTTTGTTCAATATCTTTGTTTATTAAGAAAAATTTTTAGTGGGTCTCATAGTTTATGTTTACAAAATTGATGGGCCGCATAAGTAAAAAAGTTAGGAACCGCTGCCCTATATCCATATATTGACAAAATATATTAATGGTTCATTTATTATACTTGGACTTGCAAATCAGGGAAAAGTGATGATTATTTTAGAGGGTATGATGCATGTCAATATTGGGTGCTACACCCCGTATCCCTTTAAGACCGGCGGTCAGATGGCACTGATTTAAAATTATGAGACTAAATTTGGAGTTTTATATAAAAGAATGAGTTAAACAGCATCAATGCCAGCAACTCCTTAAAAACAGTCATTTTTTTTATGTAAATACCGAATGGTACAAGTCAGCTGCTTTGGTATCGATATTTTTGAAGGACTTGAACACTCTTTTTTATACCAGCACGATCGTAATAGCTCGGTCGGAAAGGGCTAGGGCTGGATTTCTAAGTAGGCTGTAGCCTAGAGTGGCAAATTTATTGGGGCGGCCAATAAAAGCGGCATTCGGCATAAAAATATTAGGATCTTTATAATAATTTTTTAAAGAAAAAAACACACAAATAATTTTTAATGCATACATCATAAACATATATATAGTACTAATATTTAGTACTGAACATGGTAGTCTGTAAGGACAATTATTGCAGATCTCCCCGGATTTGGAAGTTGAAAGAAAAATCGAACAGTTTAAAAAATTCACCTATTATTTCGCTATTCATTTAGAGAGCACATAGATGATTCTAATATGTAGAATGAAAAAAAAAAATTGTGAAACCTATATCTGGCGGCAAATTGATAGTAGCCTACCTACAGTCGGCAAATCTTTAAATCCGGCCCTGCGTCCCCTATGCATGCAACAGTATAGTATACAGGTGAGCTATTATCCATCACATTGCTCTGCAATTCCTCTGATTAGGTCACCAGGCATGTGGATAAGATAACAAAGTGCGTTTGTAGGGTAACAAAAATTTAAATTGTTTCATGAACATTAACTGGGACGCATGGTCGTCCACAAGAATGTCCGATTCAATAAATTGATTCTCCTCAGGGAATTTTTGACTGCTGAGGAAGGGCGGTTTTGAGAACCCCGTCTAATAGTTTAAATTTTTAGTGCCTTCTTAAAATTGATTACTTAATCAGCGGCGCATTTACCAATAGGCGTTAGAGGCGGCCGCATATGGCCCCAAGATTGTGAGGGCCCCCAAATTTCAAAATTTCTTAATATTATGCATAATAAAATGTTCCTAATAATCCTAATTCTTTCAAATATTTATGTACTGTTTGTCGATTTGTTGGCCCCCGATTTGTTTGTAAACCAAAAAAAAAAACACTTTTATTGTAATAAAAATTACAAAATCTGTTTTTGAAAGGATATTTTAGACAATAGATGTCAATTTTTGTAAATCGACATTTCCAAGAGTGGAAACGCTGTTGCATATGTATCTAACAATTCTGATTGACAATGCAACTGTTTGACGAGGTGATAAACGAATTTGCAAAAAGAAAATCCAGAAAGAAAAAGTTGTAAATGATAAATAAGTATGTAAATGTAAGGGCATTAAAAGTATAAGTGAAATTCTTGTCTCTCGTAATTGTATTTAGCCGACCATTTCTTTTTTTCAGCCCCGATTGCGTCACTAGCATTTCATGCTCCAAAAAGGGGGAGAATCCCAATTTACAAACTGGTTCGTCCTTCATCATGCTTTATTATTTGTACAAGTATTAAGATTTTTTAAATTCTAACTTCTGTTTGGTTTTTTTTTTTTTTTTGGGGGGGGGGCAAATTCTGAAGCCGCTTATGGCCCCAACATCCATAAACCCGTCACTGTACTTAATATTGTTTTTATTAGTCCTTTCTATATTTTTTTTTATAACTATTGAATCTCAAATTTCATGTTATTGACAGGACTGTTGGACCATGTGACAGTTTTAATTGGACTTGCTGTTAATGGAAAAGCAGTTGGAGGCGTTATTCACCAACCTTTTTATAATTATCAAGTAATGTATTCTACACTTTCTTTTTTTAGCGTAAATCCGATACAATGAAAATTTTTTCTCTCCATGTTTAAATATTTATATATTATTTTTTTATACAAAGACTTTGTTTGGTTCAAAAAATTATATTTATTATTAAAACTTTATTTTGTTTTGGTGTCAACGATTTTTTCAATTGCCAAATCTTATTAAAGTATATATTCTTTTGATTTTTCCACTGTTATTATTTAAATAAGAAAAAAAGTAGTAATTCTTGATGTTTTCTGAAATATAAATGAAGAATTATATATATAAGTAAACTTTTAATATTTTATAAAAATTGAAAAGAGTTGTTCTGCTTTATGTTGGTGAAAACTTTCCGCTCTGTGTTTTTTAAATGTAAATATAAAATTGACCTTTAGTTTTACTATAGTTCCATGGCTATTCACATACGGAATACCCCTTCCATAGTGCAAGTCATTTGTGTTAAAGAGGGATCAAACTTTTAACATTCAATGCAAAAAAAAATTAGTAGTTGAACGACTCTTACAGTAACTAAATAATATAACCTGTTTTAATTGATTGAGTTATTTGTTAAAATTTAAAAGGCATTTTGAACTTGTGACTTACGCTAGGAAAAGTGTACTTCAGCTACATGGAATTGGCCTTTTTAGTATGCCGTTCTCCTAACTATCTTAATTTCAAAGACAAAGTCAGTGCCCATGCATATAATTCTGTACTTAGAACTATACTTAGTACTGTAGTAAAGAAAAACTAATGTTTAATGTTATGAAATAAGATAAATAACTTTTTTTGTAAGTTTGATTTTGTCAACATGTAAAGGGTTTGGTTGCAAAACTCACATTCAGAGACTGGAAAGTTACTTTTAAAAAGTAACTGTTACAGTAGCTAATCACTAAATAACAAATCACAGTTACTTTTAAAAAAATACAAGTTATAAGAAAAATTTAAATTTAACCATCTTACTGTTTTTCAAAGGGAACCAAGTTTTAAAGAAATAGAGACAATTGAAAAAAAAAAAGTTACGAGAACAGATTTCAGCGATTTTAAATGATCAAATTTTCAACGAACTGCACAGAGCAGCATGAGAAGTAACTAAACATTTTATTACTGTGTTAGCGCTTAAAATAACTAATTTACAGTTACTTTCTGAAAAATTTACCGTCGTTACCTGAAAAATTAACTGTCACAATTAACACATCCCCAGTAGCATCTAATATGGGCCCAATATTGGTTGCAATGTGGAGCCAATATGCTAACCCTTATTGGCCCAGCATTGGGAGGAAACATTTTGCCAATATTGGCCATTATTGGCTGCCATTATAGGACCAATATTATCCAACAACATATAACCAATATTGACTGCCATTATAGGACCAATATTATCCGATGACTTTTTTCGAAACGGGTTAAGGGGTCAATTTTAAAAAGGAACCTCCTACTTAACAAATTCGAATTCTATGCTTCTGCGACATCGTACGCTAACGCCGTCGGGACTTTCGACTCCACAGATTTAACGAGCAAGTATATCGCAGTGTACTCAAGCACCCCGGTGAATTTTAGAGGATTTTTCTACCAGCACGAATACGTCTATAGTATGGCTAGGACAAGGACAGAACCACGAACTTTCTTGGTGTGAGGCTCGTCGCTTACACCTCTCGGCCACCGGGGGGCCGTTTGGCTGTTCTTCTTAATATCTCATCAAGGAAAAATATGACAGATGCGAGCGCCCCCTAGGTATATGCCAACCAATATTGGTCCTATCTTGGCAAATTTTAACTTTCGAAATATTGGTTTCGTATATTGGGCCAATATTGGCTGAATGTTGTAAAACTTGCTATATTTGCCCAAGATAACCAATATTGGCCAACGTCATACCAATATTGGGCCAATATTCGATGCTACTGGGGCATCACTTCAATCCTTTGTAGTAATGCGTTAATTGTAACACATTACTCCAATCCCAGTTCACATTCTCCAAGGTATAACTACACTGCTCAAAACAATTAGGGGAGCAAGCAAAAAAGTGATGAAAACCGCACGAGACAGTCACATATTGGCATAAAATGGATAGTACACGTGTATCAGTGAGCAATACAGGAAAAAGACTTTTAAAAAAATTTAGAATTTTGGTTTAATTCTTTGAAAATATTGAAAAAACATGAAAAGAGGATTAAGGCCACAATTTGGTTACATGTAAACAATAAAAAAAAAGTGCTATTTAGACATAAGGCATGAGTTTTAATATGGTGTGCGGTCTCCTCGAACAGCTAAGACTGCTGCACACCTGTTTGCCATGAGTGCGATGTGGTTATCGATCTGACTTTGAGGAATTCTGTTCCACTTCTAAGAAGTGTTATCTCCCAGTCTCGGACAGAAACAGGAGGCCTTGCTCGCCCAGCAATGCGTCGTCCGAGCTTGTCCCAAACATGCTCGATTGGATTAAGGTCGGGTGAGCATGCTGGCCATTCCATTCGCTGTATGGTTTCAGCTTCAAGCATGTTCTCCACCAGACGAGCTCTATGCTGTCGGGCATTATCGTCCTGTAAAACAAAGGAATCTTCAATGCTCCAGCGTAAGGGATGACAAGAGGTTGCAGTATCTCGTCTACATTCCTTCGGGCCGTCAAAGTGCCGTTCCGAATGATATGCAGGTCCGTACGTCCACCTATGCTGATTCCAGCCCATATTATCCAATCAGCTCGTCTGTACTGTGACCTTTCACGAACAAATGTGGGGTTATTTCGAGTGCCCTTTTCTCTCCATATTAGGACACGTTGGGTGCCACACTCCAGACTGAATCGTGACTCGTCTGTGAACAGCACTTGGCTCCATTGATGATGGTGCCAATCTCGATGTTCAGTAGCCCACATTTTTCGGGCTGCATGGTGGCGTGGGGTCAATGGAATGCAAAAAATTGGTCTACGTGCATAAAGCCTTCTCTCAGGAAGCCGATTGCGTACTGTTTGATTGGACACCCTCCGTCCTGTTGCCAAGAGCAACCGTCTTTGCAGCTGAGTAGCATTCTCAGTTCTGTTTCGAAGGACTGTTAACCGTATATACAGGTCTACAGTCGCTGTAGTGGCGAGTGGCCGACCTTGCCCTGGTCGACGTCTAACGTTTCCTGTTATTTGGAATCGATTCTACAGTCTCGCAACAACACTTCGGGTGACTCCAACAGCTTCCGCTACATTACGTTGTGTTTGCCCGGATTCCAGTCTACCTATAGCACGGCATGCCCTGGATTCCGGTAAATCACGTTGTTGAAACATCCTCAAGTCACCTTATCTCAAAAAAAATTTGCAGAAAAATCGAATTTTAAAGTTACGGCAGTAAAACAGACGTTTGTGCAACCTCCCGATTTCTGCCCTAGTATCCTTTTTCTGGTTTGTGACGTCATGAACTTTAATTTGCATATGAAATTTTCTTCTTCCATTTACTACTAGGCTTTAAATTATGAATTATTCATTTTATGTTAATTATCGGTAACCATCTTTGCTTAATCGTGTTAAAATGATGTGCTCCTCTAATTGTTTTGAGCAGTGTAAGATACAAGGTCCGACACGTTCGTTTGTGACTTTTGACGATCGTAAATTGCAATGGACGATGTTCTTTGCAACCACACCCTTCGTATAAATATTACATCAGTTTAGAAATTTAATTATAAGGTTTTTTTGCAGTGACATATATTTATTCAATAAAAGTATTGATGGAATTTTATTTTAATAAAAAGTAATTATGTTTTATTGAGTATTATGTGTTTCGATCACTTCAACTATCTCACTATCCCTTGGAACCTGTGTGTTTTTTCATTGTAGTTCACTTTACAATGCTTTCATTGCACTCTTTTATGTGTCTTAAACTTTTTTTTATATCTTTCGTTTCTTCCTTTTTCAGTCCTCTATCAAGCATATAGTTGAGGTAAGAAGCACTAAATGAAACAACTTTGGAACTTCTTAAATATTTGCTTTTAGCTTTAATTTTGCATGAAGTTTGACATTTTATTAAACTACTAACCATCAGTATTTTGAATCCTAAATTAAAAAAATTTACATTTTGAATTCTACAGGATGGTTCCTATTTTAAAAACCACTTAGTATCATTTGTAAAACAAGCTTTACAACAAAATAATCAAAACTAGTTAGCACTTAAAAACTGCATAATTTAAACTGTTTTTGCCTATTGATTCTATTACGGTTGAATATTGCAACTCTGAAAATTCTTGACTGCATTTATAATTTTGTTGCTATTCTTAAACTTTCTATGGTACTCAACTTTTTCCCGTTAATGTTCTAAGTTAGTATTAGTGCATGCATATCTAATAAAATGGCAGCACTTGAAATACTATTTTGAAGTTGTTTTGTTAAAGTTTTGCCGTACAGTTACACTCCGTAATCTCGTATGAGATTTTAAAAACTTTTTCAGTTTTTTATTTGAATTTTTTGTTTTGTGATTTTTTTAAAAAAAAACTCCAACATTTTTTGAAATATTATTTGCAAAGGCAAGTTAAATATTATCCGGTAAGATTTTGCTAAATTTAAATCAAGAAATATATTTTACGGGAATTTAACTATATATTTCTCCCAATTTAAAATTTTTTTTGCAGGGAAAAACTAGTAGTCACATTTGGCAAATCCCTAAATGCATCATGTAATTTATGGACACTCCCTTATAGCATTTTCCCCCAACTAATTGTTTATAAAAAAAATAAAAGGTGGTGGCTTCAATTTTTTTAGACCTTTATGGTAGAATATCTTGTTTAGAGCGTGAACCTTCATGACAATCTCGGGTATAACGTGAAAATAGTTGTTTGCAATATACCTAAAATGGTATAGTAATTGCTTATTTTCTATGCATTGGAAAGGCATTTCTCATTTTTTTTTCTGTGGTTTTAGTTCTTATAAAATTTTTTTAGTTACAACCTTTTAAAATGCATAAATTTGTAAGCATTTTCTGCCTTTTAGTGAGTTTTTTCATTACTAAAAATGTTCAAACGTAATATGCACCTCAAACCTTTCTTTTGCAAATAATTAGTGCAAATGCAGCTCAGATAATTCTTAATTCATAATATACAATAAAAAAGGTTCAATATTTCTAAAGTTTTGCCGATTAAACAGATTATCGCAAAGCACTCATATTTACACTCTGCACGATATTGGAAACATAATATGGTCATAGTAAAAATTGGAACATAGGTGGATGCTAGGAGTGAAAACACTGGATGGCCAATAAGATTTCAGCTGCTACCACCCCATTGGTGACACTCTCTGTTGAGGGGGAATATCTTTGCCACTTTGGTTGAAACTCTCGCAGATTTAACATGATTGTAATAGGCAGCATATACGCAATTTTTTTTTTCTTGTTTTGATCACACTTATAAACTACAAAATGTTTGAATTAAAGATAAGTTTATTTACTATACAAAGTAGAACACCTTGATATTTGTTTTAAATCATTTTTTAACCTTCTATATTCAAAATCATTTATAAAATCAGAATAATTTCCATTTCTTGAATTATAACAAATTCAATCTTAGCTTCGAACGCCGGGGAGCCCAGTCGGTTAGGCACTCGCTTAGCATGCGGAAGGTCCCAGGTTCGGGTCCGGGCATCGCCAAAATAGCTACCGACCTATAAACGGCCCGTGCAGCCAAAAATGTCCGACGAATAATACCCCGTGTAAGGGAGTGCACGTTAAATATCCTTCAAAGTCCTGACGCTGCGTACGATGTCGCCCTTAACGGTTGCGTTGGGTGCCTATTCAGGTGTTGACTCGTCACCTGACTGTGGTTCTAAAATACGACGCCCGTCGCCAATAGCCCTCGTGTAGCTCTAGTGCGACGATAATTCAAACCTAACTAACAATCTTAGCTTCAGTATTTTTATTTGTATTTGTTTGCTTTCTATGTGTTTAAAACTTATTGTGCTTGGCAATTTTCTTTCATTTTTAGGTATTGCTTGTTTAATCTTTTTTTTTATTTTGTTGTTGTTGTCCAAAGCTTCTAAGAATTTGAGAGTAAAAGTCTTGTTGATTAACTTGATATGTATTATTTTTTAGTTATGTACAGTAAATAACTTACTGAACATACTAGCTCCTCTTTAATACCATAATAATTTTTCGAATTGGTTCGAGTATTTTTTTAATTTTCAATAAATAATTTTACAAAAAAATATTTGAGTCTATTTTAAAAAGTGAGATTATAGAGCCCTGTTAGACAGCTGTATTAATCATATAAAAAAAATTAAATATTCAATGCAGGCTGAGTAATGTGGTTTTTTAAAAAAAATGTCCCATTGAATTAACAGAAAGGCACTTTGGTTTGGAGACCTGTAGACATTCTCCCTTAAGACTTTAAGGTTCCTTTAAAAAACAATTGGCTAATTACATGCAAATTTGCCCTTTCTGTAGTGTAAGTTATGTGTGCAAAACATGATTGTTACTACAGCTTTTCTCATTAAATGAGAGAAAAAAAGCAGAATAGCTGATCTACACTTAAAACAACTAAAAGAAGGAACATGCTTCATTTAATTTACTTTATTTTTCAAGTTTTAAAAGCTTTCTTAAATAGTGACCTACCCTACTGTTATATGGAATTAGCCAATTAAACCTTCTGAAAGTTTTGTATTTAAAAAATAATTACAAATTGGGCTGCAACATTGGCTTTCAAGCCTTTGCAGACTCTGCATATTCCCCAGAACTGAGAGACATTTGTTTGTGGCACCATTTAGGTGACTCTCACTACCAAATTTTGATACTCAGATTGCAATGAATCTGAGCTCTCGTGGCTGTTAAAGAATGCCGAGAGATTCCAAGCCAAATGGGCCCTTCAGGGATCTTTAACATGCCACATAATCATATGACATGCATGCCCAAGATTTTCCCCTCCTGAAAATCTGACGACTCTGCCGGGGCTCGAACCCATGATCTTGGGCTTATGAGGCTGACACGTTTAACCTCTCAGCCACTGAGCCGCTAATTGATGATGAGCCGTATTTTTTTTATGACACCTGTGTTGACCAAGAAACTCCCATTTCTTAGCGGGGCTGGGGAGCCCAGTTGGTTAAGCACTCGCTTAGCATGAGGAAGGTCCCAGGTTCGGGTCCGGGCATCGCCAAAATAGCTGCCGACCTATAAACGGCCCATGCAGCCAAAAATGTCCGACCAATAATACCCTGTGTAATTGAGTGCACGTTAAATATCCTTCAAAGTCCTAACGCTGCTTACGATGTCGCCCTTAACGGTTGCGTTGGGTACCTATTCAGGTGTTGGCTCGTCACCTGACTGTGGTTCTAAAATACGACGGCCGTCGCCAATAGCCCTCGTGTAGCTCTAATGCGACGATAATTCAAACCTAACCCAACCCATTTCTTAGCATGAAGAGGATGTGACCAAGCTGGGCCGTACCATGTGGGGCATTGTGGGGGCAGGTGGGTCTGGAATCAGTCACCAAGTACCTCCTGAGGGCAAGAGGATAATCACGACCACCCGCTCGCATTCCAATCCCATTGTAAACTCCACCATCGCTGCCATGAAACCCGACGAAGTGCTGAAGGTTGGAGGTGCTGGACATAAGGTAACTGAGGCAACTCTATTGTGTAGGGGAGAGTGTTGTACCTTGGGACACTGACATTTTCTAAGAATCTATTGGCAATATTTAAACATTGTTTATTTCTAATAGTAGCCTTAACCAACAGGCATCATTAAAATAAAATTTAACACTAGCATCATTGAATTAGTGACAAAAAAACATTTCATTACCCCAAAGCAAATATTTTTCTCATTCTAATATAATTTTTTACCTTTGTACTTTTATTTTGTCATTGTATATTCTAGGGGAAAACAAAATTTCTTTTAAACCTAAACATTTGTAACAGTGTTTTTGTCAAGACTTGTTAAAAAGTTGCCCTGAAAATATTTGATAGTTCCCAGGGCAACCACAGTAATGTCTCACTATTTTTATAATATAGTTTTAACTCGGACTGATTTTTAAATATAGGGGAGAGAGTTGTACCTTGGGACACTGACAATTTCTAAGAATCTATTGGCAATATTCATACATTGTTTATTTCTAATAGTAGCCTTAACCAACAGACATCATCAAAATAAAGTAAAAAATTTTCTCATTCTAATATAATTTTTTTACCTTTGTACTTTTACAAAAAGTCAACTGCATTTTATTTTCTTCATAAAAGACAAGATTTTAAAATATTTCGGTTATGAGAAATTAATGATAATGCATTTAGATTGGCCACTATCTTGCTTTTATTTAAACCATGTAGTGTGTTGTACCTTGGGACAGTAAAGCATATTGTATCATCATATAATGTTAAATAATTTGGACTTGCAATTTTGCTGTATAATTTAAATTATTCCTGAATTATGAAGTTTTATTTGTGTATTTCCTTGAAAAAACTATAAAGTTTGTTTCCTGACACAAATTAGTTCAAGTGTATGACTATTGACTGAAATATAAAGTATGTCCCAAGGTACAACATAATATTGTACCTTGGGACAGTTTATCCTCTCTACTTTAAATGAGTGGCAATTTTTTAATTTCAAGCTGCCAAAATTTAAAAAAATACATTATAGAGGAATATATTGGTGTGTTGAAATGTTGCTTTTAAATTTTTATTTTGACTATAATTATCGAAGATAAAAATTAAAATGTAAAAATTGTCCCAAGGTACAACACTCTTCCCTAACTGTTACCTTTAGGCAGGGATTTGAAAGTTTACTTTGAAAAGTTATTCTGTTACAGTTACTTAATATGAAACTTACCTGAACTTACAAAAAGTAACTAATCACAGTTACTTTAGAAAAAATGAAAGTTTGCCATTTTACCATTTTCAGAGAGAACTATGGTAAACAAAACATACTATAGCACACAAAAGAACACTAAAATTGTAATTAATAAAAAAAACTATTTAATTTTAATCTTTTACCCTGACCTTTGGTCCCATATAATCTATATCCATGGACACACCATCATCATCATCATTAAAGTAATTTAATGTAAAATTAAAAAAAAATACAGTATTACAATATCTGTATTATGAATAAGTTATGCAACTAATAGTATGATGTGTCTTAGTTTTGCAAGTCATTGAACCACCAACTTGTATTGCAATTTCAGCATAAGAGAATCCATTGATTGTGCTTGTTTGTTCAACTAAAATGAGCATTACTTAATTTGTAATACAGATACTTTAATTCTGTTTTTTTAATGAAATTCTACATTAAATTACCTTCAACTTAATATTTAAATGTTTGTATTTAAGAGAAATTTAATCGATGCAAGAGCACATTTAACAGTTGAAACACATGAAACTTTCAAAAAGTGTCCACACGTTTGGCCACCACTGTATATTAGTTTGAAGTTATAACAAAACTGTATCCTTCTTCAATTCTGCAGGTCTTATTACTCATCGAAGGCAAGGCCCATGCATATGTGTTCCCCAGCAAAGGCTGCAAGAAATGGGACACGTGTGCCCCAGAGGCTCTTTTGCATGCGTTCGGCGGGAAGCTAACCGACATACAAGGGCAGCCCTTGAAGTACCATGCGGATGTAGAGCACCCCAATAACCAGGGAGTTCTGGCCACCTATGTGGAGACAACACACGAGTGGTACACTAAAAATGTCCCCAAAGAAACCACAGAGGCACTTGCTTAACAGGACGAAGGGCTAAATGAGTTCACTTGCTATATCCTCTTCAATCCTGAAAAAAATCCTGTGCATATATTTTTTTATATAAAAATGTTTTTTTTTTTAATTGAAGAGCTTAGTGGAAGAACGTGCTAAGTGACAAAAAGGTGAAAACGTGAGAAAATGAGCTTTTAAGTTTGCACTTGGATACTTTTCAAAAGATACTTGCAAACCGTAAAAAAAAAATACAAAAACCCAAAGTTCGAAAAAAGTGTGAACGTGTTATCAATATAAAGAAGGTAGTAATATGTTCAACACAAAAATTGATGTGTTTCAAAAATGTCACTTAGCACGTTCTTCCATTAAGCTCTTAAAATATGTAGTTAGAAGTATGTTTTGGAAGTAATTTTGAAAAAACATCATTTAACATTTGCTGAGGGTCATGTCAATGTAGTGGGTTTTGAGGGTTAGATATACATGTTTTTGGTGTGCTATGAATAAACATTTTTTTTTTAAATCCAAATTGTGCGATAAATTAACTGTTAAACAAAACCTCCAAAATTAGCTGGACCCAATCATTTTCAATACAAGAAATGAATCAACCACTTCATTATCAGAATTTTTGAAAGCTTGAACATTGTAATTTATATATAAAGTTAGTATTAAGAAAAATGAAAGTTGTGAAGTGTATTCAGTAAAGGTTCATGTATGTGTACCTCTGAAGCGAAGAGGATAAGCATTTGGATGTTCATGTACAGTTAAATTATAAAAATAAAGCTAATTTGTTATTTATTAAGGGTTCATAAAGAAACGACTTAAAGAGCCTTAACTGTTAGCTGTATCTAGTTTTATACTTGATTCTTATTTCAATGCACCTAATTATACTTCCTGCCACCCTTATTTGAAACACTTTTGGGATGGAAAACCGAAACCGATGTTTTTTGCCCTCGATTTAGACCAAAAAAACGGTTTTTCATAAAGCCTGTCTTTGGGTTCAGTAAAACCGAAAAACCGGTTTTGGAAACACCGTTTTTTCTTCTGAAAAACCGCCATCCTTACCGTTTCTTATTTGAATGGCGGCGAGTATAGTGTAAATGGGGCTGCAAAAAAATTTTACTTCATTTTCTGTCAAGTCATCGAATGACTTGTAATAATATAAGATTATAACTAGGATGACCAGAATATTTTTAATATCAATGCAGTAGTGTTAAAAATGCAAAAAAAAAAAAAAAAAAATCCGCAGTATCAGCCATTTTATGGTATTATTGTAGTTTCAGTCATGTATTGAATGAAGTCTTGCAATACTGTGCAAACCACTTGATCGGTTTAGAACACATATAATATAAAAATTTAAACTACTTATTTTATAACTTGTTAGGTTGCAAAGTAATAAAGCTCTAGCCTGCCATTTATAAGAGACTACTAAAAGCTTGTAAGTTAATAACATCACATTCACAGTTCTTTCGCTTTATTCTGTGTATTTGGTTGAGAGTTTTTGACAAAGGATAAGGACACGTCCTGCTTACGGTGCTAATGGAGAAACTTCAGTCATGCATGACACAAAATTCAGGACATTTTGCAGTACAAAAGCGGGATATTTTGCATATTTTAGGTCTATTTGAAGTAGCAGGACAAAAACTTAAGTTCATAGTACTGTAAAATGCAGTATATATATCTGGTCACCCATTTATAATGATTTTGGCAAATACAAAAATGACTACTCGTGTTTTCACTATTTTATTTTTATTTATTTTCATATATGAAGAAGTCTATTTATATGAAATTGTATTTAAATTTTTTATACATATATGTTGAGGGGTTATTCTTTAAAAAAAAAGTACTAGATAGTTGTTACATATCAAATCTTTAATCAATCATCATGTTATACCTGTGTTTTTTTACAGAAAATGTTCTATTTGCAACAAATGTTGCTATGTATTATACTACTGTTTTCTATGATTTTTAATAAATTTTTGGAAAATAATGAAATTTGTAACTTAATTTTTCAAAACAAGAGCACAAAAATATAAATAGTGGCAATATTGCCTATTATGCAAAATTTTGGAACTCAGTTTCCTATTTTAAATCAAACTTGGTATACCACCAAAATAGGAAGAAGGAGCTTCAAATCATAAAATTTTATTTAAAAATATGTATCTGAACCTGCATAATAACTCAATTTTCCTAGATCAGGGTGGCTACAGAATCTGTGAAAACAAATTCCCTGACTTTTCCCTGATTTTCCAGGCTAAATGTAAAAAATTTTCCTAATTAGCAGCAATGAACTATATTAGCATGCTGGTTTCCTCCTAGTATTAGTAAAACAACTTTCTAGTATGTATATTTAACATTAAAAAAAGAAATTTAATTAATGAATATACAATGAGCTTTTTAAAACAAATCTATATAAAAAAAAGCAAGCGATAAGGTGTTCGATGTCATCGGTGGATTTAAAAAAAAAATTACTAGGCAGCAAAATAAGTTCAACGAGGAAGCATTGTTGCCCTAGAAATTAGTTGGCCAATATTTGAAGAGATCTAAATGCAATTAAAATCTTAATTAATCTTAAATTTTAGTAAATAAGTTTAAATTACAGTTAAGTTTAGCTTTTATTGATATGGGCCGAGAATGGTGAAGTTGAATATAGTTGCACTAGAGCTTGGGGAAGGGCAAGGCAGTTTAAACGAAAGATTAATAAGCAGTAACTCAACATTAAACTTTTTTTTTATCCTTTTTTTACCGGCTGAAATGGCACTTTTGGAAATTTTCCGTGATTTTTTTTAAAAAATCACAAATTTCACTGACTTTTCCTGATTGATTAAATTCCCCGACTTTTCCATGATCCTGTAGCTACTGACTGTCCTGGTATGAACTTATTTAGAACAAACCTTACCCATAAAAATTGAAAAATAGTTATATAATTGTGCTGTTTCAGATGAAGGCAAGTTTCTCGATTTCAATTTTGCTCTCCGCGATTTCATTCTTAATGTACTGTAAAAACCGCAGATATTTATTGATAATTAAAATAGTTCATATTTAGATAAAACTATTCAACGATTACAGAAAACTAAGTTATATAAAAAGAACAAAAAGATAGCAAAGACGAAGGAACAAACAATAAAATATATAGGTAGTAGGTGTGAAAACATACTGTATAAAATTATTTAGCGATTCCATTTTTTTTTTGCATTAAATTAAAATAGTTAGATAAAATTATCACCAAAATGAATTTGATTCCAGAAGTACCTAGAATGAAAACAATACAACTATGCCCATTCTAGTGCAATTATTCAACAAGTTGCCATAACTTAAAAAATATATTTGCAGAGTATAAAAATGAGATTAGGTTCAAAAAATGTTTCATACACTTCGGACAAATATTATTTCTCATTGTTTTCAAATGTGAAGGTTAAAAAAAAATCTACATTATTCAAACCTTAGCTAGCAAATTACTATCTTTCAGATGAGGTATTCATTTATTTATACAACAAGGAACTCGCTAAAATAAAAAGTATATAAGGATATCTTAAATATGTTTTAATAACGCATAGGAAATTGAGCACACACCTTAAAAAGTTTTAAATTATATTATATTAGTTTTAAATATTTGAGGATAGGCTATTAGTAAGTAAACATTAAATCAAGCAAAAAAATGTTTTTAAAAATTTCAGTTTAGATATTGCCCGCATTACATACTTCTGTGTGCAATGTTTCTACTTGACAAGAAATTAAGATTCCCGAATTTCTATTATGTTTTATACCATTGAAAAGTATTTTTTTAAAAAAAGAATAACAAAGATCCTGAATAATATAATAAACCCAATTTTATTTAGATTTACAACAATATTTTTTACACAAAATTAAAATGATTCAGGAACTTAAGAAATGTTTACATACAAAACATACAATAATTCATTTAATATAACTGAAGTTATACAATTTTTTATATACCATAAAGACAACTCTAAAAGAAATAGTCATATACAACAAAGGATTTCAATATGTAATTTACCATAATGTAATCAAGATTCAATTAGTCAAGTTGATAGTTACAAAATATTACAAGTAAAATAACACTATACAAATGTGACCACAGCAAATAATTTAAGCGTATGACAGCGCTGGTTATCATGAGTAAATTTCGGATTACAACAATGAACATATATAATTGGGCTTGCTGTGGATATCAATCGTTTACACTACACCTAATCATAATGCAATAACATTAAAACAATCTATATAAACAATACACTAGTCAGGCATTAGTACCGAACAGTAGCCTTTAGGAAAAGATACAAAAATATTACAGTTCCACTTTGTGATAACAAACGTATGTATGGTGTGTTTCTCATAAGGCCATCGTTAATCTCGTAGATAGGATGGAAAACGTGCCACACTTGCAACCTAAAAGACCTTCGAGGCTAAACGAAACAAAACGCAGCACCAATGCGTTCCATACGGGGAACACAGTCAAGGTAAACAGTCTTCAGCTACTTGTCCGAACTTTTAAGTACTCTAAAAGCTAAATAGCTGCAGGCGAGATACTTTTTTCCCCTTAGGGGTGTCTCTGGCACTGTTGATCAAAGAATAACATCTCACTTTCCACAGAACATTGCAAATTTCCGCACCAATAGAACTGGAAATGCATGCATGTCTTTTTAGATTTTTTTTTATATCTTAAAAATCTCAAAATAAATATTTTGAGCCTTTTTTATGCGTGTGGCTCGTACGTACGATTAACGTTGCCGATTGCAACTGCTACTACATAATCTCAATAAGATGCGACTAATGTAAAAACTTTTCTTTACAAGTCAACAGCCTCATGAATTGGTAACTAGACCAAGAAGTGGTAATACAAGCTAAAGTAATCTTTGATATCACAGGCAACAATAACAATTTATAGACATTTAGGTGTAAATTAGCATTCTGATTGGGGTGAAAAATACAAATAAAAATATACATAAGAGTGTAAAAGATATCTATGGTGTCATTAATTTGACAAAAAAAATCAGATAATTACATCAGAAACAAACAGCAAAGTAATGATCATGGTACTACAAATATATATTGGAGAAAAATCATTTTAAATAAATAAAAAAGTTTTGTACATTAGTATAGTAACTTCATTTTAACAAACCAAGGTTTGTTGTATAATTTTTAGTATACATTTACACTGGACAGATCCGATATACTTTCCTCATCAGAAGTTAATTTTGAACAAGCATAATTCGGTGATTGCTAAAAATTTGTACATAATAGGTTATTGTCAAAAACGACTAATAAATATTTTTAGTAAATTTAAAATACCTCTCCCTTCAATTATCAAAACTTAATTGTTATTTAAAACAGATTAGTCATTAAAATAGATCGAAACAAAACAGCATAAAAATATAAATTCAACAATTTTGTTTCAAACAGTTCAAAAAAATTAAATGCATCAGTTAAGGTGAAATGTAAAATTTACACAATTCATATTCCCATAACTTTTTAGACATTTTAAAATTTACATTTTATTTAACAGGTAGTAAAATAAAAACAATTTTCAATCATCTCGGAAAGACGAAGTAATGTTTTACACCAATTCTTATTTCAACAACAGACCAAAGTACATTAAAAAACAATAACAGAATATGAGGTAATTTTTTCTTTGTACATTTTGAATACTTAGTATTCACGTTCATCAAGTGGGCTCCGAAAGAAGCTGCTGCAGTAAACTTTTCTTTTGATCAGCAGGTTTAGGTTCTTCAACTTGAACCTGCAATGATTAAAAGTATTTTTTAAGAACATGAAGAGGGAAAAGAAACATCAACAGGCAGTATAAGACATGCTCTTAGTTTGAATTATCGTTGCACTAGAGCGACACAGGGGCTATTGGCAACGCATTTTAGAACCACAGTCAAGTGACAATTTTTGACAAAAACAATAAAAACCCAGTCATTCAAACTTTGTCATTGTAAAAGTAAATCAGCAATATTGAGCAGAAGCGATTACATATATATATAATATATATATATAAACATAAACCAAAGCACTAACACAGGTAAAATTATCAAATATTAACATACCCTAGGACTGGCTGGTTGAGCTGCATTTTCTAGGCTATTTACATCATTTAACAGATTTTGTGGAAACATGGCCTGTGACCCTGACTGGGCATCTGAAATTAGAAAATAAAGCATAAGAAAATGCTTGTAAATTGTTATATAAAAAACTTGCTAAACAAATAAATTTAGCAATTTTCCATGAAATCTGGAAAATGGTTATAAATGTGGCTCTATTAGGTTAAATCCTGAGGTCTGCAGGATTCATGACATACTCTATGACAATGAAATTAAGGAGTTTGAAATTGAATATGTTTTCTTATTAATATATTAGTCTAGTGACTTCATTACACTTTACATAAAACAGGAGGGGGACAATCTTCCTCAGAGTTACGCGTTGCATTCGGTGATATTAAGTAGTATTACAATGTCCGAACTCTATTTTTCTACTACGCATGCACCAGTAGACTTATTCCAAATAAAGTATGGGAGAAAAAAGATTTGTAGCATCGATTATTTCAGGAGAGGATAAAACTTTAGGAGATGAGACATAAATTTCAGGAGTTATAAGGGCCCTTGGAACAAAAAAAAAAAGGTTTGGAAGGTTTTCAGGAAGCATACAAACCCTGGGTCTCACTTTGTTGGACAATTGCAATGAAGTGGTGGCCAAAAGTGTAGACACTTTCTGAAAGTTTCAACTGTTACCTGTGTTCTTGCATCGATTAAATTTCACTTAAATACAAGCATTTAACCCTTTCAGTCCCAAAAATTTACTGCACTACAGAAACATCTGATATTCACAAAATAAGCTTATTTTAGGTCATATATACGAATTCCATAAGAAAAAAAAATCCATTAAAATTTTTTATATGGTTTTTGAAACAATGCCAAAATTCTTTAACTGCGAAAAACAACAACATAAAAAAATATATATTACCTAAAAACACTTCGAGTTATATATTTTAAGGTATATGACCATTTTATTAAAAAAAATTTAGTATTTTTTTAAACCGAAATAGTTTAAATTGTGTTTTAAATATGTGGAACTGAAGTGAACTTATCAAAAATCAGGAGAAACGCTTGTTGACTATTTTCTAAATAAAAAAAATAGTAGTTCTGACTTCTATTGAGATAAAAGTAAATTTTTGTCTGATAGAACAAAGTGTGAAGAATCGAATGATGTGTGTTTGGATGGCATAGCGGGACATAAACATTGTGAAAAAAATATTGAAAGTGATGATGCCAAATGGCATCACTGGGACTGAAAGGGTTAATTTTTAGTTGAAGGTAATTTAATGCAGAATTTCATTGAAAAAAAACAGAATTAAAGTATCTGTATTACAAATAAAGTTATGCTCATTTTAGTTGAACAAACAAGCACAATCAATGGATTCTCTTATGCTGAAATTGCAATACAAGTCGGTGGTTCAATGACTTGCAAAACTAAGACGGATCATACTATTAGTTGCATAACTTATTCGTAATTCATATATTGTAATACTGTATTTTTAATTCTACATGAAATTACTTTGATGATGATAATGTTGTGTCCATGGATATAGATTATATGGGACCAAAGGTCTCAGACTGCTTCAGTGGTCTGCACACAGTGGTCCTCATAAAGAATAAATTACTTTTAATTTAATATACAATTGTTTAATTTGATATACATTTAATATATTCTGTAATCACACAAAGTTGAAAACTATGAAACTTTCAAAAAGTGTCCACACTTTTGGCCACCACTGTATTAGTTAGCATCTTACCAGGCAGTAATTCCACTGACAATCCAAGCTCTTCCAAAGCCTCCCTCGTCAGGGATTGGATGTTGAGGACTCGAGCATTAGAACCAGAAGAAAGCGATTGGACTAATTGCTGGTTCTGTAGGAAAAACTAGAATTAGGCATTTTTGGGTATCATTCTTTCATTAGAGAGAAATTGTACAGCAACTACAAAATACTTACATTTTGTGATGAAAGTACAAGTTGATTTTGTGAGTTGATGAGAGCCCTCAATTCTTGTCGCAGAGCATCGTTATTACTTTGATCTGCAGCAGGCGACCTTAAACTGAGAACGACAATGAATCAGTTACACATATGAAAATATATAAAAGACATTTTATACCTAAACAGGTAACTGGCTTAGTTTGGTAAATCAAATTCAGATAAAATCTTCTTCAAAAGCTATTTACTACAGGAGGCCAACAGCTTTATCTTTTGTTTCCCATTGATACAAAAAAAAAAGATATTTGCATTTCGGCTGTGATAAGTTGCCAAAAATATCAATCATTTTCACCGAAACCGCAATTCATCTTTGTTCTTTTCCCAAGTTCTTTTAATTTTGCCATAGAGCAGTCCATTCTAAATAATGTCTCTCATGGCCAGGGTTGTTATGTTTAAAACATTTTGTTTAAAACAATTTTATTAATTATTATATGTTTTATAATTATTTATTGGCCAAACAGTTCATTTAAGGAAATAGGTTTTATTTTAAGATATGACCATGCTGTATTACCTTAAAGATTAAGATTGTGATAAGTAGTAGACCATGAGGGAACAGTAAATCTTATAGTATCATATGAGTCCCAAATGGGACACTATGAACATTTGTTACTATTTATTAAAGACCGTATTTATGAGATTTATGCTAATTATCAATGGGGTACATAATTTTAGTTGCAGTTTTTAAGGACTTTTCGAGGACTCCCAAAACAATTTTCAAGGACCCTTTATCATAATGCAATTTTAATTAATAAACTACGTAAAGATTTGATTTACCAATAAGTGTCCTTAAAAAAAAAGGACCTAACTGCACGCTTACACTGCAAACTAGAGTACAAGATGTCAGGGCTTCGATGAAAATCGAGTATAAAAGGGTCCTTGAAATTGAAAATAACAATCAAGGACTTCTTTAGGACTTTCAAGGACCCGTGGGAACCCACAAATTGTTCAATAACCAAAAATTTAATTGTTTAAAAAAACATGTTTGAACAAAAAAAAACGTTTTTTTCACAACCCTGCTCATGGCACACTGTGCAGTGAAGGCGGCCCAATACAAAAGCACCCACCTCTCGTTCGAAGTCGCAGCATAGGACTGGAAGTTCTGCCGGTCGAAGGTGAAGTGCTGGTTGGCAGGCGCCAGGCTGTAGGTGACCGGCATGCCAGAGGGGGACGAGATGGCCACATAGGTGGAGGTGGGAGTGGTGGAGGAAGATTGGCTGTAGCTCGGGGATGGCAGGGGTTGGGGCGAGAGGAGGGGCTCGGAGGAGAAGTTTTGCTGTTGTTGTTGGTGCGAGCCGGAGGCGATACGAACTGAAAGGAAAAGAGGATGACCATAGAGATCTTAATAAAAGTATTAGAGTGGTGGTCACGTGACCTATCTATGCTAGCGACTGGGGGCCGCCATCTTAGAGTTGGGAACAACTTTTTAAAGTGGAAAGTGCTTAGAAAAAAATAAATTTAATTCTTAAATATTAAAAAAATACCATAAAAATACTAACTGCATTTTGGAATATTTTTAGTGACTTTAAAAGAACTTTTAACGCTTTTCTAGTATTTTTATAATATTTATTTTGTAATTTTAGAATTAAATTTTATTTTTCGTGTATTCTTCTTAATGTGACAGCGATGGCTGCAAGTTGCCAATGTCGCCATCACATAAAGAAAAAGAATGCTAGGCAAAAAATGAAAATTAATTCTAAAATTACAAAATAAATATTATAAAAATACTAGAAAAGTGTTTCAGGTTTTTTTAAAGTCACTAAAAATATTCCAAAATGCAGCTAGTATTTTTATGGTATTTTTTTAATATTTAAGAATTAAATTTATTTTTTTCTAAGCACTTTCCACTTAAAAAAGTTGGTCCCGAACTCTAAGATGGCGGCCCCCATGCTCGTCCCGTCGTTAGCATAGATAAGTCACGTGACCTCCACTCTAACACTTTTATTAAGATCTCTATGAGGATGACAAATTGAGGATTAATAAAAAATGTGCGTATTCACTTCGCTTTATAGGCATTCAGTGAACGGCACTATTATTAGTTGTTGTTTTCGAAATATGTTTTTCCCGTCGGTTAAGTTGCTACCCTGTTAGTTTTTAGGTTATTTTCAACTAGATTATTTGTTTCTCAAAAGTGCCTTGAATGATAATTTTATTATTTTGCAATCTGTATTTTTGCATGCCAGGCATCGAGTAATTTGATATCTGTAAAAATATTTTGTGCTTCTTTTCTATTGTTATACACCAAGGTGTAGTTATGATTTAGAATTTTTTCATTTAGTTTTTTTGATTCCCACTGAGAAATACAAGTTAATATTAAAATTGATTTATTTGAATCTCGGAACATTTTGAAATGCCCCTAGTAAACTGATAACAATATCATCCAAACAATTAAGTTGAGATATAAAGATAAAATGTAGCTTTGATAAGAAAAGCTGAATGTTTTAATTAAGCTTATTTAATGTCCATTACAGGCCTTCACAGCCTATGAATGAACATTTGTGATAAGTAAAATTAAAACTAATAATGAAATTAGAAATTTAGAATAAAAAAACCCTTTTAAGTAAGGAAAAAATGTTTTATTGATGCATTTATAAAAAAATCTAACATTTACCTGAATATAAATAAAAAACCTTTTCTCTAGTAATTAAGATTAATAAAAAAAAGTCGGCCAAAAATTTAATTCCTTAATACTCATATTGGCAATAACTTTTGGAAATTAATTATGTAAAAAATTAAACTAAATGAAGGTTTGTTACTCATTCGAATCTATAGATTACACTTATCACAATTGGTATTGATTTGGGCAATGGTCAAACTTTTCCCGGAATTTAATAGACGGATAACATTTTTTTAAAAAGAAAACTAGTTCTTCTATTCTGTACACATTAATAAAAAGCACAACCAACTACTTTTACCAACTAAACCCATATGTATACCAGCCTATCATACATTGCAAATACCAATATTTAGGCTAGAATTTAAAAAAAAAAATACCTCGTTGTATCCTCTGTTGTTGCGCTTGAGATTGCAAGACCATTCCCGGAGAGAGGGGCGAGAAATTGCCCTCGGACTGGGGAGAGTAAACGGACTGGTTCATCCCCCTGGAGTTTTGTACTGAAGTAGGACTGGGCATCGACCGCAAAGCCAGCTGCTGTCTTTGCTGGGCAGTGAGGCGAGCCTGGTTAGCACCAATAGAAGCTTGCTGAAATCGGAAAACACATGAGACGGATATTCCAAAATTAAACTTATTTCACATTTTACTCAATAACTAAGTCTGTTTTTCTTTCTGATTCTGGGCCTTGGAAAAACCAAACCTTCAAATTAAATGGGGTTTCATTTATAGTATGGATGTCCTTCACATAACTTTAAAATTCCTCTACAAACTAAGTCAGTGGGTATTAAGTGTTTATTACTAGCAATCATAAGGATATATTTACTAGCTAGTATAAGGAACAGCTGCCAACTTAATTAAATGCTTTTGACAAGTAGTTACATTTTAAGTTTATTTTTTAATGTTTTGGGTTTCTGAAGAAAAAAACTGCTGGCTCTATGATCTCTGTTATGATCAAAAGATTCCTACACTAAGCTTCACCAGTTATATTAAATTCAATAACAAAAAACCTACCTGCGACAGCTGAGCATTCAACATAGGATTCTGTAGCTGCAAATTCTGCTGGATAGGGCTGGTTGCCATGCGCTGGTTCCACTGTGGGGACCCCCCTTCCCTGCCCAAACTAGGGGAAGGGCTGGGGCCCTGTTGGGGGTAGGAGGGGGGAGGAGTGTGACTGGGGAAGGGGGGCAGGGGAGAGAAGGGGGAGGCACGCTGACCAGGGGAAAGCTGGGACGGGGAGGGTTGACCCGTGGGGCTGGGCAAGGGGGCAGAAGGGAGATTGAAGCGGGCCGAGCCTGGAACCTCGGGGATGCCTGATGAACGCTGGAAGAAAAAAAAGGAGTATTTTAGTAATTGTGAAGTTATTTTAGATCATATGAAAAATGAAGAGCTTGGAGGAAAAATTTGCTAAATTAAAAAAAGGTGAAAATGAACTTAAATTTTAGTTTGCACAAAGATCTGTTGAAAATGATACTTGGAAACCATAAAAAATATACTAAACTTTAAGTTTCTGAAAAAGAGGAAACTTGTTATTGTTAAAGAAACAAGCTAGTAATTAAGCTTATTGACACAAGATTTTAAATATATTACAAAAATGTCACTCGGCATGCTCTTTCACTAAGCATTTTGTTTAAATTAAGATAATAGAGAATATAAATACTTTAATGGAAATAACTTTTTAGCTACAGAAGAACACCCAAAATCCGACTTCTATAATCGAGAAACATCCCAATCCTTTTGCATTTAGCTATTTTATTTTGAAAATGCGTTTTTATGAAAAAAAATCTGAATTTCGGTAAATGATCGTCAAGTCTAAACTTCTCATTCCTACCTTTCATATTCCAAAATATAATCTAATATGTCAAGACATTTTCCAATTTTTTAAAATTAAGTTACAAATTTGAAAATTATCTAAATTTCCGTCTCTAAGACAGTAACAAGAATGAGAGACATAAGCTTAAAAATAACTTTTGAAGGGGTTATATTCAAATGTTTATTTGATGCAGAGCAATTGAAATTTGCATTATGTCGATGTCTTACCCCGAATCTATGGGAAAAAGTATTATTGTAAGCTACAATAATTTGTTACAGAAATATTTGTTAAAGTTGTTTATTTATTTGAATAAAGGATGCAAAAGATTGAATTGTACATAAAATTGAAATTACTGTCATCACAGGAAAAAAGCTGATTGCCATGTGTTTAATAAAAGCAATATGTTGTCTCTTATAAAACAAAAGCCGCTGTAGATCAAGTCCATAAAAGCAGAAAGATGAAAATATGGATATTTTACAAAGTTAAACAAGCTAAGGTACTTAGTACATAATTCAAATACGTAAAAACTATTTATTTAACATAAAAAAGAAAATGCAAAAAAAGAGACTGTTTAACTAATAATGCTCAGTTGTAAAGGTGCATAGAAATATTGCTAATTTAAAATATTTTGCGGCTGTTAGACTTAAATTGGAAATTATGATATCAATAAGAGATGTTCTATTGTACATGGCTTATTAGTTTATAGTGTCATGAGATACGACTGTACAAGAAACTCGAATAAAATCAAGCACGAGTTTTATGAACAAATTTGTTAAATATAGATATTCAGTTAAATCACTCATCAATAAGTTGCACCAATACAATAAGCAATCAGAAGAGGATAAAAATACAAAAAATAATTTATGGAAACACTAAAGTTACTAATTAAGCTTTTCAGCAAGCACAAGTAAAATGAGTTAAACATTATAATTATAAATATAATATCCTACCAAAAGTGTAACATTGGGTGCAACTGTGTTATTAAGAAGTTCTGTCATGTTTTCAGGGAATGCAGTTGTACCAGCCGAGTTGTTTACTTCTAAGTGTTGTTGTGTCTGCATGGTCAACTGCTGCTTTTGTTGCTGTTGTAGCAGACGTTTTTGCTCTTGTTGCAGGTAGAGTTGCTTTTGTTTCAAAGCTTTGCGCAACTGAAATAGAAATAAATTGGATTGAGTCTCATTAAATAAAATATGGACTCAAGGTCCTAGTTGATGAAATTTTAGGCCTAATAAGTTGTCATTAAATTTTATTAACCAATTTATCTATCTCTTGCTACCTCTACTTATCTATTACAATGCCTATTTTCAAATAAATAATTTTAATTGTTGACTAAACCCAGAAATGAATTATTATCCGTAAACAAATTTATGCATGTAACCTTAAACATTTTTCACGATAAAACCACGAGATTGAGCAAGGTTATGGGCATTTGAAATGAAGAACTACATAAATTAGATAGAAAAAATTAAACAGCATTGAAAAACTGTTTTAAATGCTAGGATTCTTATTTAAAAAGATTTTTTTTATTATTGTTTTAAAGCAATCACTTATTTTTTGCATTAATTTTCTTACTGGATATTTTAGAGGATTTTGACTCATAGTAAACTGCTAAATAATTAAGACATGTACCTGATTTGGATTAACATTCACATTTCCCACAGCAACATTGCGCACCATTTGGGCATTCCTTCGCTGAGCCAGAATTTCTTGATTTAACAAGTTTACATTGTTATTTTGAGTGGTGACAGGCAACCTCACCCGGTTCGTAACTAAATTATAGTTCGGTGGCAGGGAACCAGATAGTTGTTGCTGTTGTTGCAACAGCAGAATTTGTTCTTGGGTTAATTGAGCTTGAACAAGACTTGTCCTGGATACCAGGGAACGACCGGCCTGAGAATAAGTCGGAATCGCAGCAACATTTTGGGTGTTGTCCGCTTTGCTCCCGATGCCCAAAGGACTGGTTGCCATCAAGTCTTTTTGGATTCGACTAATTGCGATTTTGTCGTTAATGTCAAGAGTGCTGTTCACTGATGTAGGTTGTTGAGCTATACTTGATTCTTGGAATTCCATGGAATCACTTAGGAAGTTTTTCAGAATTGTAGCAGGATTAGATGCCTTTTGAGGTGCACTAACCTTGTGCTCTTCTTGCAAACTGTAAATCTGGAATTTTCAAATATATTCTTTTATTAGTGACAAAAACATAAAAAATTGAAAAAAAAATTCATGATTGTTTTACATGATCATGGATGAAGTCAGAAGTATACAAAGTAAACTACAATGTTAAAAATCTAATTACAATGAATTGTTGTTTGCCTTATGAACTCAACCCCTTACAAATTCGATCAACTTCTGACAAATTTAGGAAACTTGGATAAGAAAAAAAATCATTAACACAAAATCATAAAAGAAATAATCAACTGACCTGTTCCAAGATAGTATGCTCATTCAAGTCCGAACTTGATGCTCCTGCCTGCAACGGATCCACCATAGAATTATCACTCAGGAGATTAGTGTCATTCAGAATGTTTGCAAGACTAAGAGAAGCAGTATTATCAACTGCTGGAGCAGCCAACTGGTTATTATATGCAGCCAACAGCTGAGAATAGGTCTGATTCTGCATGGATGCCGAAGAGGACGCTGGCGATGAACTCAGTCCGAAAATGTCGTGCCCCATCGACTTGGCCAACATAAGATCCTCATCGGTCCCACTCACCACAAGTTTGTCCAGCAGCATCTGTTGTTGTTGCTGCTGCTGCAATTGCTGCTGTTGCAACTGCTGTTGTTGTTGCTGCTGCTGCTGTTGATGCGAGTACACTGTCCTGAGCCCAGATTGTAGGTTGACTTGCGACATGGCACTCTGCATCAGATGTCCCCTGGTGTCGCTTGTGACAATGTCCCGCTGTGTCGCTTGAGTGTAGGAGGCGGAGGATACAGTGTTCATGGAGGTGGGGGCTGTGACGGGAGTGTGCACCAGCTTCTTTTCCAGGTTCTTGGGGAGCCGTTCCTGGGGCAGTTGGTTTCGGAGGGTGCTGGCTGCGTCTGTGGGAAGGTTCAGCGGAGGCGTTCGTGGGGTTTGGGCCAACATGGAGGCAAGCATTGGGTTTTGGCCGGCCAGTTGCGTATGATTTGCAGATTTTTTATTGGCAATCGGTACACTTTTATCATTGGCTTTTCTTTTCATGCCAGCTGACTCTGATAAATAAGCCGCATCAGACGCACTACGGCCAGGTACTGCAGACAGTGGTTTTGGCACATCAGCTATTCTGGGGCTTTGTAAACTGTCAGTCCTTAACCTATCGTTCTGTAAGGATGAAGCCTTGTTTCCAGAATGAGAAGTTAGCAACTGATGTATAAGATCTTGTGGTTTACGGTAGTTTCTGTCTGAATCATCATTATTCAGAAGCTTCCGTAACATATTGTTATTTCCTAATCTCTGCTGAGCACTATTTTCTAAAGGTTTACAAGCCCCAGCTTGCATTAAAGGATTTGGTACTGAGCCTTCAGGAATTCTGATAGGCTCCACTGGGGCCTCCGTATCCTCCTCTTGATTGAGCAAATCACGTAGAATCACATCAGAAGTTCGTGGAACACTTTGATTGCCAACACGGTTAAGCTGCGACGAATTGTCAAACACTCGAGAGTCCCCTAAGACCATCACTTCTTCTTGGGAGTTCTGCCTCATTGTCTGCCGACCAGCCACAGAGTCACTGTTTTGAGTCAGAAGATTGCGCAGTTTCTGGTTGGCCCTCATGCCTTCATACTGGCGCATGTTCTGGATTATGTTGTTCATGTTAGCGTTGTTGATGCTGTTCAAGTTGTTATTGTTGTGCCCAGCCAGGTTGTCCGTCGAGCTGCAGTTCACAGAGTCGACAGATTTGGCAGACAAGGGTCGCGGGGGCGAGTTCCTCCCGCTGTTCGACTGCGATGTAGAGGGGCTGTAGCATGTGCCTCCGTACGGGGTAGGGGCTCTGTTCTGCATGACCGGAGAGGATGCGGAAGATGTGCTGCGTGCAGACCCCAGTGCACTGACGAAGGCACTGTTGTTGGTCGGAGATGCCGCAATCGGGGTGTCGGACCGATTGGACATGGGGGCTGTGGGTGGACTCGAGGCGAAGCTGGTCATGCTGGTGCAGTCAGAATCTTTTGATTGCGTCGAGGCAGGATCCAGATTCCAGTTGCCTCCGGGGAACATGTCCAACACAAGGTCACCAAGAACATAGTCTGTTGAGTTCCCAGCTCCAAGTGCATTCGAAAAGTTTCCAAAGGAGTTGCTGAGGGGTGCTGGTGACAGTGCCATGCCACCGTTTATGCTCGTAGAAGAGTCCGAAACGCTACCTGGCCCACTTGAGGTGCTGGCCACACTAGAAGGAGACTGAATTGGCTTTGGACTTTCCATGCTTGAAGATGAAGTATCACTATCCCTAAAATATAACAGTTGATTTAATAAAAGCTAACATATAAATATTAAAACAATGATTGAAATAAAGTTACATGATTGTACACAGGTAAATACTAACAGAAATGTGACTAATATTTAGTTAAAAGCGGTTTGGTAAGGTGTTGTGGTCTATTTTAAACTATAATAAATAGAAAACTAGCATTTTCTGATCATTAAAACAAATTTCTGACTTAGTTACTTAGCCCGACGCTGCGTTTTTAATAGTTGACACAAAAATATAACTTTACAGAGTAACTGACTTTTTGCATCTCTTCGGAAATATTGCAACAGTCCTACACATTCTATCAGACTTCTATTAATCAATCTTAAATCTCCTAATTACTGCTTTGTAATCAAAATTTATTTCTTTTCCTGTGATAGTTTTTAGTTTGTTGAATAAACTTCAACTTTAAGCTTTATTCACAACTTCATATAGTTTGCAGAGGAACTCTGTGCAATATACACATATGGTCCTGCTTGAATACCTTAACGGTTGTATCCACCAGCCACAGGATCACCCTCAGATATCTTTATTTAGCTTTAGTGCTTGATTGTCCCTATTTACCATCCAGAAGTTTTCTCTGATTGGCCAACTGCAATTCCGGGCTTTATTTGATAAACTTTGATACGGATTGTAAGAAAAAATGTGTCTATTTTAAAACTTTTTTTGCGCATTGAAGAATTTTTTGGTTGTATCTCATGGCCAGTTGTGTTTTAATATGAAAATGGGTTTTTAGTTGCTGCGTGTAAAGGGCACCTACTTTTGCTTTCTTATTGCCATTGAAGTTTCAGCAAAACTTGTTTTTAAAAATATGTTTGACTCAAAAAAATTAGTCAATATTAGTAATTAAAAAAAAAGGGATTGCTTAAAAACGGTACACAAAAAAATCTATAGATGGAGGATATCTTTTATGTTTACAAAACTGCTTGAAAGCTATTGGTTGATGTAAGATAATCTAAGCTTAAACCAACCTAGAAGGTAGTTTAGTCTCGAGCACCTGATCCTGGTTTAAATTTGCAATTAAGGGTTGGCGGATTTCGCTTTGCTGCCAGTCCCGAATCAAAACTGGTTCTGAGAATAAGCCGTGCTAAATCGTGGTTGGTGGATATAACCGTAAGTATGCCCATATTGAGTGCCTTAATAGACTACAAAAATGTACAACTGAAAGTCTGTTATCGAACATAGCAGAAAGACCATTAAAAATGAAACCTTTCTCTTAAACGTTGCTCATCGCTAACTTAGGTCAAAAACATATGAGACTTTATTAAATTACGAAAGCTATCTTAAATGCAAGAACCTTACCAGCTATGGTTTTTGCATCCAATGATTTCCGTTACCATGATTTTTTTCCTCCAAAAGGCTGCTTTTTTTATTGGCGGTTAAGCCTTTGCAGAATCGGCATATTCCCCAGAACCGAGAGCCATTTATTTTGTGGCACCATTAACACAACATTAGATTTCGCGAAATTCAATTGAACCCATGCCTGGTAAAATACCAACAATATAGGTATATTTGATTTAATGTAAAGGAGCAGTCATATTCAAAGAGCAAAAGCTAATACTCATAGAAAGTTAACTTCTAATGCAAAGCAAAATATTCATCAAAGATTTATTTATCGTTTAAAAATATTTAAAAAAAACTACCAAGTTTAATTACAAAATATCGATTTCAACGCTAAATTTACAAAAATATAGTAACATTTTTACTGATAACAGCAGCTCTAAAACTTTAGACAATCCTTTTTCAATCCTGTACAAAACATTCAATCATTTCTTAATGAAAGTAAACATTTGATATGACCAATACATACAAAAATATTTAAGTATAATATAACCTACCTAATAACTGAATGAGTTGATATCACATACTCTTCATTAGTTTGAGCTTTGCGAAAACATCTACTTTTTGTCTTAATTCTTGCATATCGATCTTGTCCTATTCTAAATTTGTAGGGAACACAAGTGGAGCCTTCATTTTCAAATGCTAAAAACGAAAACAATACAAATCAGTGCGAATAAAAAATATTTTCAGTACAGTATAAACCGGATATTATAGGAATCTCTTGAAACTGTTTTAAAATATTTGAAACTGTACATAGTTATGAAAGCATTTAAGATACTGCGATATGCAACACTAAAAACCTACGATAAAGATGTAAAAAATGATTTACGATTATAACACAACCATGTTTAACTATATCAACTTTAAAAAATCATATCCCTTTTTTTTGGTAATTGGTCAAGGAACTGCTTTATGTTAGAATATGACTAAATTATACTAATTATGTGCTAATTGGTCAAGAAAATGCATAGACCTAAGAATATAAAAATATTCATAACAATTATTACAACACATTAAAAACATAATAAAAATGTCTTACTCTCTTTAAGATGCTGTTTCATCGTAGGCAAATCATTAGGATGGCAGAAATCTACAATAGAAGAACCTAACAGTTCTTTACGTAGATACTGATTACTTGATTGCGACAGCATACTACAAAAAAATATTCAATACATAAATAGTTGAAACTGACTACTTAAAATATTTAGAAAATCAACATGTTATGACAACTTGGCAAGTATAAGAAAAAATATAAAATGAAACACAAACTCCAAATATTCCAGAACAACCTAGTTGCGAGATGGGACGGAATGAATGAAACTATGATGGTTTAAGTAAAAGCATTTCAAAATAATATACACAGGGATGTGATTGACCAAAAGTCAAAAAAGAGGAAATGAAAAAAGTAAAAAAAAAATATGAGCGAAGAAAAAAATTTATCAATGTATGAAGGTGCAATATACAGAAAAAAGTATCAAAATCACAGCCCAATTGGCTTTAATATTAACTTAAATATATTTGTAAAAGATAAATGGGAAAGTTGACAATGAAAAAAAAAATAATATGCTAATGTATAAGAAAAACAGCATTTTATTGCAGCCTCAAATTTTCACACGACTAGATTGCTTTAGAAAACATTTGCTTTATGGTCAATTTGCCTTGAGTAAATTTTTTTTTTAAATTCTTTCTTTGAATCCAACCAATTAACGTTTCATCGATTGTTTAGGACCAGTAGAGTTTTCAAACATTAATGGAGTGGAAGCTGCAGTTCCAGGACCAAAAAGACCAGTATTTCAACATAAAAATTATTCAACAAAACCAATTTACCAACCAAAATTACCATATTCAACAACAAAAAAATCGGATAAAGCATCTTTTTGTTTCTGAATCTTCTCCGACGATCCGAAAATCGCAAAACTCCGGCGATCCGAAAATCGCAAAACTACGGGGATCCGAAAGTTGCGGACCCCCGAAGATCCGAAAATTGCGGCCCCCCGAAGATCCGAAAGTTGCGGAACTCCGACGATCCGAAAATCGCGAAACTACGGGGATCCGAAAGTTGCGGAACTCCGAAAGTCGTGAAACTCCGGCGATCCGAAAATCGCAAAACTCCGAGGATCCGAAAGTTGCGGAACTCCGGGGATCCGAAAGTTGCGAAACTCCAGGGATCCGAAAGTTGCGGAACTCCGAGGATACAAAGTTGCAGAACTCCGAGGATACGAAAGTTTCAGAACTCCGAGAATCCGAAAATCGCAAAACTAAACTCCGGCGTTCCGAAAATCGCAAAACTCCAGCGTTCCAAAAATCGCAAAACTCCAGCGTTCCAAAAATCGCAAAACTTTGGCGTTCTGAAAATCGCGAAACTACGGGGATCCGAAAGTTGCGGAACTCCGAGGATTCGAAAGTTTCACTCCGGGGATCCGAAAGTGCTTCGGTACGCTGAAACTTTTTGAAATGAAAAAAAAAAAGGTTTTGGTTTGAATTAACGTCGCACTAGAGCTACACGAGAAAAAAAAAGGAGAAATGGGGGGAAAAATTCGGGAAAGGGGAAAATTTAAGAATAAAAACTCTGAAAATCCAAAAAAGCGGAAATTCGCGGATCCGCGGAAGAATCACATCCCTGTATACAATAAATGTTCACACTTTTTCAGAAAAATTATATTTTTTACTAATATTACAAAACTTATATTATATAAAAATAAATGGGGATTTTTCAGTATCAGCATGAACAGGACCAAGAAAAAAATAACTTTGAAAACTGGGAAATTAGAAAAAAATTATATAATGTTAATTTAAATAAGATTTTAGATTGCTAAACATACCTGGTATCTAAATCTACAACCTTCCAATCTTGATCAATTCTAGTAGTAAATTGTTCAACTTTATTCAAGCCTACTCTTTTATCTTCATAAGCAATTCTACGAGCAATACAAGTCAAACCATTTCTTGATTCTGAAACAAGACTTCAATTTTAAGAAAACCAAACTTTTAACTTCTATTACTTAACAACAGATTTACAATTTGTATATTTGATACGGATTCCATGTTTTTAAAGCCAATATTAAAATTAATTAAAACTGTACAACAATGATATATTCATAACAGTTAATTTTAAATCTTTACCGAATCTGAGCAGGATTTGAATAGCTCGAGAATAATTTCGTTTATTTTTATTAGTAAAATATTTTGCAATTCTGATTTGTTATTTGTTAACATAATTGCAAAAAACTATTTTCATGAAATTTAATTTTATTAAAAAAAAATTCTGAATAGTCCCACTGATGTGTGTAAATAATTAAAAATTTAATTAATTTAAGATACATAGTTTAAGGGCACATTTAAATATAATGCAATCAAAATAACCTTACCATCTGATACATTATCACCACCCAAAGACATGTAGTTAGCTGTTATGTTAAGGTTTTCGTACTGAGGTTCTTGGGAGGACTTGCTTTCCATCTTAACTTCAAGATCCTCTTGTTTAAGCAGAAAACGACAATTGAAGTGTTTGGTTGTTTTACCAGAGTTAAAATTATTTTCTGAAGACCAATCACGCCCATTACCTAAAACAAAATTTTATGTTTTTTTTAAATATTAACGTTAAAGAACATTTAATATTGGATTTGGGCTATTACTTTTTACCTACTATTTATTTACTTGCAAGTTAATGCAGGGAATGTTATTTAACAAAAAAAAAAAATGTCTAAAAAAAGCGTATATATACAGTAGATCATCTCAAATACCAAATCCTCTGTACTTTGTCGAAACACTGAGATTTTCATAACTAACAAGCAAGTACTGTGTGACTTAACTTCTTTACAATAAATAGTCTGCTCTTCATAATCTTTTTCTTACAAAATTATTTTACAAAAAGCTGGTCTTTTTTTTTATAGGACTTTACAAGATTATATATAAACAGGTGACCTTTGATGTGACAAGGTATACGTGTATTTTCTTCTGGGATTCTTAAGTTGGCACAACTCTCGTTGCATCAATGCCACTACAGGTCTAATTTTATAGATGATATAAAAGATACTAGTCCAAGAAAAGTAGCATTAAAATTATTAGTTAGTTAGGTTTGAATTATCGTCACACTAGAGCTACATGAGGGCTAATGGCGACGGGCGTCGTATTTTAGAACCACAGTCAGGTGACGAGCCAACACCTGAATAGGCACTCAACGCAACCCCATTAAAATTATTAAGCAAACACATTAGCAACAGTTTCAATTCCAGAAAGACTAAAGACAATTTTCAATTCGAACATCTTTTCTTTAGCACTCGGAGGCTTAACCATTTATTACTTTATTGGTATCCTTACATATGGGGAAAAAATTAAAACTCTGTATACCTAATGGCATCATAAGAAGCAAATTGCTGTTGAAACGTGCTCGGTCATCTGGATGAATGAAGTCGTAGATATTTTTATCATTCAATTCTTCCTGTAAAAAAAGACGTCAGAAAAACAAATCATGAATATTATCACATTTAGCTAAAATGAAATCATGAACCATTAAATGAGAACAATAAATTACCTGGTGAAAATTTAAAAATGAAAGAATGTTTTCTGATACAAATTCAATCTTCCCATCAATATTAACCACAAAAAGAAAACCTTCTAAAGCCTAAAATTAAGAAAAAAGTTGTTATACCAATATCTTTGGCATCAGTTCAACAAAAAATAAAGTTAACTCCTAAGTATTAACACATTTTTTTTGCAGACTTTGAAAGAAAAACAGGACTTACTTCTAAGAGAATAGATCCGAACACCTGATTATTTATAATATTCGGTTTGCTAGATGATACCTCACTTTGTTGAAGATCATCACAAAGCTCGTTTTCAGCTGAAATATTCATAATTACATTCATACCAACTTTACTAGCATTCCAGACAATATACACTAAGGTTCTTTTTTTTTTTTTTTTAATTCTATTTTTTAAGAGAAAAGCACACTGAAAGATACAACTGACGTACTCAGCATTACTTATGCTAAACCCATTAATGATGATTGGCAAGAAAATTCGCAACAAGAAAATGAGCTTTCTGCTTAAAAATCTGCATGACTAATGAAGACCACAGTCCTGAACAAATTTTGAAGGTTAAATTAAATTACACAAAAAAATTTTAAAACTTAAAGTTAGCTTTTTTATTCGAAAAAAAAAAACCATTTATATTTAGACAGCTCTTTGAAAAACCCAGTGCAACAAGAAAGCGATTAGATTTGGTGGAAAAAAACATTTAAATCTTATTTTAACACACACATGCAAGCACCTAATACTATTGTCCGTCTATTAACAATGTAAGCCTCAAAAAGACTTTCTTCCCCCATTTCTTCCCTTGCCTTGGTTTTCTAGGAAACAGAGGGAGTGTCGTTTCTCTAATCCTAACGCGTTTGAGGTTCTGCTGCGAGGTTAACAGTTCAAACTGAAGTAGGGTGGTGTAAAAATACGATCACGCCGTTTCGAAGAAAACCACATGCGGGGTGGGCAGGGTTCGGAAAAAACCGGTTTTTTCAGAAAAAACCAAAAGAACCGGTTTTTTGGTTTAAACCAGGTTTTTTTGGTTTAAACCAAATGTTGGTTTTTTCCATTTCTTATAAATAAAATGTATACACTATATATATTTTTTAAACTTCAGCACACTACACTAAATGTAGAGCAAGGAGAGGAGGTATACAAGGTTAATGTTTTTCTTAAAAGGGGACTTAAAAGAGTAAACATATTTTGTTAGAAAGAATTGCAACGTCAAATAAGTTACGAGTTTTACATTATTACACAATTCAGAAATGTACATTTTATTAATTTTGAGATAAAAATTTTACACTATCTACTTTATCATTCTTATTTATTCAAAAACTTAAACAAGTCAATTTGCTAGCTTTTACTGTTCTCAGTCTATTTCACAAAGTTAGACTGAATTAGGTCAAAAGTAGAAAAAATTCTTTCCAGTCCATCTGTAGTTGGTACGGCGGTGAACAGTAGTTTCCT
The DNA here is from genome assembly GCA_023701765.1 of Hylyphantes graminicola. Taxonomy (NCBI): domain Eukaryota; kingdom Metazoa; phylum Arthropoda; class Arachnida; order Araneae; family Linyphiidae; genus Hylyphantes; species Hylyphantes graminicola. The sequence continues at coordinate 22,033,017 of CM043114.1, read as the reverse complement.
TAATATTAGAATTTTTATTAAATATCATTAAAAAATACCAACATGTGCTGCTATTTTTTGATTGGATATAAAAGTTGAGTCCTATCTCAATTTAGTTTTGGTTGAGTTGTTTGCATCATAATACTCAGCTTTTAAATTAAATGAATTAAAATTAATTTCAGAATATAAATAGAAATTTTGAAAAAACCATGTTGGTTTTTTTAGGAAAAAACCATTTGGTTTAAACCTTGGTTTAAACCATGGTTTAAACCAAGTGGTTTAAACCACGGTTTAAACCAAGTGGTTTAAACCACGGTTTAAACCAGCGAACCCTGGGGGTGGGGGAAGGAAAATGCTTTCGAAGCTTACATTTAAGCTAGACAGGGTACAAGAATGTTTTGCCTTTGTGATAAGCTCTTGAAAAAATTACATTTCTTTTAAACTTTATTTGTTAAAAATAGCTAAAATTCAATTTTCACAAAGTTAAAAATGCATGCATTAAGAATTTAGGGCCAATTCATTTAAAAAAATTGTTTCAGAATATTATAATTTTGTTTCACCATGTTTTTTTCATTTGACTAATGCTAGCATTTACTTCATCAAAATACATGATTTTTCCATTTAACGATACAAATAGAAAATATAACTTTATAGGAAAATTAGCTTTAAAAGCTCAGCATTGCACGGGCATTTTTTTTATGTTAGCTTCATATCTCAAACAATCCCCTTAATAAAAAAACGTGTCTGATCGCATGCAGGCACTACAAGGTGTTCAAGGGCTTTTTCCGTTAAAATTGTCAGCTTCATTAACAGAGAAAAACATAGGCCATTTTACACTTAAGGATAAACTTGCCCCTTTAAAAACGTTTGGGTTCGAATTTCGAAAATTGGCTTCTTAAATGAAGCCTGCAATACAAAAAGACTATTATCCTAAAATTTAGTAGTTCTACGTCCAATAGTTTGGGATGTGTGATATATGCGACTCTCTTTTTTATATCTAAGATGTAAGGAGAATTCCATAAAATTTATTTGAAATAAGAGTGAGTTTAACTTAGTAATAAAAAAAAAATCCCAAGTTCATGGTTCTAAACATAATCATTGGGAGTGAAAGGGTCAAGCACGAAAAAATAATACTTACGTTGGTTACGAATTTGATTTACGGTTTCTTTTAATATGGCACACTTGTCCGGCTTACAGGAAAGCGAACTCATGTCAGATGGGCTAGCAGAAACAAGTTCCGCCAGTTCTTCAATGTGGATATTTTCTTGTTCTCGGCGGCGTTTTTCATTAAGGCACTTGTTTCTGTTACAAGATACGATATAATTAGATGAGAAAAAGAGTAAAACATTTTTTTAAAGATTGTTATTAATGGTTTAAATAATCAAACAGGGAAATTTAATTTGCTGTCACTGAAAAAAAATCAATGTTAATTTATACAGTAGAATTATCACAGATCCTCAAACTTGAACACCAGTTTTAAAGATTTGAAAATAAGGTTATGCACTTATATAGACAATAACTAAGAAGACCTATAAAACTATCATGGGCTTCACAAATATTATAAAACATTATTGAGTATTATTACTTTCTACATAATACACAAGAGACATAAAAACCTAATAAGACCTATTTTTATCATCAGAGTCTTACATTTGGGAGTGAGGTTTTGAATCACTTTTTTTTCTTTTCTTGTTTCCTGCATGGGGGGCTAAACTCATGGTAAACCAAACCATAAAAAAAAGTTGGCATGTGACCCTGAAAAGCAAAATATATGGATTAATGAACAGATTTCTAAAAACAGGATATTCTCCAAAGTATTGATAGTTTTTAAAAATTTAATTTGAATAAATTATATTTGGCAATAATGAAATCAATAGCTTGTTATCGAAGTGCTTTGATAAGGAAAGACTGCAGGAACTTTTAACGGCATTTCTAAACTTTAACTACATCATTAAAACACAACTCTAAAAGTAGATCGGAAACTACAAAAACTAGAAACCGTTTTACATTTTATTTTGGCAGGTACATAACGGCTAACATTGAGTTTAGTTGAATACAAGAAATCTTATATAGCACACAGCTATTATAGTTTGGCTTGGTTAGATATTTCAATAGGAAATGATTTTCATACAGGTGGCACTGCTAACTAACTTTGAAGAATAAAACAATTTATAGTCCAAAACTCTTAAGTAATAAAAAACCATTTGTGATAACAAATGTAAACAAAAGAACATTGGCTACTTGACCGAAAACCTACTCTATCAGAGTAAATGTTTGAAACTTACATATTTACAACTAGTGAAGCTTAAAAATAAACTTTAAGTAAGTAACTGTAACCATTCCGCAGTACATTAAGTACCTTAATAACATATTCACCTTTCCCACATATAATCGAACCACATAATCAAAATTGTATTGGGATTGACAAAGATTAATTTTAGGGGTTTGGTTTGGGATAAATTAACGTTGCACTACAGCTACACAAGAACTATTGGTAATGGATCTAATGATTTTTAATTGCTACTTAATAGTGACATAGCACAAGCTTCAGAACAGAACCATTACAGATATTACATACATCAGTCCCATAAACACTCACACAGGCTATTTATTTAGGTGTAGCATGCCTGATTGACAAAGAGGATACTCCTTCAAACTATATTTTGCTACTACAGGTTTATTAAGGAACAATGGTGAAATTTTTTAATTAAGCTAATATTAATCTGTAACTACAAACATAATTCGGATTGAATGCAAGTTTAAAACTTCAAAAACACAAATTCGATATTCTTTTAACTTGTATTATAACTACAACATACAATAAGATTCCAAGGGGATATAAGGCTTCTGTTAATTTTATTAGATTCATTCGACAATATAGGCATATAAAAATGGCAACAAATTAAAATAAAAAAAGTGTGCATTTCAATCACATTTTTTAATGAACACATATTGAAGTTAATTGCTTGTGTCTGGCTAGCAACTTTTAAACGGGTATTTACTGTGCATGCTCAAGGCGGGGCTTACTGAAACCGTGTATATATTGTGTGAACGGTCATGAATTATACTTTAAAATCGAGATTACTCTTTTTCTTTAATTTTGAAGAAACATTAGTATAAAACATGGGGCAGTATGTAGGGAGCATTGAAAGCCTAAACAATTGCTTGAGGCCACTGGGAATGTTGCTTTCTCTAAAAACAAACATCAATTCTACCCATTTGAATGAAAGTTAAATTATAAATTTAAATAATGCATGGAAATTTTAAAAATGCAAGTGACTTTTTCAGGACAAATTTAAAATGATGACTTCTCAGGGTGAAATAAATAAAAAAAAATTGTATTCAGCCGAGAGCGGACACCCACAAAAAATATGTCTATGTGGGAAATTGTACATGTATTTAGTACTTTTAAGCGTGAACAATTGATATTAATTAAAAATTAAATTAGGTGTGTTGAATCAGTGTTTAAGACAAATTGAAAATAATTTCAACCAATTGTACAAATTTACAACTAGTGACAACAAAATTATATTTGTAGTATTGCAATTTAGCACTTTGTTTTGGTATAAATTTAGTTAGAACTTGCAAAAAGATTAAAGTTTTGTCAATTTAGTTGGTATGGGAGGGGTGACCGGACAAACGGGCTCAATACGATATGGTAAAGGATGGTATGGAGGTCTTTAGTCTCCTACCAAAAAACATTTTAATAACACCAAACTATACCATGTTTCACAGAAAATATTAATCACTCAACAGCCAAATTAGAATAGTTGTTGCCACGTGAATTTTGAACTTCAAAAAAATTTATCAATTTAATTTTAAAATTTGAGCTTGACCTTCAAGTGTTTTTGCAGACTGGTCAGTGACCTAATTTCCAAGGTCGCCAATGACCAACAAACTATAAAATAAATATTAATCAGATAGTTTAAATCTCCACCGATCCCTTGTTGCTATGAAGAGGGTAAAAAAGGGTTGAAGGCAATCTGCCCTGTTGTAAACCGGACCATTTGACCCACTTTCTCCGAGAGGTAAACTTTAGGCTTAGTCTTATCATGCGCCCCCCTCTCCCCCCCACCCCCTTTTCCCAAAGGAAAACAGTCTGATAAATACAATATTACTCAGTATTTTCTAAATATGATAACATTCGATAAGTATAAACTAGTTTTCCAGCTCTTTTGGGGACCCATAAAAATGAAATAAAATATATTCCGCGGCAAGGCCATCTGTTAGGAACGAGTTAAAAGAGTGATCAGCTGAGAAATTGTATTTGAAAATTTAACAAAAACATCGAAATATTCAGAAATGTTAACGTTAAACTCAAAAGCGGCAACTCAAGCAATGGTCAATGTCAAGTTCTCGGCCAGTTGCGGAATGTCCAGCTAAAAAGGGTAACCTATATTTCGGCCGTCCCGACCTACCAACTTTTTCATATGCCGCCGCAAGCGTGCAAAACAAATCACATCGGAATTTAACGAAAAATTCAACCCACACAACTTAAAGGCACATTTAAAGGATCGAATCTGCAAACAGGGGTGTCCTAAACACTAATTTCACTCACCTTTTGACGATGTCATCCCTAAAACACGCAAACGAATCTCCATTTTGTGATCGTCAACAAAAGTCACTCGGGGCAAGATGGAGATTCGACAACGTTTGGTTTGAGTGCCAGGAGAAACTAATCGATAGACGGAGCGGAGAAACTTTTCGATGATGGCTTACCTGGCTCAACAAGCGAAAAGTTACCTTCTCTTTCTTGAATGACGGAAGGTAAATAGACGGATATTGAACCCAAATTAATATTATAGAATCAATTTTTGATCAAGAAAAATAAAAATAATTAAGTTGGACAAAAAGTATTAAAAAACGTCAGCAAAAAAAGAACGTCCGTAGGTTAAAAAAATCCACACAGAGTAAATAGATCGTAAAAAAATGTTTTTGAAAAATTAGCAAAAAATTAGAAAACTTATAAAAGGTAGCCAACATTTTTTCCATGAAAGTGTCAAAAAATAAAAACAAATAAAAGGTTATACAACAAAAAAAAAGAATAAAACATAAATAAATAACTAAAATTAACTAATTTAAAAAACTATTAAAATAAACTATAAACAAATTTACTAAAACTATTCCATACAAAACTTATAAATTGAAACAAATTTTAGATAAAATTTTTACAGCATTCTAAAAATAAGTCAATGTTTGATTCAACACTGTCATACAAAACTTGAAAATACATGCGGCAGTCATTAAAAAATATTTTAATTGATAATTTAAAAATTTACTGTTCAATAACTTTTTATACGATTGCCAAATCAGATATTCTATGAAAATAAATTACATAATAAGAAATGCATGCGTTGTCAAGTAGGTTATATTTCATTAAAGTGTTAAGTCATGAGGAGAATAAGCAACTAGCAAGTGCATTTAAATTAAGTTTAATAGTAGATATTATTGATGACTCACAGCGATTGCAAATGTAATAAATGAATGGATAGAAGATTGACTTTTTAGCCTAGTCATGTAAAAGAAATAATAAGAAGGGATTGGAGTAACGCGCAAAACTTGTAACAGTTACCTTTTGTAAGTAAACAGTATTAGATTTTTCAGGAAGTAACTGTAACTTAGTTACTTTTAGCGAAAACGAAAAATTTCGTTACTTTCCGAAGGCTGTCGAATGCTAATTTTGAAATGAAACTAATTTTAAATTAAATAAAAAATGTTAACTCTGGATTGCAGTTTTGTTTGTGCTTTTATTTCTTTAACCTGGGTTCTCTCTGAAACATAGTAAGATGGTTGAATTGCATCCTTCGACTTAAAAATTTTAAAACTGCAATTTGAATTAGTTACCTTTCGTAGGAAGTAACTGTATTAAATTTCATTAAAATACAGACAGAAGATACTAACAGAATTTAACTTAACATCAAGTTGCTATATAATAGTAGTACTAATAAAATAATTTTTAATGAAATCAGAATGAAAAAGAATGAACCAATAAATGTAACTTACCATAAATATTGGCAGTCACATGATTGCCAAAATTTAAGTAACAGGATTCATCCTATCACCTAAAACAGAAAATATAAAAACCAAAATTAAATTACTACATTAAACACTATCCTCAGCATGCAAAATGATTTTACACAAAAATTTGGAAATTTGATGCACTTATTTCCCAAACTCAGTGAACTCCGAGGCAGGATTTGTATATTTTAAATAGAATTGCTACGCGCAGACCCATTGGACCGCTTCCAATGTGGACACTTGTCAGAAATCAAATGAAAATTTAATAGTTAAAAAAAAATTGGCATATAATTAGGGTAGGGGGGGGGGGGGCTTGTAAAAAAATATGGATCGTAAATAAATAAATGTAAATAATAGAGGGCACCCCGCCCACCAATACGGCACGCCTGGTTCGTACAATCTATTGGGCTTTCAGCTTCCACAGTGCGTTTATAACGAAATGGGGAGCTTTTATGTCAGTCCATGTGTCACCACTTTCATAGTCCAAACTACAAATGCTACAGACAAGACAAGTGTGATATGCCAAAAAATTCAGCGCATCGAAAGATTCGAAAGCAAAAGACTTTGTAAATCTTGGACAAAAACATTGATTGTTCGCATTTATTTAGAAAGAGGCACTATAAAAAGTGGAAGGTTTTATAATCGTTCAGTCCGTCTGTTCGTCACCCACTTTCACAGAGCGAACCAAAAGTCGCACAAACAATTGGGATACGTCATTTTAAAGCAAAAAATCGGGCTAGGTTAAATCCCAAATTTCATTAAAAAATTTAAATTAGAAGTATATTTAAAATTTAAATAACTAAAAATTTAATCTACATTGAAATAACATGCAAATTCCATTTTCACTCAATATTTACACTGTTGCCATTTCGTCAAACGTACGAGAAACTTAATTTAAAATAAAAATAAAACCTTTGAAAGAAAATTTATTTATGTGATATAATTCGGTTTGGATTGTTGAAATATCACAATAGACTTCTTTTGATGGTTCATTATATATGTATGAAGAAAGATGTATAAAGAATTCTAATTTTGCATAAAATATATATGCAAAGTTTCTCTTTTATTTTTAAAGCATCATTTTTACTAATTATATATTTTTCGAACTGTAAATTAAATTCCGGCGACTAAAAGAATTATATTTATTAAAAATTTGCATCATTATTCCACGAATTCCAAACAAATTTAGCAAACGATAATGAATAATTTTTAATTTGACAAAGTATATTAATGAAAATAGTTAATTTTGGCGTTTACAATTCTAAATTAGAAGTCTCTGTTAGGCGAATTTCTTTCTGAGGTGTATCATAAGTGTGTTTCCTGTGAGCATAAATATGGTGTGGAAGCGGTTTTAGTGACAGGTTCTGTAACAAACCAACTTGTTTCATTTACATTCGAACTTATGAAATGAATGACGTTTCATTAATAATTAGTAATTATTCTCTTCCTTTGACAGTTTTCTTTTAATGTCATGTTTTTAAATGGCTTGTTTCACGTGGTACGGAAAAAAAAAACCAAACCATTAATGGAATCGCAGTACAGAGAGCAACACGTTACAAGAAACCAATTGGTCTGTTTTTCGTAATAAGGGAAGATAAGCAAACAACCAATGACATTGCTATAAGAAGAGCGGAACATCACCATTAAACATTCCCATTACATTTAAAATACACATAAATTTAGCAAACGATAAGTTATAATTATTGAATTTTCGATGAAAAAGTTTGAATTCTGACGATTAAAAGTTTAATAGAAGTAAATGCTGTGTTACATTTCCTTTTGCTATTTTAGATTTTTTAAAAATTATTTTCTGTTTTATCAGATTTTAATTTAGGAAAAATATTAGCCAGTGGTTCCACTAGAAAATTTGTGTGACATTTTTTAAATCCAAGTGATTAAAGTCAATTAAAAAAACTTAAAAATATTGCACAACTCTTAGTTAATAAATTCAGCGAAACAATCCGCGTTTTGGCGGGAAACGAATCAATTAGACAAAACCAAAGCCATGTTTTAGCCAAACTGCGCATTTTCCGCATTTGCCAGGCAAAGGCAAACGAGGAACCCAAAAAGCAGGCAGTGAAGAAAGGCAGCAAGGCCAAGCAGACTCCACAGCCAGAGAGATCTGGTGGGTAAAATAGTTTTAACCTTGCGCGGTGGTCGATAACCCGAGCGTACCGACCTTGAAGCACACTGACAGTTTTGGCGTTTGTCCTCCTTTTGCCCAAGTGGGAACAAGAAGAAATCGCAGGCAAAATATGGTTAGTAGAGGCTCACACCGGGGGAAGGCGGCGGAAGCGGGCCCTTCAAAAGGGAGCGCATTGCGGAAGACATAGAAACGATAGTCATTCTTTTTGTTTCGGTATTATGATCAACAAACAGAAAAACTATTACATAACTAGACATATGTATTTATTCATGCAAGGCTGTTGTTGCTGCAATTAACGTAGCACTATAAAGAAAAGCTACGCAAGATGTTTTAACGACGAATTAGGATTATTAATTGAACTATCGTCGAACTAGAGCGACACGAGGGATATTAACGACGGGCATAGAAACGATATTCATTCTTTTTGTCTCGGTTTTTCAGAAAGAAAAAAACATTACATACATGCATATTTATTCATACAGGGCTGTTGCTGGATTTGCTTTAATTAACGCAGGATTAAAGCTACGCGAGATGTTCATACGACGGATTAGGTTGAAATATCGTCGAACTAGAGCTACACGTGGGCTATTAACGGACGTAATAATTTAGAACCACAGTCAAGTGACAACCGACACCTGAGTAGGCACACAACGCAACTTTTAAGAGCGGCATTATTATAGAGTCGGAATTTTACAGCATATTTAACGTGCACTCTCCAGTAAGGGGTTTATTAATCGGATTTTTTTTAACTGCTTGGCCGTTTATTTGTCGGCAGCTAATTAGTCGGTGCCCAGACCATTCGCTTGTAAGGCTAACGCCTTAACCGACTGGGTTTTGCAGCCAAATCTACTAACTGAAAACAATTACATAGCTAGACTTTGAATTAACGTAGCAATAGAGCTAGGAGATTTTTTTTTTTTTTTTTTTTTGTAGAAGGGGTTCGTAATTTTGAACCCAGAACCGCTGTTTGGTCGGTTGAATTACATTCACACTTTAGCAACCCAACACATATTGGAGATTGGCTTAGAAAAATGTAAACAGCAGACGAGACAAGTAACGACACACCAGGACTTGACTATGACAAATTCGAAGTACACTAGCTCCATATAAACGACTACGGATTGTGTTTTGCCCTACACGATCCGTTTACAGGAAAACCAAAACGAGGACAGAACCAGCTAAGGCAACTTCAGTGGCATGGCATAAAGCAATTTCGGATATTCTAGGAAACCATAGCTCAGTTTTTAGAACTTGTGTATGTTTAATTAAAAAACAAATCTCTAAACTAAATATTAAAATATAAAATTTTAAAAATATGGAAAATATTTACCAAAAAAATTGCCAAGAACTAATAAGCACAAGGTAAGGTATGCCATATAAAAAACACATATGCATTCTGTTCAATATATTTTTTACTTTAAAAATAACCATATTCCATTCGTGCCACAAAAATACAAAATCTTCATTTCTGAATACAAAAGTTTTATTCGCGGAGAAACTGAATAAAATATAAAATATGGGAGAAATAGGAATGGAGAAAAAAAATAATAAAGTTTATATACGGTCTTTGAGAAATTTGTATGGAGCGGAAGAAACAAATTGAAAAATCCATTGACCTTGCAATAGGGATGTTTCTGAGAACGGAATTTTGAAATAGTACAGTTATAAATCTAAGCATGGGTTGAATTGGCGTTTTACACTAAAAACGCAGGTTTTTTTTTCTTGGAAAACGCATCTAAATTAATAAAATTAAAAAGAAATCGCATCAGCACAAATGAAATTCATTCGCGCATCACAAGACCAATACATCGCTTTCAAAATTGGATTATCATTGTTTAGATAATGAGTATCGTTAATCACTTCAGATGCAAACACTTGCAAGACCTGATAAAAAAGTAATCGAATTTCCTGAGAAGAGTTTCTAAGATACTTTACTACGCGAATATGTATTGTTAACGATTGTTTTTTTAATCATAACACACTATTCTTAACAGAAAACTTTATCTTAAAAAAAAATCTGCTTAAGTTATAGTTGCCCATGTCTACTATCTTAACAAAAAGTTCTAGATATATTTAAAAAAAAACTAGAGAAATATTAAAAAAAAACTATAATTCCCACTGAAATTCTACGATGACCCACTAAACAAATAAGTTGGTCGGCAACAGTAACTGTTACCTACACCCACTTCCACACAAGACTGATACACCTTGTAAAAATGGCCAATCACATCCATTTAGTGTTTAATTTAAACCAAATGAAATTCAATGTCTTACAAACTCTATCATGGAGACTAAGTGTTTTCCCAACTATTTAAGGTCCCCCCCCTTCCCTCCTCAAAAAAGATATAAACAAAAAATTTCGTGAACCTTCTTTTTATTAAAAATCCTCGACAAATTTTTTTGGCACCAGACAAATTTATTCCAAATCCGAATAGCCCCTAAAGCTTTTCAACAATGTGCAAATTATAATACGTTGAATAACAACCGAGAAGTAAACAAAACCATCGAAAAAAAAGTTTGATTAATTGACCTGGTTTTCACAAAAACAAAAAAAAAATGCTGGTTCTAAGAAGAAAAAAAGTTTTTTCTCTAAACCCTGCTTTTATTGGAAAGGTAGTACCAGATTTTTGAGGGCAATGTACTTGAAATTCACAGATGGTGCTTGCTAAAGCGTCATCAATTATTTTAAATTGAAAAATTATTGAAAATATATTTATAACTATTAAAAGGATGAAAATCACAAAAAAAATCATAATTTTTATTCAAAAAATTAAAGTAATAGAATTTATTTATTATTTAAATTCAATATTTTCTTATCTAAAAAAATAAAGCAAATCCTACATTATTCAATAAAATGTATGGTAAATAAAATATTAGTTCGAAATCGAACAAATTATAAATTTGGATGATTATATACGTGTATACGATATGATAAGCGTTTCTTAAATTGGAATGTATCCACCTGTTATTTCTTATTCGGAAACAGAATACTGATGCTGAAGTTGCTCTTAAAAGTTGCTAAACACATGAACAAAAACTATGTTTTAGACTCCATACTACGTTTAATGTATAAACATGTAACTTTGTAACATAAAAACTAATTTAGAGCTGAGCTGCTTCCACATAAAATTCCATGCTAATTCTCTCTAAAAGATATAAGCACTTGCATTTAGTTTCATACTAAACTTTTATAAACATCAAAATTAAATAGATTTTTTCTTTTGAAATTACTCATTGTCAGCCAAATTTATTTGAATTATGAAGAATAAATCTGTAATATTATTCATACTTAAATCGAAACAAAATAATTCACATTAACATTCATTAACTTGTTAACTTAGAAAGAAAAAAAAAACGATTTGAAAACATCTATAAATGTCAATGTATATATACTAGGGAGAAACAATTTCTTTTAAACCTAAACATTTGTAACATTTTTTTTTTCATCAAGGCTCTTTGACAGTTTTCGGGGCAACTGCAGTAATGTATCACTATTTTTATAATGTACCTAGTTTTAACTCAGACTGATTTTTAAATACAATTTAAAAATAATAAAAAATGTCAACAAAAGGAATAATTAGTATTCAAACGTTATAACTCATTAATAAATTTTACAATGTAAAACTATACAAACGTAGGCTTGTAGCAAACTTCAGAAACAAATTTGCCAAAAGCACATACGCGCAAATTTAAACTTTAAGTAGCCATACAATTCACCCATTTCATTTACTCTTTCACATATTCCATTAATATTCATTATTCAATATCACTTGCTAAATTAATTTTCTAAAATTATAGTCTTAAGTGGCAACAGAAATACTGATCGAAAAAGAATTCTTTTTCAATTTTAATCAATGTCACATGGGAACAGAGTGCACAACAATTGGGGCAACGAATAAAGAAAGCCCAGGAATGAAACTTGAAAGGAAATTTATCACCTGAAGAAAGTCAATTACTTTTTCTAAAAATAAAAGTGAAACAATAATTTAACAAGAAGGTTCGTAAGATCGTAACAGTATCTGTTACTTAGCCCGCTTCCACCACACAATACATGAAGAACTTAGTAGAAGAACATGTTAAGTGACAAAAATGTTATAGTGAGAAAATAAGCTAAAAAGTTTTTAGTTTGCATTCAGATTCCATTGAAAATACTACTCCCAAACCAAAAAAAAAAAAATGTACTGAACTAAAAGTTCATGAAAAAAGGGAAACTTGTAATTGACAAAGAAGTTGATATGTTTATAATATTGACACAAAAATCTTGATTTTTCAAAACTGCCACTTAGCATGTTTTTCCACTAAGCTCTTCATTTGTATTCAACAGGGGGAAAAAAACATCATACACATTATTAATTCTATATTCAGGGTTCCCACTCTTATTTCAAAAAAAAAAAATCAAGGAATTTTTAAGGACCCTTAATCATAATGCGACGATTATTTTACCGCTTTAAAAAAATCGATTGATTAGACGAATTTTTTTCTTACAAAATTTAACACCAAATTCAGTTATCTCACGTGAATACAAAAAATTCAATTTAACCGCAACCCACTACTATTATTTTGCATAATTTTTGTAATGGCATAGATTTTGGCAGACATAAATCACGGACCAACCAAGTTATCATCTTTCAAACATCAAAGTAATAAAATACCTGAAGATTTGATTTACCAATATGTGTCCTGAACTTAAAAAAAGGACCTCACTGTACACTTACACTGCGAACTAGAATACAAGACGTCAAGATTTGATCTCTTCTGTCTTGAACTAAAATTAAAAAAACAGACAACCGAGATTTTGTAGCAAGTAACCAAAAATTACGAGGAGTCGGGGTGTGGTTGACTGATATGAGGTGGTGGAATTGGGTTGTACCATTTATCCTGAGCCAAAACTACATTATAAAATGAACTAAAACTATCTAAAAAAGAAAAATTTCTGTTTTTTTTACTCAAAAACATTGACTTCCAGTGGTATTTCAATGTTTTCAAAACCGATTAACCACTGTTTTATAATTCAGGGACGGATCGGTCAACCAAACATTGACGCCTTAATATTTTATTTGTGCGGAATTGCAGTTTGGGTCTTTTTTTTAATAAAAGTTCAAGGTTTTCTTTCTGCAAGCTAACATCAGCAGCTGGCGCCAAGTTCGATTTTTTTCAACTAAACGGAATGGTACATATCGGTATAGCTGTAAAAAATTATAAAAAACACTGAAGAATTCAAGCTGTTTATTTTTTGAAGAAATTTTGCATTAAATTACCGTAAGAAAGAAGTTCTATAGAGGAATCACATTACCAGGCCTCCCAACAGATTTTCAACTTGTCCCTAGGGAAAAAAAGGGACTCAGCGTTTTAAAAAAAGGGGGAAAAGGGACGGAAAATTTCAAGTTAAATGATATCTTGTAATCTTCGTAACTTAACAGGTACAGGGGTCAAATTATAGAGTGTCTTCAGGCTCTTGAAGACCAAGGGCAGAATATATTTTTTTTTAAATAGAAACATTAACATGGCAAACTTATATGAATAAAATATCTTTTTGGCAAATTCTTTCCTTTTTGGATGTTCATAAGATCTTCCCATCTAGAAGGCCATTTTTTGAAGTAATAACAGCAATCAGCTCAGGTGCAGCTTTTAATGAAATGACTGTGCTGGAACACCTATCGGAGTGCAAACCATCGAAGACTGAAGTATTTGGTTCTTGTGAGTGGGTAGCTGATTTACTGCTTTGCCAGAAGCTCGCTTATACTACGACTAATGACGTTTGCAAAGCAGGCTTAATAAGCCTAAAACTGCGACCAGAGGTTTATTGTACTGTCCCCTGGAAATAAGAATAAATCCCTGCCTCTTTAGGGAAAGAGGCCTCTAGCTAAAGCAAAATTCAGCAACTACCTAATTGGAATGTCTTTAAGCTCCCAGGGTTCACGACCGAGGTGTTCAAATTTATAAGCAAAGAAGTTTTCGCACTTGCAAAGAATATGAGCAGCAGTTTCTTCCTTGAAATTATAGCCCCTGCATACAGGATCATCAGAAAACCTCACAATAGAAAGATGCCCTCTGAGAGTACAATGGCCCGTAAGGAGGCCAACAGCTTTGTGAATACCATTGTGATTAAGCCCAAGAATCTCCTTGTGGCGAGAGCTGGGACAGCCTGAATTAAGCTCTTTTGCCTGTCTTTGATTAGTCGAGTTGAACCACTCGTTGTACTGTATGTTTCTGAAGATAGAGTAAACAGTACTCATGCTCTCACTGGAGATGCCCAAGGCGGGTTCTGGACCAGTAAAGAGGGTATCAGAACCCAATCTGGTCAACTCATCAGCCATTTCATTTCCCAGTATCTCTGAGTGTCCAGGGAACCATGATAGGGTAAGGTAACGGAGTTGGAAGAAGCAAGGCTACAGAGATTACTATAGCATTCCCAAACAAGAGGTGTAGTGTAGTTGGGCTTAAGCAGTGCCAGTAATGCGGCTTGACTATCAGAACAAATAAAAAGTCTTGTGATAAGTCCCTGTGCAAGCAAATGTAGCAGCACATAAGGATGGCGAAAATGTCAGCTTGAAAAAAAAAACTGTACAGAGTAACCACCAAGAGGAAGAAAACAGTTTTGTCTTGTCCAATGGGCAAAACACTCCAGCACCAGTGGAATTACTATTGGACTATTGTCAGCACATTAGAGGTCATTTTGCCAAACACAGCGTGATGGAAAGAGGACTTCAAAAGGCCTATGAAAACCAAATTTGACCAGCATGGAATCACAGGGCATACTGAGAGAATGATGCTTCATGATTATTTTGCTCAAAGAACCCAAGGAAAGATGTATGGAGTAGTCTTTCCTAAGACCGATATTCTTTAGATTCCTTACGCAAATGATAGCCTTTCCCTCAATACACATAGGCAAAGGAAACATTCACAAGAGTAACTTCAAGGTTGCAGAAGTAGTTCTGAGACAACCTGAAATTGATACACAAACCATCCTTTGGATTTTTGTGATATTGTGCTGATAGTCTTTTGTCTCGCTTATACCACAGCGAAGTGACGTCTTCAATGACGTCATATGTTGATTGTAGTAAGAAGAAGAAATCCTATTGGTCAACAGAATTTTTTTTCTCTTTCTTATAAGCAGGGAAAAGAGAAATCATCTACCTAGTTTATCGTGAAAAACGGAAAGAGGGACCAGGTCGGTGAAATAAGGAGTTTTAGGGACTTGGGGTGTAAAAAAGGACTTTTAGGGAAAAAAGGGACCAGTTGGGAGGCCTGCATTACTTAATGTTACATACAAAATTTTCACATGTTTAATTTATCAAAAATTGAGACCTTTTGCAGAAGAACTACCTGGGGGTTATCAATGTGAATTTTGTGCCAACTACTCAACAACTGAACTAAACCATATGGAGCAGAACATTTTTGAAAAGTTTACGAAACACAATTTAGATTTGCATGCAATTAGACCTAAGAGGATACACAATAAAGTAAAACATCACAAATACAGGGTTGTTCAGAAATAAGTTTCCCAACTCAGAGGCCTGTGCAGGATGCTGTATTTATCGGAAAGTGATAAAATTTGAGGTATAGACATTTCAGATCATGCGCTCTCGATTTATTTAAAAAAATTAGTTTAAAATATGCCGCTAGGTGGCGCTTTATATCAATAAGGCATTCTACAGTTGTTCTACCAGGTGGTCATAAAATAACGCTCAGTATTCAGAGTGGTCTGTAGCTAGATTGAATAATCGAATGCAACAACCATCAGGCCACTTACTAATCAAGAAGGGGGGTAATGAATGGAATCATAAAAAAGAAACTCGTCTCTTGACCAGGGTTCTAAATTACGAGGCGTAATTGGCTGTGTTGGCCATTATCGGCTACGCCTCGTAATTTAGAACCCTGGTCAAGAGGCAAGTTTCTGATCTGAAGCGCCATCTAGTGGCAAAGTTTTGAGCTACTTTTTTTGTAATAAATTGAGAGTGCATGATCTGCAATGTCTATATCTCAAATTTTATCACTTTCCGACCAATACAGCATCCTGCACACTTGCACAGGCCTCTGAGTTGGGAAACTTATTTCTGAACAACCCTGTATATACTTTTGTGGAAGATTTGGCTATTCTTAATAGAAATCGAACAACAGTTAATAAGAATTGCAGGAGAGGTTGATAACAAAAAACATGGAAAGATCAAAAACATCCAGGTCACAGATTACTAAGATCTCGATAGGCCAGTTTGATTTTGAATGAGTCAATAGCTTTTCTTACCTTGGTTCGATTATAACCGATACAAATAATATTTTAGAAGAAATTGCTGCAAGAATACTAAAAGAAAACAGGTGCTTCCAGCTATATAACTACCTACTAGAAAACAAACTAGTACTTTCAAAACCATTAAAAATGATACTGTATAAAACTATTATCAGACCTGCGGTAACATATGGCAGCGAGACACCTTCAATGAACAATAAAGATGAAAATAGTTACTTATTTTCGAAAGTTAAGTTTTGAGAAAAATAATGGGACCAGTTCAAGTAAAATTCAAAAGAAATATCCATTCTTGTGCGATTGTTGAGTGGCAATGAGGACGTAATTCGAATAAAAACTTATTGCTTATGCCTTTTGAATCAGTATTAAATGAGAGTCTTTAAATAAATGAAGTACGTAGACTTCAAATTTGAATTTTTTCATGGAGATAATCAATGTCTTAATTTTGAAGTGCCTAATTTTGTGATGTATCTGTTGTCTGTAGCATTTGTAGTTTGGGATATGAAAGTGGGTGACAACAGACGTACTGAATGCTTATTATACCTTAGACTTTTTACGTATAAACATAGTGTGAAACCTGAAATGAAAAATATTTTTTCAAAAAAATTCAAATATCATAATTCCACTTCCTTTACAAAATGATTGTTGCTCCATAAAATATGAGGTGAAAAGGTTTTAAAAACACAGTGGGTTGTAAAGAATGTATTATTTTTGCTGGTTGTTCAAAGATAATCGTGATGTAATGACAATAAATGTACTAAATAAGCTTCTCTAATGGGGCTGCAACATGGGCAGTCAAGCCTTTGCATTTGCAGACTCGGCACATTCCCCAGAACCAGCGTGTAAAATACTTTTTTTGTGTGTATAGCAGTTTTGCTACACCAAAGTATTTGTGTGTAGCAATTTTTAATTAATGCATAGCACTTTTGAAAAACTTTAAGTAAGGATCCGAAAGTCGCGGAACTCCGGGGATCTAAACATCGCGAAACTTCGGGGATCCGAAAGTCACGGAACTACGGCGATCCGAAAGTCGTGAAACTCCGGAGGGTTCAAATGTCACGAAACTTCGGGGATTCGAAAGTTGCGGAACTCCGGGATCCGAAAGTCGCGAAACTTCGTTGATGCGAAAGTCGCTGAACTACGGGGATCCGAAAGTTGCAGAACTCCGGTGATTCAAATGTCACGGAACTCCGGGGATCCGAAAGTCTTTGAACTCGGTTATCCGAAAGTTGCGAAACTACGGTAATCCGAAAGTCGCGAAACTGCGGTAATCCGAAAGTCGCGAAACTGCGGTAATCCGAAAGTCGCGAAACTACGGCAACTTCCGGATCGCCGTAGTTCTAAAACAATTTAGCTTTGCATCGCAACTAGATGCGATACAAAGCTAAATCGCTATCGCAAGTTTTCATTTTGGTGTCGCGTTTCGCGATGCGATACCGCTTATTTTACACGCTGCCCAGAACTGAGAGCCATTTTTTTTGTGGCACCATCTAGGCGACTCTCGCTACCAATTTTGAAGCACAGATTACAATGAATCCTCGATGGCCCCACCTGCAGGCGCTGTAGAGACAAGGACGAAACGGCCACTCACATTCTCTGTGATTGCGGAAATTATGCAGCACACAGATTTGAGCATTTAAGGCAACATTTGCTTGATCCCTGGGAACTCCAGGATATTCCAATCAGATCCTTGCTGAATTTTGCTTCGGCAACGGGGCTCTTCTTATAGGAGAGAGGGATTTATTTCTTGGGAACAGTACAATCGACCCCTGGTCGCAGTGCTTGGCTCTAACAGAGCCCCCCTCCAATGTCATAAGTCATGCTGAGATTTTATTTTGCCGAGAGAACCCAGGTCAAATGGGCCCTCCAGGTATCTTTTACATGCCACATAATCATATGACATGTGTGCATAGAATTTTCCCATGCAGAAAATCCGACGACTCAGCCAGGGCTCGAACCCGCGACCTTTGGCTCAAGAGGCGGACACGTTTAACCTTTCAGCCACTGAGCCGGTTGTGAAACTAAATAAGTGAAATGGTCATTTTATTAATGTTTTAATGCTGATTGGTCGTTCAGAATCATCGTGCTATAGAGCTGAGCGCAAGGCCTTTCATTGAGATCGCCATTTTCCTGACAAACATTTCCAAATTATTCCTTAGAAACATACTAAAACAGGAAAATGCATTTTTCACCTTTGAAATCAAGTATTTAAACTCAAATTCATGGCAATCTCTATTTTCTTACAAAATATTCAATTTATAATTTTAATATCTAGACTTCTGAAGGAATGCAACCAGCTAGTCATATCATATCCATTGTATCTTTTAAATACACTGCTGCATTAGCTTCCTAACTTAGCAGCTGATGCGATAATCTGTATGCATGCTTTTCACGAATTTTCTCCTTTAAAAGTCTTGAAAATATTGATAGAACACACTTGATTTTCAAATTAATGTAGTATCTTTCTGTGTGCAATATTTCCTTTTGAACTAATACCATACAGAATGAGGAACAGAAAGAAAGGGAAACTAAAAAAAAATTGCAAACAGAGTGAAACTAAGTCAACTGTAAACGGAGCAAAACTTAACAAATTATGCCCTCGCTCAAACTCCAATGAGTTGAAAATAAAAAATAACAATAATTCAAGATCACTGTTTGAGTTGGATCTTCAGCCATGAATAGTATTTTATTTTCTTGCAAAATCATTGTTTTCTTAATTATCCCTGGATCATATATATACTAGTCTTTAAACTTCATTGAAATAGGGCTTGATAACATTTGGAAAAAGTGTAAACATGTTTAATAAAGCACTTCAATGGGTACCACATTCATTTAAACAGCTTACAATTTAAAATAACAGGGCAATATTTTTAATAGAAATCAAAGAAATAAAATCTGTTAACATTTATAGGGTTTCATAAGTGTCTTAACCAAAATAGCTCATTAAACGAAAAATGAAAGGTGAAATACTTAATCTAGAATCTATGAAACCAGATTTGTGTTTACTTAAATAGAATTATAGATTACACAAATCATTACTATTACAAGAAAACAGAAGAATGTAAACAAACTGAAAATTATCGTTTTACCAAGTTAACACATACAAACCATTTCCTAACTAAAATCCAAGAAAATTTATATAAATAGATATAATTACCTTTTATTAGTAGTAAAAAGTATCAAATTTTAACCATGTGAATTAAAACACCGTACAACAATGTTGTTTAATAAAATCGCAGTTTAATGTTAATCAAGGCCATTTCTCTTTTCTCACGTCGAATCGACGATTGGGAAGGAATATGATTTATTTCGTTTCACTTCTATGAAATTAATAAAAATAAACTCTACACGTATAAATAAAACAAACTGATCCCTTATATAATTTTTTAATTTTAATTTCAACGTATTAACCGTTAAAAGTATATTTATAGAGTTAAAATATATATATGTAAATTTAACTAAACCACAACCAAATTATTAAGCGTTTAATGTTTATTTGAAATTGGCAACAGTTTTCATTCACATGACAGAAACAGAAAGACAAGGCAGACGAAATTTTAACTTTATAATATATAATTTTGTACATTCATTAATTAATTTATTAAAAGTAACGGGTAATATTGATTATTCTTCAGCACAAAATATACTATAGCATTCCTAAAAATATTTAAGTAAATCTTCAAAATGAAGAAAAAGGTAATAATCTAAAAATTATAGTTCATTATAAATATTTGTTTACCATGAAATGTTTAGCTGTTGGGGTTGGTTTCTGTTTGTAATTATAATTTTATAAAGAAAAAAAAACAGTTACTATCATTCAAATAATGAATTGTTTACAAGTCCACAATTTCAAATCTTGCCACTGACTGGCCTGATGTATGTTCTTGGACTTTTTATATTGTTTACAGTAGCGTGTTTTAATCTATCTCATTAAGAAAGCAATGTCCCATGTCATTACAATAGAAGTCTTTTTTTTTATTACACTTAAGTTGTACAAACATGTTTTAACGACTTTGTGTCCTATCTTTCTATATCTACAAGATGTCTAAATATTAAACATAGCAAATATATTCACTTACCTGTTGCCTATTAAAGTCTGAAATACATATTCATAGAGTTATACCAAAACCGACCTTAAGTTTGCAGTATACAAATGTTCTACGAGAAAAAGGGTAAATAGTTCTCATTTTTGAGTGTGAGAATCGAATACAAAAAGGTATTTCACATTCAATAAACAAATTGATTTGTTATTTCAAGACATAAATTTATTATTTTTATTAGTTAAGCTTCAGTTAGAGTGTTATTTTAATTATTTTTTCCCTTCGATTTTGACGTAACAGGGCGCACGGATATCAGGGTCGAAAGGAGCAGCCAATGAGAGTACGCAAAATTGCGGCGCCCGCCGGGTTGTTTACCCTGTTTCCTCCGCTCAGTACATTTCTCTGCTGCAAACTTAAGCTCGGTTTTGGTATAATTTCTTGTAGAGGATGCAGATTAACTTGCTTTCGTGCGACAGGTTTTCATAATATGATAAATAATTTTTCTGGTGACCATTAGCCATACTTGTTTTGTGTCAATTTACAGACGTTTTGACAACCCTGAAGACTCGTGCTTGTTCCCCGTTAAATTTTTCAATGTGAAAACGTCAAGTTTGGATTGGATCGCATTGCCATACTGCACTTACTTCTAGGAATTCACCACCTAGAACTTTTGCATTGTTGCATAAATTAAAAAATTGTTGCACCTTGAAACACCCAATATCGGATCTTTTAGGAGGTCTATTAAACATCCCTTAAGTGGGTCGATAAAATGAGGACCAAGCATGCTTGGGAAGTAAACAATGAGGGTTACTCGGGATGTTAACCACCTAACCGGGACATATGCTATGCCCAGAACCCTCAGTCACGTAAGAAGAAATGGACACTGCAGACCTTGGCACACTAACATAACAGTCCATTGTGCCAAGGAGTTTCGTTTTTTAGTTTAGTTTATTAGACAGCAAAGTAAAGACAGCCTTATTGAAATTTAAAGAAAACAACCCTTGTGTTCTCTAGGAGCATCAGGCCAGATTGTTTTTGACCTAGACTACATTAAATTGCCTCAGGCTATGAAGGGAAGCTTCTAACTCATCCAAATTATCATAATTCCTCTGAACCTGCTAGTAAAAGTTGGTATTAAGTTTCTTCAAAAGCAACATATGAAACATAGGCACTGCATGCAGCTAACAAATTTGTTTATTATCAGTTAATGATCGCATGCAAATTAAATTATTTAATTAACCTTTTAATTTTTTTAAATTAAACTAGGTCCTTCTCATGGGGAAAAGTGGATCTGGTAAAACCAGTATGAGATCCATAATATTTGCTAACTACATTGCTCGAGATACACGCAGGTTAGGAGCCACAAGTAAGTAATCATAGCTTATACGTAAATGAATGTATACCTAGATAATATTTTCTGTATTGAGACTTTGTTAAAAGCAGAGAATGTTACTTTTTCAGTTTATTTCCAATTTTAAAATTAAAAGGTGCTTGTCATAACTACTTAAACATAATTTTTATTTGATACCTTTTTATTAGAATAATAGAGCTGAAGTTGACGATTTTTTAAAAAATTGTGATCGTTTTAAAAGACTTATTTTAGATTATTTAAAAATTTAAACAGTATTTCTTCTTTAGTGGTTGAAAATATCACAAATTTTCTTTTATTTTTTAGGGCATGCATTTTTACTAAAATTATTATTTTTATGATTTATAGTTGATGTGGAACACTCCCATGTTCGTTTCTTGGGCAACCTGGTATTGAACTTGTGGGACTGTGGAGGGCAAGAAGCGTTCATGGAGAATTATTTTGCAAGTCAACGGGACAACATTTTTCGAAATGTTGAGGTATTACATTCTTTCAGGGTTCCCACGGGTCCTTGAAAGTCCTTGATTTTTATTTTTAAATAAGTGTGGGAATCCTGTTTTTCTCCGTCATTATAGCAAGTGTCTTTGTGCTACCTTAAATTTAAAATTGGTGAATGGATGAAAAATTTGTCATTTACATAAGGAATACTAAATTTTAAATTATCTATTAAAACACAAATGTAAAAATTGTGAATTAAGTGCATTAATTCGGTCACAGACATGGCCTGCTCAACTACTAAGGCCGAAGAAGCTTCCCAAACAAGCTTGGGGATGGATATTTTGACGTCATAGTTCTGAGTGACGTTATTCCGAAGATGAAGATAGCATAGCCTGTCTCGAAACCTGTTCGGAACCACTCCTTCATGGCTGACCATATTTTTAGGTTTCCGAATGCGTCCGAACTAGTTCTCTTTATCTTCAGCACTGGGAACGGTGACGTCAAAATTTCCATCTATGCTCATGTTTGGGAGAGCTTCTCTGGCCTTGTTATTGAAGTTGGCTGTGCCACAGGTCTTAAGAGGCTTAAGTCAAGTTGTAGTTTTCTTCCAAAAATAAACTATTTATCCTAAAGACCGCTATTTTGTTTAAGATCTTAGAAGTGCTAGGATGGAAAAATGTTTCAAGGAATTTTTACGATAGTATGAAATAGGTGATTTAGAAGAGACAGCTAAGAACCCACTGTGTCACTGTTAACAGGCTTGACTGCGATCCCACTTTCAATTATTTAACTTTATCATGCATGTTAAATTTTATTTTTTAGGTGCTAATATATGTATTTGATGTTGAATCTCGTGAGTTGGAAAAGGACATGCATTATTACCAGTCCTGCCTTGAGGCTATTTTGCAAAGCTCCCCGGAAGCCAAAATATTTTGTCTCATTCACAAAATGGATTTAGTCCAAGAAGATCAGAGAGATATTGTAAGTAAAAAGAGCTTTTTGCATTGTATTTTCAATTTGTATCTTCAGGTTTCTTTGTTTGATAATGTCATTTTGTTATTGATTGTATTCTACAAAGTTAAATTATCACTTATAGCTCTCAAATAGTAGTTCAAAGCTGTGAAATATCAAAAGTATACTTTCATTCAGTTTTCACCATGAAATAGCTCGTTCTTAAAAATATCTACTCCTGCAATTTTGCGATTAAAAGTTGGGAAGCAGTTTATGTATTTTAATTCAGTAAAATTGTGTTGTGAAGTTTTTCAAAACTATAAAATAAAAGTACTTAGCTTTTGTGCACTTATTTAGAATGAAAAATATATTTTTCTTTACTTGAACAAATACACTGTGCATTTGTATATCATGCTACTTCTTTTAGTGAAAATTTCTAAAAGTTTTTTTTGTTTGTTTTCAAAATTTCTGTTGAATTTCAAGCTAAGTATCAGGATATATTAGCTTTAAATAATATATTCTGTAGTTTAATTTTTTTTAATAGTTTACTGAAACATCAAGAGTGTATCTTATTTTTTTCTAGATATTTAGTGAACGAGAGAGGGATTTGGAACGTTTATCTCGCCCTTTAGACTGTATATGCTTCAAAACATCAATATGGGATGAAACATTATATGAGGTATGTTTATTAATTAAAGTTTGCTCTTGGAAATTTCTTATCCTTAATTTGTATTTTATACAAAAATAGTTTTTTTTTTATTTCTGTTATATATATTTGTAAATTTACCTCTACAATGTCTGAGCAGGGAGGCAATTCCTAGGATTGAATCCCGGGAATCTAGGGCAATATTGACCCATCCTTTCATCCCTTGTGTGGGTCGATAAAATGGGTAAAAAACATGCTTTAGTACTAAACACTAAGAGTTCCGCATGAAGCTGACCACCTTACCGGGACATATGCCTAGCACCCCAGAGCCCTAGGTCACGAAAGCTGAAATGGGCACAGCAGGCTTGGCCCAGTAATGGGCTGTTGCACTGGGGAGGAGTAATGTCTGAGCAATATTTAAGATGCTCTTTAGAAACTTATCAACATGTTAAATTTTATAATTGAGATATTGGGAACTAAAATAAAATTGTAAAATATTCTTGGTTGGTATGTTAGTTAAATTATATTTCAATCTAAACCAGTTTTATTAATTGAAAAATATATTTTAACTTTTGCATTCAAATATCACATGTATCCACAAGTTACTTAACAACTTTTTTTTACATTTACTTCGATTTCTTTTCTTTTTCACCATAAAAGTATGTTACATAGTTAAATGTAACTTTTTGCAAGTCTGATAACTTTATGGACTTTTCATAAATAATATTTACTTCTATGTAATTACAGGCATGGTCTTCAATTGTGTACAAATTGATTCCGAATGTTCAGCAACTGCAGGCCAATTTAAGGCAGTTTGCTGACATCATTGAAGCTGATGAAGTTCTTTTGTTTGAACGAGCTACATTTTTAGTGAGTTTGCTTGTACTCAATTGTTTTTTTTAATACATTTTTAATTACCTTATATTGATATTTATAAATCTTGTTTGATATTATAATTATGGTATGTGTCATGTTTAATCATCTGTCAATCGTTTTCTTTATGTTTGGAATTATATGAAAGTATGTGTTTGTTTTTTTGAAATTTTAGCTGCACATGTACAGAATGCAGATTTTTTTAAAACTTAACTATATTTAAATTACTGAATTTGTTTTAGCTATCCTATTTATGAATTTTGTATTAGTTTATTAATATTTATAGTTGCTGAGCTATTGTGTATTTGGGTGAGGTTGACCCATTTTTTGATCCCTTGAGTGGGTTGATAAAATATGT
Organism: Hylyphantes graminicola; assembly: GCA_023701765.1. Lineage (NCBI taxonomy): Eukaryota > Metazoa > Arthropoda > Arachnida > Araneae > Linyphiidae > Hylyphantes > Hylyphantes graminicola. Next base: position 22,007,954 of record CM043114.1, on the reverse strand, counting down.
ACCAAGCATGCTTGGAAACTAAAAACTTTAGCCTGAGGCTGAACACCTTACCTTTACAGATGCCTAGCACCCCAGAACCCTAGGTCATGAAAGCTGAAGCGGGCACGGCAGACCTTGCCCCAGTTATAGGCTGTTGCACCACAGAGTTAAGTTTTTTGTAAATTCGAATGATAATTTTACATTTCTCCTTTATTTTATTAAAGGTGATAGCAAGAGCCGAAAGAAAAGAACACAGGGATGTCCATAGGTTTGAAAAAGTTTCCAACATCATCAAACAATTCAAGCTGAGCTGCAGTAAGATTGCTGCCCAGTTTCAAAGTATGCAGCTCTCTAATGGGAACTTTTCAGCGTATATTGACGTATTCACTCCAAATACTTACGTGATGGTGGTTATATCTGACCCTAACATAAGTGAGTGATTTTTTTTTAAAAATATATACATATGTGTCATGGTTGTGCGAAAATAATTTTTATTAAGGAACATTCATACTACAGACATAAGGCGAGAATTTTATGTGGGTGTTGTTCAACATACACAGATATGAGGGTTCTTGTTGCAAAACTCAAGTTCTCCCAAGTATCAACTAAAATATAGGTTTGGTTTGTTTATTAGCCAAAGTCTCTAAAGAACATATTGAACTCTATATCTTAGTTATACTTTGGAGAATGGCAAACTAGACCTCATATCTATCAACATAAAATCTTCTCAGGGTTGCAAATTTAAAAATGAGGATTCATTGCCTAGCTGAACTGTAAAGCTGACAGCCCAGGTAAAAGCTATGACATTTTAATATATGTCAGAGCGGAACGGCTGACAGGCGCGGAATGGCTGCCACACATGCACCAATATGTCCAAAGCTGTTGGGGGAAAACATTGAGGAAGGATAACGAAAGATGTATCCAGAGAGTGAACATCAGAATGGCCTGTGTAACTGATTTTAAAACCCCTAGATTTTCCTTCAAATAAACAAATCTTAGAGCCAACAAATAAATTAGTCATTTCTTTTTTAACGTATATAAGCCAGTTTAATTTTTTTGTGTTGAAGATTTAATTAACAATGCTGTAATTGATAGTAAATTTTATTTTATTAAGGATTTATTTTTATTTAATTAATATATTATTTATAATTTTATTTATTTGCATTTATAATTGCTGTTTTTAAAACAAAATCTACAGTTTGTGTCTTATTTTACCTAAAATTTACCAAATTTTATAAACTGCACTCTGCATTCTCCAAAATTAGGTTACTTTTTAACACCCATTGCACTGTTATACATCGTTTAAGACTATGTAAAAAATATTTTTTTTAAAAATAAATTTTAAAAAATTATTGCAAAGATTTAGGTATTGTAAGGTATAATATGGAACGATGGCTGTTAAACTAATTAGTTCATAAGTAATTACTATGCAACATTAAGTCATTTTTTTAAAGGGGGGCAACTTGTGATAGTTTATACATTTGATTTACTTGAAGCTTTCAGGCTAACTCAGGTACTTAATTTCCAAACTAATTATGCTGACATGTACCTAGTATCAAGTAGTATCCATATTTGAAAAAAATGCATGGGTCACTCATGAGGTAAGATGTAGAAGGATTGATCCATGACATCTAACTTTGATTTTATCATGTTCAAACAAAACAGATTTAAGGGAAACTGAAATTCAGTTTTCTTATTTTAGTACTACTAATATATCCAGAAAGTTCCAAGAAAATTGAAGACGTCAACTATCATGCCCCTACTCAATTTGGCCCAGTTTTAAAGAAATGACTTGCACATTTTGATTGGCATGACATTCCGTCTAATAACTTTATTTCTGCAACTTTAATGCTTAATTATCTTTATTTTTTGTTTGTCAATCTTATCATATTTGTCATCATATTTGTATTTTATTTGTTTAGCTCCTGCCATCACACTGCTTAACATTAAAAATGCAAGGAAGCATTTTGAGAAGCTCGAAGGGGTCAAACAACCTCAGCAGCTTCTACCAAATCAATAATATTTATTATAGAAGTGATTGGAACTTATATTTGTACATCCAACAGACTGTAAATTACAACAGTTATTGTTTTGTGTGTTTAATTTCTGTATAAATGTTTTAAATTCATTTTATATTTTTACATATTCATTAAATTAAAATATTTATCTGTAGTGTTTCAAGTATTTCAACCGAGATGCAAACATTCTAGAGAATAAGTTCATTTCTAAATACAAGATGTTCAATGATGTTTACCAGTCTATTTTTTTTCAAATTCTGAAAAACTCTAAACATAAAGCTACCATTAGCATCATAGTCGAATATGAAGTGAAAGATAACACCGTTGAACCCGAAGCGAGTACCGAAACATTTTGTGTTAACCGATTACATGTTGAGCAACAGGATTTTTTTTACATTGAACCCTTGTCTAGTTAAAAAAAAAATAACATCTAAAAATTATTATATTTTTCTAATGTAAAACACTAATAATTCATGTATTAGTAATTCAATTAACAAAATTCATTTGAGGTTGTACATACAGAATAGCACATCAAATGTACACCAGTTGAATTTATATACTGAAGAATCATGGGAGATCTTTCAATTTTCTCAGAAGTAGAAGACAATTTTTCTTGTAATGTTTGTTTGCCACGTTTTTTTTTTATGTTTTGTTTAATTTGTTCTTCAAATTACTAAGGAAAAAATTCTGAATTTATGTTCGGGTTAAGTGAGGTTTTGCCAGAAGCGATTTCACGTTGAGATTTTTTAGCATTAGCTCAAAGCTTTACAGGTCAGGGAAATGCTTTTAGTTTTTTAAGTGAAATTTCGTGTTAAAAGCGAGTTCACGTTAATGAGGTTCGACAGCACTTTGAAAATGAATAAAAATTTAAACAGATATTTGTTAGGTCATATTCACTATATAGTTTTATTTGGAAATGAAAGTTGGAAAATCAATGTTGTCGTTTTATTAGTTTATTGTATTTATGTTTTGTTTTGATGAGCTTTTTCCAGAATTTCCAAAAAAAAAAGACTTGTATGAAACATGTTGTGTAATACATATAAAATATACATTTGAAGGAAGGAGGCACAAAAAAAAGTCAAAATGAAAAACAAAAGAGTACCTTTCTCAATTAAACATCTAGCGCAAAATAAATTTGCACTTGTCAATTTTTTTTCCCTACAGTCTTCTTGTTCTTTATTTTAAATATTGTTAACTTAAGTGTGTTTCTCCTGAAATTATTTTACTACAGATGAATTTAAAAATTATTAAGAAGTTTAATTTTATTCAAGCTAATTTTATATATATATATATTTATAGATGACTTTAAATAAAAAAAAGCACTTATATGTGAATAGCAGTAAATGTCTGAGAATAAAATTAATTTTTTTATGTTGGACAATATTAAACCCTATATGGAAAACAAAAGTGAAATTCTCAATGAACTGTTTTTGTAAAATGCACTGATTTTTTCTTCATATTATTAATATAGTGTTAATCTAAAATATAGTTAAATCCCTTTTTCTGTTCAGTGCCTCCATGATGAGTTAAAAAAAATTATAAATTCTATAAAAATTAAATGTGTTTTTACTTATATGATTATTTTATTTATCAAAAATCCTATTATTGAACTTATTCTGAAAGTTGATAAATTTACATTAGCACACACACACACTGAAATATTAACCAAGAAAACTAATTTTCTAATGCATAAACACCCCTTATATTTTATTCTTGTAGTGTATGATACTAATGACTATAGAAAAAGCTTATATAGCAAAGCTTTATTAAAAAGTTCACTCAAGATCAATGATTACCATCTTGATAAAATATAAACTTTTAAGAAGCATTCATTTCTTTCCTTTGAAGTCCTATTGAGGTTTAAAATATCACAACACTTTATGTTGGGCAGTCTAAACTGATAGGCGGATAGTAAGAGATATCTAAAATCAGGGTGGCTACAGAATCTGTGAAAACAAATTCCCTGACTTTTCAATGATTTCCCAGGCTAAATGTAAAATATTTCCCTGATTAGCGGCAATGAACTATATTAGCATGCTGGTTGATGATATGAGCCAAGATGCGGTCATTAATATAGGCTGAGAATGGTGAAGTTGAATATCACTGCACTAGAGCTCGGGGAAAGGCAAGGCAGTTAAAACGAAAGATTAATAAGCAGTAACTCAACCACTTAAGTGAAAGCCTTTGCAGTATTAAACTTTTTGTTATCCTTTCTTTTACCGGTTAAAATGGCAATTTTGGAAATTTTCCCTGATTATTTAAAAAAATCACCAATTTCCCTGACTTTTCCAGAATGATTAAATTCCCTGACTTTTCCATGATTCCCTGATCCTGTAGCCACCCTGAAAAAGCTTTATTTTTTGTGAAAGAATGTGTGTGTGAAAAGTTTGATGATGTAGATAAAGGTTAAATGCACAAATACGAAATACCATCCTACTATGTTAAGACTCATTTTTTGCGGGGCTGGGGAGCCCAGTTGGTTCGGCACTCGCCTAGCATGCAAAAGGTCCCGTATCGGGTCTGGGCATCGCCAAAATAACTGCCGACCAAAAACAATATATCACCTAGATTAGAAGGCCGGCGAACTAAATGCTTGACGTCATATTAGTGGACCGATTCTGTGGTTTTGACCAATGATCATTCGTGACTGGATCTTGTATTTGAATAAATTTTTGAGATAAGATGAATCAAGATGCGACGTCATCTTAAGATCCGACGTTATTGGTCAACAAATCGAAATTGGTCCACTAGTGTGACGTTGTGTTGCTTAGTTCTTCGGCCTTCTAATCTAGGTGGTATTGCCTATAAACGGCCCGTGCAGCCGAAAATGTCCAACGAATAATGCCCCGTGTAAGGGAGTGCACGTTAAATATCCTTCCAAGTCCTAAAGCTTTGTACGATGTCACCCTTAACGGTTGCGTTGGGTGCCTACTCAGGTGTCGGCTTGTCACTTGACTGTGGTTCTAAAATACGACGCCCGTCACCAATATTCCTCGTGCAGCTCTAGTGTGAAGATAATTCAAACCTAAACAAACCTAACCTCATTTTTGCATTAATTATTTTTGAAGATGGAAAAATGGGTAAAAGGGTTTAAACCTCTTTGTAAACAAAAGAAAGTACCTGTTTCTGCATTGCAGCATAAATTACCTTTTGATAAGTGTTTGTGACTCTTGAGCTACTCGACTGTTGCTGAAACAAATGTGAAATTTTTCACGCCCACCAGCTAATAATAATGTGAAAAAGGATAATAACTTGTACTTTAAATTATTTTTTTTAAAAAAGTGTTCACATTAAGGGGAGTCTGATGTTTGGGTCAAAAATGTTGATTTTCTGTTTTTAATTTTAACCTGCATATCTATTGGCTTTAATTTAATACCAAGATTATCGATTTCAGTTTAGTGGTGTTCTTTTTATAGGCATTTTTCAGAAACCGTTCTTAAGTTCTTACCTATATCTTTTCTTTTGAGTTTCCTGAAATATAAGGTTTTTCAACAGTTGGGAACATTTTTCTCAGGAACTATAAAAGATATCAACATGTTATTTATTTCCTATGAAAAGCTCTGATTTAAACTGAGGAATTTTAAATATCTCTGATAAAAAAAATATAACTTAAAACCGGATTTTTTGCGTTTTTCAATACACAATTTTAAAAAATCATTAAATTATTTTTTTATACTGCGAAATATTCTCAAATTAAATCAGAGCTATATGTAAGGAACTATAAAAAAAAATTCCTACTGATATCTCGTATAGTTCCTAAAGTTAGTAAATTAACCTGGGCGAGATGGAACCATCCAACTCCCCTTAAAAATGTTCCGAAAAAATTCATTAAAAAATTTTTCATTTGCTATTTCCATGCTAAAATCCATATTAAAAAAGTACGTAGTGAACTCCAAGTAACTGTCTGTTTATGACGTCCGATTGAAAATTTCATTTTTTTTTTTTTGGCTGACACTCTTTTTGAAGTATTGTCAGAATATGGTATGACATTCTTTTGAAATATTGTTAGAATATGGTATGTGTAATATATTTAAACAATATTTTTTTAATATAGAATTGTGGAACTGTCTACACTTGACTTATGAATAAAAAAACAGACAAGTAAATTTACAAACATGAAACTAATTTAATCCATCTCTAGTCAATATTACACAATCTTCTACTTGATTCGGACTCATACAATATGAGCATTCCTTAAATGCACAATACCAAACAACGCATGATCTAAGACAATGTTTTATGTAAATATACAATGCCACAAAGGACTATTTTTGCATTGGTAAGAATTTCTTTCAATATTCGTCAGAGAGTCCTGCAAAACGCCTGCGCCTGGGAGCCGAGTCCTGGTTGCCTCCAAAGGATTGTTCACCATCTTGGAATGACCTCTCCCTTTCTCGGAAAGGCTGGTCGGGAAATCGACCTCTGGGCCGGACTGAAAAAGAATGTTAGACATTTCAATACATTTTGTTCATAAGAAAACACAGTACAGTAGAACCCCGATTATCCGAGTTAATGTGGATCGAGACTAACTCGGATTACCGAAAAACTCGGTTAAAGCGAAAAATGTAAATAAAGCAATTCTGTATGTCTTAATGTATACTTTAACAAATACAAATGTTATATAGACCACGTGCAATTCTATGCATGATATTGAAATAGTTCTTTCACTTAAAAAGGTCCTTAATTGTTTTTTGTGTTTTATGTTATTTGGGGTTTCAGCAATGTAAGAAAAGTAAAAGGGGATTATTGTTGGATTTTTCTTTCCTGACGGTTTGCGAGATCAGGTTCTGCTCAGAATTTTTTTCGGTAGTCGTCGGAAAAATCAAACAAAAAAAAAAATTAAAAAATATATATTTTAAAGCTCGGTTAAGGCCGAAAATCGGATAATCGGGGCTCGGATAATCAGGACTGTACTGTATACATAAAAAAACATTCACAAACAACATACACAGTTGAGCCAAGTTTTTACTTTTCATCCTGCAGGTTAGGTTAGGTTTGATTTATCGTCGCACTAGAGCTACACGAGGGCTATTGGCGTCGTATTTTAGAACCACAGTCAGGTGACGAGCCAACACCTGAATAGGTGCCCAACTGTTAAGGGCAACATCGTACGCAGCATCATGACTTTGAAGGATATTTAACATGCACTCCCTTACATGGGGTATTATTCGTCAGACTTTTTTGGCTGCACGGGCCGTTTATAGGTCGGCAGCTATTTTGGCGATGCCCGGACCCGAACCTGGGACCTTCTGCATGCTTAGCGAGTGCTTAACCGACTGGGCTCCCCAGCCCCCTTTTCCTTCAGGGTAGAGCTATTCTACTTATATAAAGACCATTAAACTATTGCACTGGCAAAGGAACAAAGCAAATGGGATAATGGGATACACATCTTGGGAGATAAGACAGTTAGAGGTATTAGGGCAAAGAAATGTAGGCGAGAAGTTTATTTGAATTAACCTCCTACTAGTTCTACACAAGGGCTTGGACGTTGAACCTGTTGAGTGTTGACACAAGAGTTTTAAAAAAATATTCCACAGATCATATAATTCCCGATTCTTTGGTTATTGTTAAGACTAAGAGTTTTAAATTGCTTGATTAATACAAGATTTTAATTGTGATGATTTAAAAGGTTCGTAATAACCAGGAGATAGTTATATCTCAGGATCCCAATAGCAGAGTTTGACTGTAGATGAAATAGGCAAGGAAAAAATTATACTTAGTTTTCAATTACATGAGTCCTAGTTACTAAAAGGATTGTCATAAATGGCATTATAACATTAAAGCAACCATTTTACTGCTGCGATGAAAACAAATGGTAGTAGCATTTAAAAACAAACTTTAAATTCTTTAACAATGCACAATAACTCAAGTTTGCAATAAATTGTTGATGAAAAAATTATGTGCAATTCAAAAACGACTTTCTTTTTTATTGTAAGTATTAACTTAGTACTTACAAGAAAAACTATCTCCTTCCCTCGGAAAAGTCCTTGGCTCAATTGGGGCACAAACCAGGTCATCAATTGTTTGATTAGTGATAGAGTTGCTTTCCTTCAACGATCGGCACAGCTGCTCAAAGATGTGACTGGTTTCTTTGTCATCAGCTTTTTCAACAGCCTTTTGGAGGGTGTCCAACTAAAAACAAAGTTGAAGTTATATAAGGATTATTAAGGTAAGAAACAGTTAACCTAATGAGATCCACAATGTTGAGGTTTGACAACATCAAGGTCGCTTTTAAAATTGTTAAAAAACTCAATTTTTTCTTCATAATGTCAAATTGAGATATGAAATATAAGAGGGAATATATTGTTTGGATTACAGCCAGTTATAAACTTTCCAAATATAAAATATAGAAAATACTTTTTTTTTGATAAAATTGAATACAGAGTTGAATTTAGGTCTATGTAACAAACATGAAGTATACTAAAAGATAAAAGTCTTGCCAACAAGTTAAAAATGTTGAAATTAAAATAACTTGTCATTGCAATTTTCTTTGAATAGAGTTGATTTTTGCATGTTCTAGCTAGCAGGGCTGCCACTGGTAAATAGCATTGAAAATAGTTGCTTTAGTAGCCTCAGATGTAAAAAATAGTAGCCAAAATAGTAGCCTGGGATACAAAATAGTAACCAAAGCCATAAGAAAGACGATTAATCATGGGAAATGCAACATTTCTAAGTTCAAAAGGGTTGCACTCTTATTTAACAAGAAAACAAATTATAAAATTAATGCACAGTACAGAACTTTCCAAAATTTCAGTTGTAAAACATGGTAGAAATTAATAGTAAGGAAAAACACATTCGAAGGATACAGTTAGAAAATATAAGTTGTGAAGAAAGACATTACATTTAACTTTTTTTGGAAATTTTGGTGATTTTGTATAGAAATCAATAAAATTTGTTTTCCATTTTTGAACTATTTGGTTTATTTTTTCTGCTTTCTGTTCATGTTCTCGTTCCTTTTGACTCATCTGCCCCAATTGGATTGGGAGATCTCTGCGGCCAAATTGGCGAAACTCGATGCGACTTTCAGATCGCCGTAGTTTCGCGACTTTCGGATCGCCGTAGTTTCACGACTTTCGGATCGCCGTAGTTTCACGACTTTCGGATCCCCGTAGTTTCGCGACTTTTGGATCGCCGTAGTTTCGCGACTTTCAGATCGCCGTAGTTTCGCGACTTTCAGATCGCCGGAGTTTCACGACTTTCGGATCCCCGGAGTTTCACGACTTTCGGATACCCGGAGTTCGGCGTCTTTCGGATCGCCGGAGTTTTGCGACATTCGGATCGCCGGAGTTCCGCGTCTTTTGAATTAACGGATATTCGCGACTTTCGGATCCCCGAGTTCTGCAACTTTCGGATCCCTTCGTAGTTTTACGACTTTCGGATCACCTTAGTTTCGCGACTTTCGGATAGCCGTAGTTTCGCGACTTTCGGATCGCCGTAGTTTCGCGACTTTCGGATACCTGGAGTTTAGCGACTTCCAGATCCCCGCGGATCGCCGTAGTTTTGCGACTTTCGGATCCCCAGAGTTCCGTGACTTTCGAATCCCCGGAGTACCGCTACTTTCGGATCACCGATTTTCGTGACTTACGGTTCGGATCACCGATTTTCGTGACTTACGGTTCGGATCCCCGGAGTTCTGCGACTTTCGGATCCCTATATACCTTAAAATTTTAATTGTATTTTTTTAAAGACCAAATCGAACAAACATACATTATTTCCGATTTTTTTATGGATTACACATGGATTTACCGAATTTTGGTTTTTCCATCAGCCGATGAAAGACGGGAAACATCGGCCGAAATTCGCCAGTGGTCAAGTGATCTCCAAGGCACACCACAACAGAAGAGCAGAAACTGGCACGGAAAACCTGTTAGACGCTCGAAATTCAAATGCGGTGCCCTGACTTGACTACGACAACAAAAACTGAAAATTGCAACTTCTGTGCGCGCATGCCCATACAAGCTTATGCGTGCGGCGCCGGTGGGCCTAAAAGTACCCAACCTGGAATGATTTTGTTTCACTCCCGCTTTTTGACACATGATTTTTTTTCAAAAATAGTCGCCGATTGTTAAAAATAGAAGTATACGCTAAAATAGTCGCTTTTAACCCAAATTTTCCTAAAAAAGTCACCATAGTCGCCTGCTCTTGAAAATAGTCGCTTTAGTCGCCTAAATAGTAGCCAGCGGCAGCCCTGAGCTAGGCAAGGAGTTGCTCAGTTGGTACAGTATTAAACATAATGCCATTGGCCACAATTGAGCATCCATTGACTTCAATTCTTGGTTTCTCACACTGTTTTCCAATAAATAGAAACAGTCGAAATCCAATAAAAAAACCGAGTGGTCCGGGACACACAGCCTCATTAAATCTGAGTTCCATAGGACCAGAACTTTTTACAATGTTCTGCAACGAAGCACTTGGAAACATATATATTAGTGTTCTGGAAACCATATTGAACTACATCCATCTAGCTACAATAAAAAAAGTTAGAAAGAACTAAAATAGCCTACTTTCTCATTACTTAAATATTTAACAAAATTCTGGTGGACAAACAGTGTCACAATAAGTTTCTCATGTCTTTTGTGATGTGGCAACAACTTAAATGATTTAAATTGAATTGAAATGCTTCAATGGGGAATTCGCTGACAAACAGTAGATAACTGTTTGTCTGGATGTATACAGAAGGACAAAAATTATGAAAGTCGGGTCTCCGTGGTCTTCCTATCCAAGAAAAGAATTTTTATAATCTGACGGATAGAACCAATTTTGGTAGGGAGTAGGAACGGACAGAGAGATATCGTCAGCATGTCAAAACCTACTTTTTAATTTTTTAAAATATTATTTTAAATTATATAAAGAAAAGTAGACTAAAAATCTGTGTAACATACTGTGCTCTGGCAAATCTCTCCACGTATTCTTGATACGACTGGCGCATCCTGGTCAGTGACTCTACGAAGTACATCAAAAGCATCCGAGAGCCTGTCCAATCCAGCAAAACACAATACCTAAAAAAACAACCTCATTACAGAAAGCATTATCTTAATATATTTTGAAATAAACACAAGAGAAGTCGTCTTCTCTGTATGCTAAAACCAAAAATAGAATTAATGAATAATTATGTATGCAACAGTTAATTGATGGTAAAAGTTCCAGCATGCAAATAACCTAACTTTCACTTTAATTCTCACGCATTCCTTTTAAATAATTTGCAATATTTTTTTTTAAAGTTGTGATGTGAAAAAAAAAAGTTTTGTAACATGCACTTTGAAACATACCTTCAAATTATTACCAGTAGTGTTGTTAAATCGATCTATGTTAGACAATATTTCAAGAGCAGTGTCTGGCCGGTTCTGTAAAGATAAAATAAAGTATAAAACATTACATCATACATTTCTAATATATTAGTTTTATGAAATTATAGTAACTGAATTGTATTTTTTTTATTAAGTTATGTTTTAGGGTGACATGAAATTGATTTATGATAACTGTCCTCTACTTGGCTTAGAAAAAGAATGTATTTTTCAATGGTAAATTTATTGTTTTTAAACTTAGACAATCATATTTCATAAAAACTCAACATATGTTTGTTTACCACATCATATGGAATAACACAAAAAAGGAAAGATTAACATAATAGGTTGATTTTCCACTGAGCCTTAGCTGTTCAAAGGTAAAAAGCTCAGAAATGTGTTTCCCAAAAAGAAAATGGTTAAAAATTTTAGTTGTTTTTAAAAGTATTTATAAATGTCATCTATATTGCAAGAAAAACACATGAACCAAACTTCTGACAGCTACCAAATTTGGAAACATTCTTCAATATGTAAGGTATCATTTCTGATATTTTTTGACAATTTCAAATTGTTTTTCGGTTTTCATGGCAGAAGTCTTATGAAGTTTAATAAAATGTAAGTACAGTTCAATACAGGATGAATTTTTTTGATTGGTAGTATTTTGGGGAGAAATTTGATGCTTCATTTATAAACTAACCATTTGGTTATTAATGCTAATTTGAACCAAAATTTCTGGTTTGAATCAGACTTACCTGGTTTAAAGATAAAGCAACAACGAAACCTAATGCCTTGCGAAGAACTGGAACTCGAGCCTCACGAGCTTGTGTTATTAAATCAGTTGCACGTTTGTAAGTTTCAGGTGTATTCTGAAAGATTTTAATTCATAAGACTAAATAAGAATGAAAATAACATACACTTTAATACAAAATATCAAAATTATATTAGAATTAATATTGAAGGGAGTTAGTATTGACTTAATTTGTTATTTTTAAGCAAAGGGTTTAAATTAGGATTTTTCAAATACCTAAAAATATCTGTAATTACCAATTTATAACAGGCTCCAACTGTTAAAACTAATCCTTCACGAGGAAACATTGTTTCAGCAAGCTTCTTGGACTGTAAGATGTCAAAAGCATCCAGAATTTCTTGATACTTTTCATTTTTGAAGTACAAGTCCATGCTTAAATAATATGACTTGAGCTGATCAAAAAACCCATCCAGTGCCTATGAACAAAATAAAAGTAAAACATTACAACTTGATATTTATAGTATTCACAGTGGAACATGCAAATAGTATCAGACTCACAGGATTCTTTAAAAATTCGTGCATCATATCTTGTTTCTTGAGGTAGTAAAACAGACGCATTGCAACAGGTCCAAAAACAAAAGTGCCAAATCTCAGTTCCTTATTTTGTTTATGGAATCTGTAAAATAATGTCTGGTAAGTAATAATGAAAAAGATACTTTAAAAATAACACTGTTTAGTAAAAGTTATTAAATCTTTTATATCGTAGCAGTCAGCACAAATACCCAATACTAGCACTCCTGACTAACAACCTTCATGCAAACAAAGAGAAGTCCAGACAACAAAGTCCTAAGACTCACATCAAGCATCATCACTTTTAATTAGCGTCCTCACTGGTTCCAAGCAAGCTTAGTTAACAATCCTCTGCATAGATAAAAGCCTAGTAGACCAAGTCAAATTAAGAATTGAATTTGAACCTCAGACCTCTGGTATGCTACCGTGAAGCGATACACTCAGGAATTGGGCCTTGTATGACATTTAATATAAATTACACAATGAACAATATAAAAAATTAATAATTATAGAAATTAATTAATTAAATCATTAATTATAGAAATAATTAATGACATATTGTGAGATTTTACAAAGGTAGAAATTTCAGAAACCTACCTTTTCATCATTTGAACACACATCTCGATATCTTCAGGTACATCCTCGCATGAATGTATGACAGTCTTGAGATCTTCTGTGAAAATCATTGATGGGACTGGACTGCTCAATTGTGCCTTCATCCGATTATAGAAGTTTCCTGAAATTTAGAGTTATTGATTAGTAAAAAAATAATAATGATATATGATTAAAATACAAGTTGTGAATTCAGATCAAATTCATAAATAAAATAAGTAAAAACTACCTCTCATGCTGCCAAGACGGCTTATGGTTCTTTGCCTAGCATCAACATACTTATCAATTCCAAGGAATTGGTCATTATAGAGGAAACGAACACCTAAAATATATAATTTGTAAATCAAATTCTCACAAATTAAAAAAAATTCAGAAATTTATTTGCATTCAAACAAATGGCCCATTGTTATACACGTTATTATTTAGACTTGTAGTCGTAACTTTCGTTCAGTTAATAACACTCTTACTCTAAGTTATGCACAACCTAGCCACTTGCTTTTATCAAACAATTGGGAAAGCAAGAACATACAAGACAGAAATAACTATTCTGCTATTATTCTTAGTAGTAACAAATGATAAAGATATTACATACTCCTTGCCAACTTAACTTGGGTAAAAACAAAGAGTGAAAAGGCAGGTGGAAAAGCGTGGTTGGTTCGTTAGTTGGAAATCTTGTAAGGTAATATTTACATACAAAATAATATGAATTCAATTTAATTTAACCAAACTACACTTATCATTTGGATAAAATTGCTAAATTTTCTCAAACAATATTCAAATCTGTTAGACCTTAATCGAACTTAATGATTTAAACATGTTTCCTGGATGGATTCACAAATTATTTATAGATACATTCATGGAAGGATCTTCTCCATAGCATATTTCTATTTGCCCAGTTTAGGTTGGCAAGGAGTGTAGTAGTAATGCAGCAGTCAATCGGGGCCATCTAGCATGGATGTCAGTTGAGGTTGCATGTACAAAGGATCAATGCCCCACTCCCCTCCTAGACATACAAACTGTATGTAGGGGGCTACTATGCAGTGGATTGCAACTGTTTCAGCGTTGAGTGCAGTAGCAGCGAATGAGAAACCGTTGCTGAATGCAGGTTGGTAAGCAATCAGTAGGAGAGGATGCCTGATCACATACAGATTACCAATGTAGTTGCGAGAAGGTATTACAACAACCAGTGCTGCAAGTGGGCGTAGACGCGTCACTCCACTTTTCAAGAAAATTGCTATCCATTCACTATCCCCCACTTATTATATCTCTCACTCAAATCCATAAAGGGGGGAATGAGGCATGGCATTCTAATTGAAGGCATCCCTCCACATATTTTTATCCCACTTTCACCACTGACAACAACCAGTGTCCACCAGAGACTACCTCAAGGTAAAAAACAAGGCGATTAATTATACAAGATAGATTTGTTATAACCTATAGAGCTGATAGGGATCAACTTTACTGTACGGTAACTATTGGCGTGATTTTCAAATTTGGCGATAAATAGTTCTTTTGTGGCAACCTGTCTCACTTTGACCGAAACCCATTACTGTCAGATAGGGTTGCCGGAAAACGTCATCGTTGCGAAGAGGGCATGACGTCAAAAGACGCCAGAATACAGACTTTTGGCGCGATTTCGGAAAGTTTGCCAATAGTTACCATACAGTAAATTTCTACCAGCTGATAGTAATGTAATGGTAAATCAGCCCCATCTAGCATGTTTTTTTTATTTGAAGTTGTGTGTGTAACGAACTGCTATAAGAAGGGTGATAAAAAGCAGGTCTAGTCATCATGTTTTCAGGGGGTAAAAAAGTTCTACAACATTGTCCCATTTATTCGTTAGACTCCACGGTAAGCTTTGAGAAAAGATGAAAACTGGACTCCTAATAGAGGTATATTTAGGTTTGACTTACAGGTTCCCATTTTACTAAATAAATTTCCAAAACAAAGTTTTGTAACTTCTTCTTCCAGTTTAATATATTTTGGTTAGTTAGGCTGAAATATTAGGTAAGGACTGTGCTAGAGCAAGGGCTATAGGCGTGCACATCCTCTGCTGGAGGTATTATTCATCACTTTTTGGCTGCACAGGCCGTTGATAGAGCAGCAGTTATTTAGGAAATGCCCGGGCCCGAACCTGGGACCTTTAGCATGCAAAGGCAAGTGCCTTACCGACTGGGTTCCTCAACCCCTTAGTATATCTGGGTGAAACTTGCATGGAATGATAATTTTTTTTTTACAATTTTCTTTGTAAAGTTTACAATGACATACATGAAGGGGATAAAAAAAATTAAAGATTTTTAATATTGTTTTCACTAAGCATAGACTCGTTACATTAGGCCAAATGTTAATCATAAGTTCAACATACTTGCGATTGTTCTCTTCTCTTGTAACAATCGATTTATTAAGGAATTGCCTGTAACGCATCTTCGGAGAGTATTCATGATTTTGATATTAATAATTTATATAAAATAAATATATTTTTACTTTAATACCGGCAAAGAAACGTGACTTTCACAGTTTCCTAAATTTGGAGTAGTGAAAGTTGAAGTTGCTTTTGAACTTGATCACAATATTTCAGACAAACACTAGATTTCCCACTGCATCTTGCTGTTAAATACCAAAAAAAACCTAAATATTTAACATAATTAATAGGAATATTTCTTATGATGTAAGGCTCTACATACTGTCATTTCATTGGTTGTTTTGTTTTCTTTCCCTACTACTTAAAGAAAGCTCATTGGTTTTTTAAAACGACGCGCGCTTCGAACTTGTTCGAACTGCGTAGATTTTCTACACAAACTGCAACTGTCTGAAAAAAATTGCGACTGTTTATTATTTTTGGTTTTTGTTTACAAATTGCTGTACCATACCATTTTTATAGTAATATTGGTATTTTAATTATAATTATTGCAACTAAAATATGGTTAAGCATGATAATTTTATAAATTAAGATATTGAATAAGAAAAACAGAAAAAAATAAATTGTTCAGTTTAACAGTTATTTATACAACTTTGATAAAATAAAACTGCAATA
The DNA here is from genome assembly GCA_023701765.1 of Hylyphantes graminicola. Taxonomy (NCBI): domain Eukaryota; kingdom Metazoa; phylum Arthropoda; class Arachnida; order Araneae; family Linyphiidae; genus Hylyphantes; species Hylyphantes graminicola. The sequence continues at coordinate 21,991,709 of CM043114.1, read as the reverse complement.
CCATATTTTATTGCTTTCCTTGTTCGTGTTAATGATTATATTTAATGTCTGTTTAATGATTCTTAAAAAATGTTTTTTTTTAATTTTAACTTAAAGATTATATTTATTTGCATATGTGACCAATTTATTTCTATTTCAAAGTATTTCTCATTATGGATGATTTAAATTTTATAAAGTCACAAAATTTGCATTTGTTATTAATTATTTGAATAAGAAATACTACCTTGAAGCATCTATTTGTTTGAAATTAATGTAGTTACTTAATTTTGCTAAATTGTAGTTAAACATGCTTGTTATTTTGTTACTAACTATATATATATTTATTATTTATGTTATAGATATCTTGAAAAGTAACCATGAGCACTTTAACAGAATCTGTTTCATTTGAGAAACAGAAAAAGATATTCAAAATAATTGTGATTGGAGACTCTTTCGTCGGAAAAACCTGCCTCACATTCAGGTTTTGCAGTGGGAAGTTTCCAACCAAAACTGAGGCCACAATTGGAGTAGACTTTCGTGAGAGATCAGTTAATATTGATGGAGAAACTTTTAAAGTAAGTTTTTGTATCATGGAACCTTGATTAGGGCTACAGGGTGCCCATGCTCCTGGGAAAACTTCCTTAATTTGAAAATAGATTTCGAGTCGCTGAAATGCCCCAAAATTACCAACTACCAAAAGAGCTTTAATTTTTAAGGAGATTCCTATTTTTAGTTTTGTTTTTCATTGTATATGTCTACAAGAAAGCAAAACCCCATTCCAGTCCCATCTAACCGTGGATTTCGTGATACAGCCAATTTGTTGGATTCAAAAATCCGCCATTAATCGAGACATTCTCAACTTTAACTTTGTTCTTTGGATATGTAAGCACTTATAAATATTTGTAAATTTTTCATGCACCCTTAAATTTTGCTGAAAGATTTTATTGGGAAACCTCAGCTTTTGTTGAAACACTAACATCATGTTCAATAGTAATTTATTTTAAAAAAAAAAAAAAACTGGTGAATTAACTACTAGTTTTTATTGCCGGTTCATTTACTTAAATTTCTGTTGTCCTAGATTCTGTTGGATGCTTTTCCTTATACTAGTTGTCTGATATTACTGTACTTTAAAAGCAATAATCATGGTTTTTCTCATTTCTGTTTTTCATTAAATACCCACACCCAAACGGAAAATAACCCAACTCAAATGAAATGTTCAATGGTAAAATACAGACACCTTATTCTGAGACCAAAATAACTATTTAATGATAATAATATGATATAACATTAATCCATTACTCCCGTGCAATTAAAAATTGCAACTACTATTGCACTAGTCTGTTTGAAAGAAATATGTCTCCTCCTAAGGACACTTAAAATTAATTTGGAACAAAAATTAAAATTTGCATGCTATTCTAGAAATTTTCTTGCAATTTTATATATGATTTTGTTCTCTAATTTTTTTAGGGAGAAACCTACATTAGTTTTATTTTTCTGCTTTTATGAAAATAAAATTTATAAAAATATTTTTGAAAATCATGTTTCAAATGTTAATCTGTATAATGAGGAATATTATTATGGCCATATAATGCTCCTAAAAGATTTTTAACAACTGAAGAGCTCAAAGATTTTTAACAACTGAAGAGCTCAAGTGCAAAACAAGTTAAATCACTTTTTTGCTTGTGCCATTTTTGCTCTAAAATAACCAGTATATGATACAGCCACTGCCCAGTTACTTTAGAGCAAAAAAGTGATTTAACATGTTTTGCAATTGAGCTCTTCAACTGTAAGTTCAGTCAACACCCTCAACCGCTCTGGATCCATTACTGATTAATAATGAGACTTTCCTACACTAACTTATAAAATGAATTTACTTACAAAGATTCATATTTTTTTGTACTCAATTAACGCCTCAAAACCAAACATTTCAATGGTGTTTCCAATGTGTCTAAATTTTTAACTTTTTCATTTGTTTTTCCTTTAGTTACAACTGTGGGACACGGCTGGTCAAGAAAGATTCCGCAAAAGCATGATTCCACATTATTACAGAAATGTCCATGCTGTGGTTTTCGTCTATGACGTCACCAAAATCCAGTCCTTCGAGAACCTGTCCCACTGGATTAGTGAGTTCAAGCACTACCAAGGCACCTCCCCTGACGTCCCAAAGATATTAGTCGGCAATAAATGCGATTGTGCGCATCTAAAAGCTGTCAATACTAACATGGCCCAAAAATTTGCCGACTCTCACGACATGCCGTTGTTTGAAACGTCAGCTTCGGATGAGAGTGAAGCTAATCATGTTGAAGCTATTTTTATGACCCTAGCTCACAAATTGAAGAATCACAAGCCCATGATGCCAGCATCCTTATCTCCAAGTTATGCAGATTCTCCTGTTATAAAGGTGAAACCTGATGATGATTCTAAAGCAGATGACAAATGCTGCAACTGCTAAATATGCTTTAGATGTGGGACTTGTGTGGATCATAAGTATTTTGCAGATAATGCAGAGTCCTTTTTATGAATTTTGCATTGTTTATTGTATATAAAATGATATTGCAATTGTAAATGTATTCATGAATCAAAAAAATGAAGTCTGGCACTTTAAAAAGTTCCCAATGTATTAATCAGTCTAACTTCCCTAATTTTAACATTAATGTAATTTTTAAAAAATTAATTCACTATTTAAACAATGTTTTCACGTCATAATATACACTAATATGAATTTGTGACAAATTTAACAAATCATACTTGTTCTTTGAACATAGGCTATTCTGTTGGAAAGTATGGCACTTCTTCAAACTGCTGATGCAATCATTTGTTAACTGGGCTCTTCAAGGCTGCACGGGTCCTTTTATAGAATTCTCTTTGTAATTTTAATTTGCAGTTTCTCTTAATACTAATTTTTCTTTTATAAACAGGAATGTTCAAGCTTCCCAAAAATACTGATATCAAAGCAGCTGAAAAGTATCAATTATGTATTTGTATATATAAAAAAAGACAATACGATAGTCAAGCACAATTTCGGAAGTATTTTTTTCAGCTGCATATCTATCAGACACTTTACATTAAAAAATGTTATGAAATGGACTATTAATTACAAAGAAGTGACAGAGCTTGTTTGTGCATTTATCGTGTACACAGAAGTGTATTTTTTGGGCTACTACTTTTTTTTTTAATTTGCAGTGTGATACATCTCGAGTGATTTATGTTTGTATTTACACCCTTATTTGGCAGCTTTGTTGAGTGATATTATTGCAAGTGTAAAAGCTTTATGTGACTTTTAAAAGAATTTCTGTGAGAAAAGGAAAATTTCCATGTAATTAAAAATCAATTGTGTGCTTTAAAGCTATTATTATCCTGTTATACACATTTTAAAAAAAAATTGCAGTGTGATCAATCTTGTGTTGTTTATGTTTGTTTTTACAACCTTGTTTGTTGAAATTTACTGTATTAAAATATATTGATCAACTTCCTTTGTATATGAAGTATTTGTATGTATACATTTATATAGCATTATTTAAATTAGGGGGAAATAATATTTATATTAGGTTAAAACAATTTTCAAATGCTTTATATATAAAGTACATTGAAAATATTTAATAAAAAAATTAAACTACTTATAAATTGTATTAGTTGTATATGTTATTCTTGGTTGAATTTCATAAATTATTGGATTATGTAATGTTCTGTTTAATAATTACTATCCCCTCAATTGAATGCCCCATTAAGGTAGCAATAGTTATATTATCACATGATTTTCTGAATTCATATTGTAATATTTAATTTTTTTTCTTAACAACACTATAGGGTTACTGGAATTTCAAAATTATAGTTAATAGTCTATCAAATGAAAAACTAATTCATTTCTTTTATCAATATTATAATTCTTCTTATAATATAAGCTTACAATTCTATAATCTTAATAATTCTTAAACGCATGTTACTAAAAATTACAATACAAAGCAGTCAACTAAATTGTCATTTTTTTCAATGCCTTATGCCTATGAGATAATAAAGGAGGGGGCACTGATTACAGTCAATTAAATCATGCACTAAATTTCTGAGATACGGGGTGGCGCAAATAAAAGTGCCCCCGGCATAGAGATACGAATATAATGGGAAATGCTTGGTGGGGAGAGAAAAACTATTGAAGCTGCCTGAAAGCCTACAAGTCGAAGTCATAAACTATTCAAGCGTTTAATGGTTTCACTTGGCAAACCTATTTTTTGTTGGTTGGTTTGTTACTAGACTAGAGCTGCATATGGACTATTGACGTCTTTAGATCTTACTGTGAGATGTGTAAGTTTGTGCTGATCAGATCAGTGCACTTGTGTGGATGGCATAGGTAGAGGCAAATAATTCACCAAGCTTTTGTTTGGGCTCAATATTGCAGCAATCAATGGCTTGATATGGCAAACCTGTTTTTTCATTGGTTTTTAACTCGACAGCATTTATTGTCTTATCCTTTCTTCTAGTGGTGGGGGGGGGGGGGGGGCACGTTCACTTGCGCCACCTTGTAAATAAATCTTTATGAGCACTACACGAAATTATTCTGTGAATAAATTATACTGTACAAGATGGTGTTTCTCATTTACTGAAAGTTAACTTTTAACTATTTAAAGACTTATATCCTTTTTTAACCCTTCAGTCCCAACTTTTTTTTTATTCCAAATATCTAAGATTTGTTAAATAGATTCATTATGCAATATGCATCAGATAGAAATGGTCAAAAAATTCCAATTTTGAAGTAAAATTTGAGATTTTTTTTTTATTTTGGAATCATAACTTTTGAATCGATGGTTCTTGGTCACTTGACTAGGGTTCTAAATATCTTCTCTGAATTTCATCGAAATTGAAGGATGTCGATTTTGATGAAATTGATCAATATTTTTTTAAACGAACGGATCTCTTCAAGTCTTGAGTGGCAACAGAACTGTTGGATGAAAATAAATTTTTCTTCATGCCGTGTTTGTGAATTAGTGTCACATGAGAGCAGATCACCAATTGAATTACCGATCGAAGGCTAGCTGAAAGAAAAACGGTAACTTTATCTGAAGTAACCAACTTATAGACCACCTGTCACTTCTTAGCATCTCAAATATTTTGATTGTGGAAGAGTCTGTTTGAATACAGGTCGAGAGCTCAAAGTAAACAGGTTTGCCCACCCCATGGTGTTTGGCGAGCAAGGGGATTTTTGGATTAGTTTGGTAGAAAATATAGTGTCACACTATATCTACACATTGGTAAACGGTGGATTATAGTTAATTGCTAAAGGGCTGTCATTGGATCGCAGACCATTACGCTAGCAGTCGGAGCGCTGTAAGGGGTGCGGGCTCGATTCCCGCCTTTCCCTTGGGTGTACTTTCTTTCTCTGTGTCAAGGCAAAAAAATTCTAACGCATTTTCTTTTCGGTCAATATTAATGCGGATAATGGAGGGGTTTTATTTGAGAAAGGTTTTAGAGAGATTAATTAGAAGATTAGAACTTATGTGTAGTTTTCTGCTTAAGATTTTGCAGTTGGCTTGCTTCGCGTGACGTTAAATTTCTGCCGTCTCTAGGCAAGCTCTAGGGGATTTAGTGTTGATTTCGGTTAATGGTAGCTTCATAGGCAAGCTCCACCTACTACACTGATTTACTATTCCGGATTAGAACAAATAATTGAATTTTCGAATAATAGCAAGTTTTGGAATCAAAAACTCTTTGATTATAACTAATTTTTTTTTTGGTGGAAAAGACGATTTCCGGTTCCGTTTCGGCAAATAACTTTTAATGAATGGCAACTTCGGTGAGGTTTACTACGCCATTTTGGTTCGAACCACGCGGTTGTAACACGAGTGTGGTATACAAAGTCTGTAAATAAATACATAAAATATTTAAGTAAATTACACATCTTGCATGAAAACTGTAATGTCTCCAAGTCAACCCTTGCCTCCTAAGGAAAATACACTATTTAAACGTATTTTGGTAAGCCAACAGCAAAAGTTTTGACCTTACTGTATAGGCCGTAACACCACAAGGAGTAAATATATCCTGCTATGCGGCATCTGATTATCGGGATTATGAAATATACATATTTTAGAAGGGAAACTTAATATTTCAATCCATATGCTAACATTGATCAACTGTGTCAATGGAGATTTTTGTGATAAATTAATACAAATCACATGGGCATCAGCTCCTCCCACTTAGTGTTCGATTTCAAGATGTTTCTAAATTTAGAAATCGGGCATTTTACACTGTATAAAATAATCAGATTGTGCATACATGTAAAATTTGATATGATTATAATACCTGATTTTGTAAATAAAATTTAGATTTGGATTCATTTTGTAACATCAATTATCATACACATTGATAGTTTCTTTCAATAAATAACCTAGTGCATCGATCAAAATATATAAGTACTTGTGATGTTATAAGGATTATTTTACACTGAATTAATTTATATTGCCTAACAAGCTGCTAGTGTAATGTCAATTGAATTGACTTGTTTACACATCCTGAAATTTAAAGGATTCATACCTTTTGATGCTTTATGAAATTCAAACTATATATATCTTGCAGATGAATTGATTTGATGATTTCGATAATTCTTTAGGGGGGGGGGGGGTTCTATTAAATAAACAAGTTAAACAACTGAAAAGTGGGTTTTCATTGTTTCAAGTATAATGATATGATTCTCAAGTATAAGCAATAACATTCTTCTCATGAATTTAATACATAATGTAGTTTTCTTCATAAATAAAAGTTTTCAGTTGCAGGGACACTTGTTTGTAAACAACTCTATTGTGAAGCATTCTTTGGCTGACATTCAGCAAATGACTATTCATTAGAGTTCAAAATATGTTTGTATTGCAGTTGAATAGCAATGTGTGGTAACTGATTTACTGTAAGGCCACCCTTGGCGCAATTTTTTCACATTTGGCATTAAACAGTTGTTTTTCTAGCAACCATTCTCCGAGTTGGCGTAATTATGATAAAGATATTGATTATTTTTCATTATTTACGATTTTAGAGATTTTTTTCCATTTTCTCACTAGTTAGCAAAACGTTCTTTTCTTTAAACTGTAGTAATTAACCAAAGTCGCCAAAATTCCGCCTTCTGGAGAGATTTTGTTATATTAGACAAGGGTGACCGTACCATAGAGTAAATTTTTACCCAATGTGTGCTGAACGCTTATAATTACTTATAATTAAAAGATAATTAATACTTAGATTCATTAAAATACTTATTATAAGATTATTAATAGAGGGGCTGTTAGAAGTAGAAAATTTTAACTAATGTCTTTATATTTCATAAAAAATGAAATTTTTGACATGTGTAATGGTTTTTAATAATGAGTGAGTTTAATAACGTTATAAAATATTTTCTTATTGTACCTATAAATATGTTTAATATGTTTTTATACATTTTAATTTGCTTCATGATGGTTAAATATTTGAAGGTTGAAATGTCTGTTGAAGCTTAGTAAATATGTCATTAGAATAATTTCTAATTTTCTCATTACAATAAATATATAATTTTAAAGTTTATGCTGTTGTTTGAACATCAAAACATACACCAACAGAAGTTAAATACAAGTGAATAATTATAAAATATTAGTGATTTGAAAGATAGGGGAGAGTGTTGTACCTTGGGACGCTTGTACCTTGGGACACTGACAATTTCTAAGAATCTATTGGCAATAATCATACATTGTTTATTTCTAATAGTAGCCTTAACCAACAGACATCATCACAATAAAATTTAACACTAGCATCATTGAATTGATGAATTGGTGACAAAAAATATTTCATTGCCCCAAAGTAAATGTTTTTCTCATTCTAATATAATTTTTTACCTTTGTACTTTTACAAAAAGTCAACTGCATTTTATTTTCTTCATAAAAGAGAAGATTTTAAAATATTTTGGTTATGAGAAAATAATGATAATGCATTTGGATTGGCCACTATCTTTCTTTTATTTAAACCATGTAGTGTGTTGTACCTTGGGACAGTAAAGCATATTGTATCATCATGTAATGTTAAATAATTTGGATTTGCAATTTTGCTGTATAATTTAAATGATTTTTGAATTATGAAGTTTTATTTGTGTATTTCCTTGAAAAAACAATAAAGTTTGTTTCCTGACACAAATTAGTTCAAGTGTATGACTATTGACTGAATTATGAAGTATGTCCCAAGGTACAACATCATATTGTACCTTGGGGCAGTTTATCCTCTCTACTTTAAATTTATCCTCTCTACTTTAAATGAGTGGCAATTTTTTAATTTCAAGCTGCCAGAATTAAAAAATATATGTTATAGAGGAATATATTGGTGTGTTGAAATGCTGCTTCTAAATTTTTATTTTGACTATAATTACCAAAGAAAAAAATTAAAATGTAAAAATTGTCCCAAGGTACAACACTCTCCCCTAATTGTTGTGAAAGATATCAATAAAATTCCTTTTTTCTAGTTTTTAAAATTTCAATTTTTTTTTTACCCTTAGTTGATTCATCAAGTAAATAAGTTCAACATTGTTTTAATATTTATTTATTTAATATATTTGTATTGTCTTAAATTTTTTTTGCTGAAAAATAGGTTCACTAGCTTAATCTGTTTTATTTTTCAGAAATGTTATGAACACAAGCAATATAAAAATGGGTTGAAGTTTGCTAAGCAGATTCTGACAAATCCCAAATTTTGTGATCATGGAGGTATACTAATTCAGTTTGATTATCTATTTATTACCTTTGCTTGTTTATTTCAATTATGAATAAAGTTGATAAAAATGTTTGGTTTGATACTATTAAAACGTTTTAAAATTATATTGTAGATATTTATACCTGTTTTTTTCCCCTGGCATTGCTTATTTCATGTATTTAGGATAATGATACTCACTAACTTATAGCCTACCATCTGGTCTTTTGCTGTCAACTAAATTATGTTGTAAAATTATCAAATTTCAGATAAGCTTGTAAATATATTTATTCTGACTGAAACTTATTAAAAAAAGGACTATTTTGTTTGAAAGATGCAATTTTAAGAAATTTTTCTTTGTTAGCACCGCATTTTGTTGTCCATTGCATTCCTTGACCAATTAATAGTGTCCTGAAAAATGGCTATTTTGGGAAATATGTAACCTGTGTTAACATATTAACCATATTAAATCAACCTAATTAAATTTATAATCCTATGGTATATAGCATGATACTTCATCCTTTATGATGATAATTAATGTTGACACTTTCTTATTTTGATGTCTTTAGACTTAAATATTTAAACTACATGCCTTTAAAAGCTTAGAAATAAACTGCAGGTAATTTAATTAACAGTAATTAAATTTTTTAATTATTGTGTTGATAATATGATGCTTAAATTCCAACTATCTCCTCCAAAAAACATTTTATATCAATCCTAATATTTGGAGCAGTTTTGCTTTATGAATTTCTTTTTGCTGTGTCATCTAATTACATTTTTACTTAATAGAAACGTTAGCAATGAAAGGTCTCACCTTGAATTGCCTTGGGAGAAAAGATGAAGCATATGAATATGTTAGGAAAGGACTAAGGAATGACTTACGAAGTCATGTGTGTATCCTTTTTTTTATTGTGTACGTACACAATTGTATAAATGGAACTTATTTTATATCTGGAATAGAATTCAAATAAAAGTGTAGTTGCACAACTACTTGCATTCTTTAAAATTTAACTAAGGTGTAGGTAATATTTCGTTTATTGGCGAATTTTTAAAATTGAATTGTAAAATTAAATGGGCAACATCACCTAGGAACGGGCTGGACATTATATCTCAGTTACACATCGCTTTCAATGCAGCTCGAAGTTTAGAGGAGAAAAGGGAAAACTGAAGCTGCTTTGCATTTTAAACAAAATAATTAATAAAAATTGTACTATTCTTTGAAACTGAATTTGACACTTGAACTTCTTATTGTTTAAAAAAAAAAAAGATTGGGCACTTTTATATCTTTGAGTGGTGCCAAAAGTGTTCTTGTATTCTAATATTTACTTATTAATTTTTCATACATAAGTTTCTCATAAGTTTTTTTTACAAATGAAATGCTGTGATGCATTTCAAGTCTTGAATTTGTGTCTGGTGAGTCTTTGAATTTGTGTTGAATTGAATTGTTATAAAATAAATCTAAAAATAACTTACCTGTGTAACTTGTTTAAAGCTAAATCAACATGTATCTTTAGGTACCTAATTTTTTTTATTATAATTTGTATTTGATCTGGACTAAGTGCACTGTGGTGCATGATTTTGTTTGTTATTGCACAAAAGATTTATTTTTTGTTTTATAAGAAAAAGTAAAAAGCTTTCTTAACTCAGTCTATAAGGTTGGCACGTTTTTGGTCTATTACAACGATCAGACCGAAAATATGATGAAGCTATCAAGTGCTACCGGAATGCCTTAAAATGGGACAAGGTAAAATATTTTATTTTTCATGACAGCTAACAAAATAATTTTTTGCTTTGTGCTTTTTTAACTAATAGTTTTATTGATTATGAAATTTTAAATATTTGCAGGACAACATACAAATATTGCGAGATTTATCGCTTCTTCAGATTCAAATGCGAGATTTAGAAGGATATCGAGTAAGTACCTTCAAACGTAATTCAATTGCATAATAAACTAACTTTTTAAAATTTAAGCTGCTTTATAAAAATCTTGAATAATTCTTTCTTTAGGATACCAGATATCAACTATTTATTTTGAGGCCTACACAAAGAGCATCATGGATAGGCTTTGCGATGGCATATCACCTCCTCAAAGACTATGACATGGCCTTAAAAATACTTGAAGAATTTCGTAAAACACAAACTGTAAGTTTGAATAAAATTGTTAATTGACATGCTTAAACAATTCAAAATTGAATAAGTTAGCTGTTACCCTTCACATGCTAAATTAGTATATCCTTCCAAGAAAGTCTAATTCTGCTTTTAAATTGTTTTGATGCATTTGAGTTGATACATTTATTCTACATCTGATGTTTACATATGCGGTGCATCAAATCATTATAATTTGTTAATTAAAAGTTATTCGAATGATAATGATACTTGCCTGAAAATTATTTATCTTATTTTTATGGAACATATTGAGGGAGTTTTTTTAGCAATTATTTTTTTTAATAATTATCTTTCAGATTTAACTAAAAATATTAAGAATTTTTAATTAGAATTGTTCTTAATTTCACCCGGTGATATTTTATAGTGAAATTAATTACAGTGATCATTCTTTTCATCAATGATAGAAGCCTTTGCGCACAATTTTCTGTAATTTCATATTTTGGTTGCATTTAAAAATGAATCTTATAATATATTTTTAGGAATAAGTTATGAATTGTTATAGTTTAATTTAAGTTAAATAGGAAGCTGATTATAATATTTTTTTTATTTAGAAACGAGGCTATGATTATGAACATAGTGAATTGCTGCTTTATCAAAACATGGTTATGAGAGAAGCTGGAAGTCTAGAAGATGCTCTTGGTCATTTGAACAAATATGAAGAACAAATTTGCGATAAATTGAGTATCATGGAAGCAAGGGGTATGTGTGTTTATGTTGCATTGTCAAAGGCTATCAAATGTGTTCAATAGCAATAGGAATTCTTATATCATAGTGCAGATTTATTGGCTTAGTTCTTATTAATAGTTGTAAATGTATTATTTATAAATGCTAAATTATTCTAATAGATGTGCTATACATATGCAAAAAATTAAGTTAAAAAATATTTAAAATTTGCAGTTTTAACAAAGCAAATGTTCTGTTTTTTTTTATTCTCTCTAGTACCACTTTATTTTTTAGCATACCTACTTAGTGTTTTATACCACTTTTTCAGAAATGGGTGATAAATTTCTTTTTCTGAAATTCAATAAATTTCACTGCATTTGTTTTACTGTTACATACTTTTTAATTTTTTTAAAAACTCATTTATTTTGTTGGCAGGGAGCTTATTCCTAGACTTAAAACGGTTAAAGGATGCCAAAGACATCTATGTTGAGCTATTAAATAGAAATCCTGAAAACCGATTATATTATGAAGGATTGGAAAAAGCCAGGCAAGCAGGTTTGTTCTCTTAATAGAATAATTTCTTTCTATTTTCTCTTTAACATGGCATATCTTCTAATACATTTTTGTCTTTAGTTACTGTGGAAGATAAAATGAAAATTTATTATGAGTACCAAGAAAAGTTTCCTAGATCACAAACGCCTCAAAGAAGACCTCTAGATTTTACATCCGGTAAATAAGTTATTTATTGTATGTAAAAGTATTTTATCATTATAATTAACTTTGCTGTGTGAAATTTATTTTGGCTTTATCAAAATTTGCTTTATTTTAATTCTGTATTATAAAAAAATAGTCTTGCTAAACTCTAAAATAAATTTATTGTAAGCATCGCTGTTCATCGTTGAACTAAGCTTGAATCTAATATAAAATTCATTGATTTAATTACCTTGTATAAAATGAAAGATAAAAAGTATCTATATAATATATATACAGTCCAACCCCGTTACAAGGAACCCTCTACGGAACCGACAATTGGTTCACTATATCCGAGGGTTCACTATAGCCAATTTTTCTGTAATAAAGTTTTATACGATATAAAGCTTTTACAATCATAATTGTTTAACATATCTTGAATTTATTGAATAAATAATTGAATTAAAAAATACTTATATTTGAATAAAAATAATTTTCAATTAATATTTTTGAAATTTTCCTAAAATAATTATTCCAAAAGAATGCGAATCTATTCAGTTTAGTAACTAATATTTGAATGTTCACAAAACATATTGTAGGAAAAAAATAGCATTTTTAAGCTTCAGGTGGTCACCTTTTTTTCTAAATGCGTCTAAAATCTTTCATAGGAAATAACAGTAACGTAATAGGTTAAATGGGAAATCGGACAGTTCTGCTGACTTTGACCAGACACTCCCTTCAAGAATCCAGAAGTGTGTATGAGTGTGATGGGGGATACGAATAATGGGTTAGAAAGAAATGGTTTGTCTTGGAACCCAGAGGGAGGAAAAGAAAAACTATGTTTACTTTGAAACAGGTTTTAGTACAATAAGATGAGAAGAAGAGGTTGAAATATGACACATTGTTAAAGATTGCTATCTCGCAGCCACTTGCCACTTATAGTATAACTTAAAATATGGAAAACTGAAAAAAAAAATATTAAGGAAGGGAAATTCTAGTTCACTATAAGCAAACTCCCATTTTCAAAGTAGTTCACTATATCCATATAAAATAACATTACCTAAACAGGAGTTCGGAAGGGACCACTGAAAAGGTTCATTATAAGCGAGGGTTCACTATATCCCGGATTCACTATAGCGGGGTTCGACTATATATATATACACACACTATTTAAACCAATATAATTATACATTCCTGTTTTGTTTTACGTGATGCTAAATAAAGGATGAAAGTTTTACAAAGCAATAATTTAAAAACATTTAGTTGAAAGAATAAAGTAAATGAATGAATACAATACATGTTTATATTAGTTTTTAGAAGTTTTCCTTAGTTATTTCTTATCTAGATGTAAAAGGGTTGCAGCATTGAATAATAAAGATATAAACTTTTTTGTGCACTTATTTTTGCAGGTGAACTGTTTAGGAGTTTAGTTGGAAAATACATCCAGAAAGCTTTGCATAAAGGAGTTCCACCTCTATTTGTTGATTTACGGCCACTGTATAAAGACCCTGAAAAGGTGAGGTCAATTTTCCATACAAATATTTAGTTTATAGTAAGTGATTTAGAACTTATTAGATTTTGTTGTTGCATTTTTTTTGGTCTGTAAATTTTGATGAATATTTGTTTCCCTATTATATTATCTATCCATTAAAATATATTTAAGTTTAAAAGTGGTATGACTTTTGAATATTTTCTCATGTTATGGGAAAAATTCTGATATGCTGGCTTTATTGAATTTCACTTAAATTATTTTTCAGGCACATATCATAGGAGATTTAGTTCTTGGTTTTGTTGACTGTCTAACCAAGTATGAAGTTTTCACTGAAGACCGTAAGTATTGCCTTTTGGATTTTAATCTGTCATTTATTTTATCAAATTGTTAATAAGTAAAGGAGTAACTTTTGATTTTAATATAGTCGGTGTAAAGTCATTGCCTTGTAATGGCTACTGAATCATATAACAATATGAAAATATTGATTGACCTCTCAATTTATTTGCTGCTCTAAAAATAATTTAAGAATTTGAGCAGCAATAGTATCAACTTTCACATTGCAGATATTGCTCAAAGTAATTTGTAACTGACCATTAAAACAATTTGTTTAGTTACCAATAAATGTTAAATTAGTTTGTAAATGAAAACTCTAATAAGGAATCAAAAATTTTAATCATCTGCTTATTATTGCGTTATGATATTAATTATTGCTATTAAATCTTGCATTAATTTTGTCCTGTTTTTAATTTTTTGTTGTCCATTTTTACAGAAATTAGTGCAAAGGAAAAAGAACCGGCCACTGCTTTACTATGGGCCTTTTATTTTCTTGCACAGCATTTTGACTATTTGGGATCCACTACTGAAGCTCTAAAATACATTAACACAGCAATTGACCACACACCTACCTTGATTGAACTTTTCCTTGCAAAAGCCAGGCTCTACAAAGTAAGCATATTATTTTCTTTCTGTTCTAAAATTATCTATATCCTGTAAATATAATATATGGCTTATAGCTATGTCAAAGTAATAAATAAATTGGCTTTTTTTTAAAAATTAGGTTATATCAGATGATGTAACACTCCTGTTTTCCTTTTTGCATTTCCTGAGATTTTACTCTCTAAACGGGCATGTGTTTTTTTTGTCTGCTGTTCCTTTTTAAAAGTTTTTTGCTGCAACTTGTTTTTATTCCTGCTATATATGAAACTATCAGTTTTAATTCGATTAAATTTCACGTATGCAAAGTATTACCGAAACATTATTATTATTGCCAATTTTTGGTTTAGATGATACTTTGTCTTGGGCAGAGAAATTAAGCAAAATAGTTGGGACAGCAATTAAGCTTTATTTACAAACAGAATAAAAACTAAAGCTTTACTAAATGAAAAGTTTGTACACATTAATTTCACTAGGCAAACAAATATTGTATTGTTCAAAACAAATGTAATTCCAGAAAATTCACAAATGAAAACAATAGCTCATTAACTGTTGCCACTTACAACTTGAAACATGCCTATAAACTTTTAGCTTGCAAAGATTAGCAAAAATATTAATATTTTGTAAAATTTGCTAAAGATATATATGTTTTTTTTCAGCACTCGGGGGATATACAAGAAGCTGTACATTGTCTAGATGAAGCGCAAGCCCTGGACACAGCTGATCGATACATAAATTCCAAATGTGCCAAATATATGTTGAGGGCCAACTTAGTAAAAGGAGCAGAAGAAATGTGTTCCAAATTTACTAGGGTAACTATTTCCACAGATTTTTTTTTTAATTTGGCATTTTCCTTGCACACATAATAGTCTAAGAGCTAGCAACGTTTTTGAGAGAGAATTTCAGGTGGGCCAGTTTTAAGATATGATATCTCTCTCACTCTCCCGGACATCATACGGGCTATCTGGCTGGCGGTAGTGGTTGCGTTCATCAGTGCGCATCCTACTAATACAAGTAAAAAATTGATTTTTCAAATCATTTTAGGACGTTTTATTTTTTATTGTTATTCTTAGCGAACTTTTTGCAACATAAATATATTATTGCCAGACATTTTTATTGTTGTTTAAGCTGTGCCAGACGATAATTTTGATTTTGAAAGCTCAAGTGTTGCCCAAATTACCAGCTCAGGTGTGAATTCACCGATCATTGTAATTACGTCATCGTCATTCATTGTGCAATACCATGTGGCAATACTTGTAATGATCTGATAATTTGGGCAACACTTGAGCTTTTAAAATCAAAATTAGCGTCTGGCACAGCTTAAACAACAATAAAAATGTCTGGCAATAATAGATTTATGTTGCAAAAAGTTCACTGAAAATAATAATAAAAAAATAAAACGTCCTAAAATGATTTGAAAAATCAATTTTTTACTTGTATTAGTAGGATGCGCACTGATTAACGCAACCACTACCGCCAGCCAGATAGCTCTTATGATGTCCGGGAGAGTGAGAGAGATAGCATATCCTAAAACTGGCCCACCTGAAATGCTTGTTTTTCCGACGTTGCTAGCTCTCGTACTATAACTGGTATTTGATTTTTTTTCTTGAATTAATTTTATATTATTTAAAAATTCTTTTTTTAAGAATGCTGTTGATGCTTAAATAACTGTATAGTAAACAGTACAAATATGCAGATAATTAATATAATCAGAAAGTAGTTTGTAAAAAACCTATAAAAGATGTTTTCAATGTTCGAAGGCTCATTATACTTAATTTATTTTCAAAACTGTCTTTAAGGACTATGAGACTGATTGACTGCTTGTCTTCTACGTGCCTCTGTGTTAATCAAATGGAAATATTTATTTTTTTAGCCACATTACTCTGGTTGTATTAGATATTTTTACAAACGTTTTTTTTATGATACATTTAGCTGATTTACAGGTTCTATAATACCACATTTTGAAATTGATTTGAATATTTAAGAAATTTTCAATAAATTTTGCAACAGAAATTCAAGGGGTGGGATTATAAGAGACCTGTAAGTCAGCTAAATTTATCATATTTAAAAAGTTTTTAAAAATACCCAAATGCAGCCGAAAAAAAGTGGCTTAAAAATGTATTTTTCCCTATTGGAGGAACACAGAGGCACTGTGGTTTGGAGACCTGGGTCATTCAGTCTCATTTGACATTAATGTTGTACAGACCCAAGTTCTACCGAAACAGGTCTTTCACAGATAATCTTTTCAAAATGGATTTGTTTACTGATGTAATGCTTTTTGATTATTAGGAAGGAGTCTCTTCCATGGAGAATCTTAACGAAATGCAGTGCATGTGGTTCCAAACTGAGTGTGCACTATCTTATCAACGGCTGGGAAAGTGGGGAGATGCTTTAAAAAAGTGTCATGAGGTTGATAGGGTAAGCATTTAACTCTATGCATATTTTGTTGAATACATTAAAAACTATTTTTGTATACTTGATTTATGTCATGTATAAGTTTAGCAATAATAACATATTTTTATGTACAAAACCATTTAAAAATACATCTGGTAAAAAAAACATCAACTGATTTTCAAAGGCTGTGATAAGTTTGTAGAAAATTTGCTTTTGTAAATAGATCTTTCAGTGTATCCCAGTATGTGGGATATACTGTGAGTATTAGTATATGGACAATATGACATTTAAAATCTGGAATCGACGTGAACATGGTGGTTCTGGATTTGGAATTTTTCTGGATTGCTATTTTTAGCTAAATATTTACAAAATAATCAGAAATATTGATATTTCTATAAGTATGTATCACGATCATTTCATAACTTTAGAAAATATGTAATAATGTCGGGAAAAAATCAATGGGAGAATTATTAGAAATATCTAAAAAAAAAAAAGGATAGGATATTACATATTGAGGATTATTAATCGAAACTCTTATTAAATGTTTAATTTTATTGATCGAAATTTGCATTTCTTTAATAGACGAAAATATTTATACAAAGAATGGAATCCCAAAATAGTTTGTATTGGGTGTTTCTGGTGATAGATATCCAAATTTCTTATGTCCTAATGTAAATATTTTCAGTCGATTTACCATTTCGCAATTTCTTATTGGATGTACGTACAGGAAAGACTCAAGGGTCTATTGATCACAAAAGCCGCAATAAATTTACATATGAAAAGTTTTTCAAATTTTTAATTTTCCCTTCTATAGTATTATTTTTATGAATTGTTAATAAGTTTTTTTTAAAAAAAAAATAATTAAAAACATTCCTTTTTAGCATTTTCTAGAAATTATTGAAGACCAGTTTGACTTCCACACATATTGCATGAGAAAAATGACATTACGAGCATATGTTGGGTTATTGAGGCTGGAAGATGTACTTCAGTCACATCCTTTCTATTTCAAAGCTGCTAAAGTTGCAATAGAAGTAAGAAGCATATGTTTTTCGTAAAAACAATAGTTTTAAAGACATATGTTCTGTTATTCTTTGATGAAAAATACACCCTGTAATTTACAAAATGCAATTTTTAACTATTAAATGTGGGTAGTTGTGATGTCCTATTTAGTGACAGTTGTAGGCGATACCTATTATCTCATTGAATTTGTTGTCACTTAAATGTGACATTATATTTAGATCCAACCTCTGAAAGATCCTACTTCTTTTAGAAAACAAACTATTAGTTTCTTTCCAAAAGATTAAAAATACCTTGTAATTGTAACTTAAATTTTTTTTATGTAAATAATTTTCATACGAGTATGGTTATATTTTAAGTAATTAATTTCTTTTAATTCAAGGTCTACTTGAGGTTATATGATAAACCCCTGACAGAAAATGAGATATTAGAAGAAATAACCACAGGTAAGTCAATTTTTCTATCTGTAATTGTTTTAGGTGGTTACTTTTTACGTCTAAAATTAAGAAAACTAAATCTTTTTGTTTTTTGTGGAAATTCATTTTTTATCAAATGATTTTTAAATATTTTTTTAATTGACAGCCATGAAAAATATCTCTTTAGTTTGAGTGTTGTTTGCTTAAAAGAAAACATTTCCGATTACATTGCGATTCTCATTATCAGCTTGACTATCATATTCAAACATCCAAGCAAGTGTCGGTATTGCTTTACCTCCTTGTCTGACTACTTCAAACAAGATCTACAAGTTCGTTGACTGTTAATTAGTCAAAAGCTAGAAGAGGATTGTAAATATAAATCCTTTCCAGAGAGTCCTATGCACTGTAAAAAGTGGGGGAGTTCAAGGGACAAACCCGGTTTTGAGCCCATGGTACCAAATGTAAGTGGGGGTTTCCACACATCTGAGATTTTGAGAAGAACTAAAACAAAAAATAATAAGGAAAGGAAATTTAAGTTCACTATAAGCGAACTCCCATTTTCTAAGTAGTTCACTATATCCATATAAAATAACATTAGTTAAATAGGACTTCAGAAAGGACCACTAAAAATGTTCATTATAAGCGAGGGTTCACTATATCCCGGATTCACTATAGCGGGGTTGGACTGTACTTCAGTTAACAGTACTCAACTTTACAGTTAACACTAGTACTAGTTTTCAGTACTTCAACTTTACAGTTAACACTAGTACTAGTTTTCAGTACTTCAACTTTACAGTTAACACTAGCGTTTTCTCCCAGTGTAAAGAACTACTTAGGTTATT
Organism: Hylyphantes graminicola; assembly: GCA_023701765.1. Lineage (NCBI taxonomy): Eukaryota > Metazoa > Arthropoda > Arachnida > Araneae > Linyphiidae > Hylyphantes > Hylyphantes graminicola. Next base: position 21,972,435 of record CM043114.1, on the reverse strand, counting down.
TTAAGAAATTAATTTTTCCAAGTAAAATATTTCCCAGGAATGTATTCTATGAGTTAGGTAAAATCAAAGGAATGTTTAAAATATTTACACAAAAATTTAGAAGGAATTTTATCTTGGAATCTTAGTGCTACTTCCTACAATGTTGTGGAAATGCTACAAAATTTTTTATTAGATAGCATCAAGATTCTAAAATGAAGGCCAATTTTTGTTCAGTAGGTTTTCTATTTTATGCTTATTAATTTTTTAAATGATTATTAGCACACATAAAATAACATATTCTAATTTATGAATACTCATTTTTTAAAGATATCAATGACAAATTACTTTTCTTTTGTTTAATGAATTGTTTCTTGTAATATATTTTATTTAAAATGCAATAAAATGTCAGATCTTATTTTCAACTAGGACCATATGGTACTAAATATCATTTTGTAGCTTAGTTTAACTAGTTAACTTAATTCTTACGAACTAAAAAATTTCATTAAAATCCATAGAAATGAAAATGATAATATAATAATTAATGTAATACAATTTATTGAACTTATTCAACATGGTGGTTAAAATAATATTTTTATTAAAAGTGACATAGTTTTGTTATGGCAATATTTATATCTTAATATTTACAGTTGGTTTTGAAAGTTTTTACTAAGATGCCTAGAAGAGAATTTAATTTTTTTTTCTCCCTCAATGGTCAAAGGACATAACTCAATATGATTACATATTACCGTCAAATGCGACTTTGGCCCAGTTTTTTCAAGCTCATTACTTTTAAATAAAACACTTTTTAAAAATCTGCTTGCACTTTAAAATTAGTGGCAACTCTGCCTTAACTTATGAGTAAAAAAATATTCAAAAAGAGTCAGTACTAGAGTTTTATGCTTGGACAAAAGTTACTCCATTCGACGGCACTATACTTGCTAAAATGAATGTCTCTTAAAATTAGTTTTCACCAAAGTAGTTTAAATTTTTTACAAGGTTTCGTAAAAAATAAAACTGGACTTAAAAAATTGGTACTGTTTTTCTGAAGCAGCAGTAGCAACTAGCGAACTGTTACAGACCACAGCTAAAATTATTGTTTGATTTGTTGAGAAAACTTCACTAGTTAACTTTTTCAATAGTTTATCTGTTTCACTTAGTTAAAGTAAGCATTTTCTGCTTTCACAAATCAACTACATTTCTGCATAGGAAACCTTATATCTTCTTTTTTAAAAGGAGGTTTTCTAAATTTGAAAAAAAAAAAGAACCTTTAGAATACAAGATTATTTTGGCTTGTGTTATAAATACTGTGAAGTTTATTTACTTAGTTTTATGATCTTAAGAAAAAAAGTTTCTCTATATGTTTAATCTTTGTCTGTAGGAACCATAGCCACCTAGCTTTCTCCTCTTTTTAGGATGTTTATTTTTGTGAAACAAGGGTGGTTCTTGAACTGTAAATATACCTCCATGTAGAATCAATAGTTGATCACGTTTAACATTTTCAGGTTCCAGTAATTCATTTTGCTCCTTCTTACTTAGGTTGTAAAACCTTATTTTCTTCTGCCTATCGAAATCCTCTATGTTAACTCTCTCTTCATTGAAACGAAAGATTTTTGGATACTGCATGTGTCCAAGAACTATGTCATAGTTCTTCAAGAGTGGACCCTCAAGTTTTTCATCTAGTATTGTCCGTGGGAGGTTTATGTCTATCTCTTTGGGTGGATTGTTAATTTCACTGGAAGGATGCCACGCGCGTTTGATGGATGGCGGCAGCGTTGGGAACGAGAACTTGTCGAAATTCGGGAAAGGGTCCTTGTGCTCTGAGAAGAAGTTTGGAAACGCATCTTTAGGATCTTGGAACTGGGGAAATGTAGGGAAATTCGGCAGAGGAGGGAAATCCTTGCTGAAGGCGTCAAAATCATGCACAAAAGGTTGGAACACATTGCTGTGGGGATTTCGCTCGTGTTGGAACATGGCTCTGTACTCGAAGCGATGCGGTTCGACTTGGGTGAAGAAAAAGGAAGCACCTCTCTTTGGATTGTCTTTTGGAGAATCATAGTAACTAGGGAACGTTGTCTGCTGATTCTTAACTAGTGGCTTGAGGGTGTGGTATAGGTTTTTGTATTGAAAATTTGTCCCTTTGGCATCTGAACTATCTTGTTTTATTGTTTGCGAACGCAGTTTGGTTTTGGCTTTAGTTTCTGATGAACCACTGTAGGTTTCGTTAGGGCTTGGAACACGTAGGGCTGAGGGAACTGCAGGAAGCGGTCTGATTCGCATCCCATATTTGGTGATGTCTGCATTTGTGACTTTGCAGCTTGTCCATGATAGGGCTATCCACAGTAATAAGCTGTAATGCTGTAAATATATTTTTTTATAGTAGTAGTCAACATATAGCACAAAAGAATAGTATAACAATTCTTGTAATAGTAGAGAAGCATTTAGTAGATATTTAATTATTAGTCAGAGGTTACTGCAAGTGCAAAGGAGTACTAAAAGTTGATTTTATTTATGCTGGGATATCTTTAAAAAAAAAAAAAAACTTTCTGTTACTTAATATGAAATTGAAATGATCTGTTACTTAATATGAAGTGATTAGTAGGTCTTAACAAAGTTTTAATTCTGCTTAAGGGTCATTCTGTGTAAATAAAATAAATTGCACTTTTAAAAGGTAAAAACATAAATTGTTATTGAGTAATTTTTACTGTATGTGTTGAACACATTTATATACAGTAAAAAGAGTATATGGTATAGTTCAGATCCATTTGATTATTTTTTTTCTATATGATTTACAACTGGCGTAAACTCTTTTAGATACTGAGCATGCACAACTGACAATTTCATGCACATGCAACACCAAAAACATTCCATGCCTTTTTGACTGGCCCCAAATGCCCCATGGTGTTTTAGTTCAAAAATGCATGATTCAAATTTAAGTAAATTAGGTTTGGTTGAGTAAAAGGTGCAACTAAACCTACAGTAGACAGAGTACAGGATATATATATCAAATGGAATGCGAGTCTTTTCTATTAATGCGAAAGTTAGGTTATATTAAGTTGTTTTTAATTACCGTCGCACTAGAGCTACATGTTGAAGGATATTGGCAACGGGCGTCGAAATTTTGAATCACCGTCAAGGGACGAGCTGACACCTACTATACTTGTATATTGGTATTTTGTCAAGTATAATTTCGATGGAATAAATTGTGTTTAAGAAGTTTGATATGTGTATGATGTGTTTAGAGTAAACAACTCCTGATCGAGAAGTTCGGTTAAAAAAATTGCTTTTTTTATTTTACAGTAATTTGTCATAAATCTCTTGATCATAAAGTGACCGTGGTTCATAATTAAATTATGATACCCATCATCAATAGCCCTCATGTAGCTCTAATGTAATAATTAAAACTAACTTGATTATTACGTTGAAGATGATACCCATAATCGCTCTCGCTAAAATATTTAAAGGCATGAGCTTTTTAAAAAAAATCTACAGTTGAAGAGAAACAAATGATTTGTATTAAATGCCCTTGGAAAGAAAGATCCAAGATGAAGTTATCCAATGTGGACTGATCTTTTCAAGGCTCAGATGTGAGGTAGTGACGTTTCCGTAGGAAAAATCAAATATAATTTCAAAGAATTTTTTTAAGGTCAGTGATTGTATGTTAATCTACATTTAAATGCCCACACTTGTAAAAAATACTCGCACCTATCGATAATTGGTAAATGATATTGAGGGAGTGACGACAGTGAAAGACTTGCATGCTATTTTTAATACTAAAAGTACTGTAAAAACATTATCACTCATGAAAAAAAAACCGTTTAATGCTGATTTAGAAGCCACAATCCTTTAAGAATAACATGTCAATTTAAATTCAATTTCTTAGTCTTCTAGTAAGATTTTAATTGAACTTGAAATCAGCATTGAAGGAGTGACCCAGGGACAATAGATTTTCATAAAATTACAAAAAACTATTGATGGTAGAAAAACATTGTATACATTTTCGAAACTATAAAAACAAATGACCATTATATTTTCACGAAAAAGGGTATTTATTTAAATCTGCCCTTTTTTTATGATGTTGAAAGTTGTAAAAGCACGTAGGGACAGTGTGAGAGAGTGGTAAATCAGGTACTTAAACGCAATGTTCTGTGAGTAAGTTGTAATTATTTGATATTGTTTAGGTGGGACAAATTAGATTGTGAGCCAATTTAAACTAATCAATCGCAAACATGCATACATAATTTGATAATAAAGAGCCAAGTATCTGCGACAACGATTTGTCCCTTTTACAGAGAATGACCCTAACACTATGTGATTTTGAAGTTTTAGGTTATGTTAAAACTATCCGCCTTCTACATTAGCAATCTGTGCATTTAACGTTTTATGTGCATGCTTGTTTCTTTAGCGAAAATAGTTCGCAACATATTTTTTTTCCATGCACAAAACAGAATTTCTTTTGGTATTTAATTAGTCAAGATTTAAATTTTGTTCGTAAGTGAAGGATAAATTATTTCATATTTTTAAAAAAAGCAGTGCATCATATGTTTTCTTAATTAGGACATATGTTTTCTAATTAACATATGTTTTCTAATTAAAATCATAAGATCAAACAATTCCAAGGCAGTTGAAAAAAATTCACAAAGAGAAGCCATAATCATGTTATTTTGAAACCATATAAGATGCAATGTCCTCTTTCATTTTTTGTTACCTTTTGTCCAGGATGCCTGATATTTTTTCAAGAAATTTATAGATCTTTGAAAAAACACCTTTTGGTAGTGCTAATTCAATCGAAACCAAATCTAGATAATTAATGTGATCAGTTTGTATAATGTTATTAATTTGTAAAATTTGGCCAGCAATTTTGTTTGTTAATCAAAACATTTAATTTTGATTATGATAAAAAAATTTAAAAAAAAAAAGGTAAATCTGCATCTATGCAATATTTATTTTTTGTAACTTATGAACAAAATTTTACTTGAGTTTTTTTTACGTTACACTTAAAAAGAATACGGCTCCTGCTATCTGTTTTGTATGACATGTCTTTGATATATTTTCCTGTTAGATGAACAGCTTTTTATCAAATAAACTGGAGGGGTTGGGGTATGAATAATGTGAACTTCTCTTGAGCTAATCGTGTTATTTATTTAGAATTTTGTTAAAGTTTTGCTGAGGGATTGTTTTATAAATGTTTATTTAAATATAGACATATCACATAATTGTTGCTTTAAAAAAATTGATTTAAAACCAAAGTTGTTATTTAAACATTTTTTTTACACTTATAAACTGATGAATTGTTAAAATAATAAGTCGGATAATTTTGGAAGTGCTTATCATGTTAAACTATCATCTAGATTCTTTACTTGTCAAATTATTAGAAATTATATTATTAGCACAAAAATATGCAGTTTTCTGCATATTAAACAATCCTTTCCTCACAACAAGCTCTTTGTAACAATACAGCTATTAAACAGGTTTTGTGTTATCCTTTAGTAAGTCAACTTATTGAAAACAAATAATGAGAATTTTATTACGAAGAGTGAACTCATAATGTTTGACAAACAATAGTAACTGCAACAGTAAAACAAATAGTCTGAATATAAGGTTGTTAAGAGACTAGGAGCCAGAATTGACATAGATGCACCCAGTATTTTTGTTGATGTTGTATAAATTTTTTTGAGATCGGTTAGTGCTGTAATGATTTTGAATTTTACATTCATATTGTAATTTTGGTGGATAATAAAACAGCGCCATTGTTTAAAGTGGGTTGATTGAATCTTCGGGATTACTATTTTTAAATATTTTGTTGTGCTAGATTTTTTATATTGCTGTAAGGTAAAATTATATTGTTATTACTTCAAATTCTAATAGCATCAAACAATGTTAGGATGTAACATCTCAACTTTATTTCTAATTCAAATGCATCTATTTATATTAACCTTTAAGTTTCCACTAAAAGAAAAGAAACCTAATTGAACGGATATCCTGATAATTGGATATTTGAGTTGTAAAAATGATTTCTTTTAGAAATCTGGATCTAATATAAGAAAGTTATTAAATTTTACAACCACAAAAAAAAAAAAAATCAGTTTGTTCAGAACTATGTTAGAAAAAAGGCTAACCAATTTGTTTCAAAATTCTAAAGTTTTTACAATTTTTAAAACTAGGAAATTTACATTGTCATGTTGCTTAGTTTAAAAATATTTTCTAAAGGCAGTCCCTTTTGTAGCCAAAAAGCAGTTGGCTCTCCCCCTATAACCTTTATCAACATGTTCCTTCCCTCAGTAGAATTCTAACACTTTGATTATTTTAAAGTATTATTGCGATCCAGTGTAATATTTTAATGAGATAATTCAATCATGCATATCTGGATTTATATTGTTGTTAGTTCAAGTATAATTGCACAAACCTATACCCCAATCATGACTCACCCGCAAATATAACGGCATCGCGCCCTGTTTATGGAGAGATCTGGTGTCATTCGATACTAAATCCACGGTCAGGTAAAATCCTCATGATCATCTGGGAACCACACCGCAGAACTTCCGTCTTCATAGTATCTCACGAAAAGAAAGTGAAGATCATCTCGCACTTCTTTACTCCTCAGATGTGGGACTTTCCCCAGGTAAGGACCATCCTTGGCGATTTATTGCTTTTCTTTTTGCCGCCAGCTGACTTCAAGAAAGTATAGTATGTATCTGTTTCTATTGTCAGCTCGATCTCGCGTGAATATTTAAATGTCAGGCGATAAAAAAGTCTTCAAGGAAAGTGATGTCCTGAATGGGACAATTGTTGTGGTGTCTTTGATGGTCACGTTGATGTCTTTCACCCTTGAATATACTGAGGTCGGGCGAATCCTAAGTGAATTGTTAAAGTCTGCCTTTTTTGTTTGTTGAATTAAAAAAATCCTAAATGCAAGACTAAATTTTGAGCGTAAAGTGGTTTTTAATTGACAATGTTATTTGATATTTAATAATTAGAAAGTGTTTTTTAAAAACCTTATAAAAGCGGTTCCAAAAAATTGGTATCCTTTTGCGCACTCCCCACTTTATTGCGGACTTATGTAAACTCTCAAAAGTGTAAAAGTTTCGGGAAGTTGCGGTGCAAAGTTCAATTTATACCGACTATAAAAACGCGTCCGATGTATAATCCGTTTTCATTCTAATTTCATTCAAGCAAAATTATATCTAACTCGTAAAACCATAGTTATATAGGATTACTGTAGTGGCCCACCGGGTAAGGTGTTGGCTTTCGAGCCATGATCTCAGGAAGTATAAGCTCGAATAAGGTTTTCGACGTTGTCATCTAATGAACGGATTGTTCAGCTAAAATGGAAAATCTCCACGTAGAGGGGGCTAGCGCACGTTAAACTCGACTGCGACTGGTCTAATGCGCGGGTGCCGCTTACGATATCGCTGTGTGTTACATGTTGTTACGATATGGCAAGTTGTGTTGGGTGTCCCCTCAGGCTTCGGCTTAATCACTTGACAGCTGTGCAAAATTACGAGGGTGATTTCCAATGATGGTCCAAAGGAAATCTAGTCTAAAGGTCAATACAGCTCGGAATATGAGGTTATAGAATCCTTTGACCACCTGTGTTAATGATTTTTTTTTTGCTTGTTAATGTTAACTACTATTATTTTACGTTAGAAGGTGGTATTTGTCATCTTTCATGCACGCGGGTGTACAATATACATAGTTCTCATACACGAATGTCAACTTTGTGCAAAGACAAAGGTTAAAACAATTAAAAGGATGCGAAAAATTAACCTTGGCAGAGTTCTTACCTAGTATAATAGTTTTGGTGTGGCTTTTTAAAATTTGCATTAAATCCTATTCATGGTTTTATGTGAAACCGCTACTTTCTCACGCAACACCCAAATTTACTACTTTAAAATATTCTGCTTCACTGTTGCTCATCTCGACTGTATTTTAAATTAGACTCATGGTTAATAAGCTTCTTGCTATTGAAAATAATATCGAAAAAAAGTCATCTTTGAAATTAGGTTTTGTCCTAGAGATTCTACTTAGCAATATCGTTACAGTAAGTTCAAAGCTAAAATGATACGTAATTAAAATTAGGAATGTTTGACCTGTAACTTTATTTAATTATATTTCGGTGTAAGAGAATTATTAATATAAAAATATTTTTAAATTAAAAAGCTGTCTCTTTGCTTGTAGATATCTTAACTATTCAGTTTTATCTCCTCCAAACAATTGATACTTCTAATTATTTCCATACATATTTTTCAAAAGGCATAATTTGCATCGGAAACCTGAGCTTCTGTATATGCTTCTCGATATCATCTTCTCATTGTGCTATGTCCATATGCATAGCAATTACCAATTAGAATGTCACTTTATAGGCCCCAAAATATTGGCTTATTTTCTAGGTGGCGAAATTGCTCTGAAGAAAATCGAAGCGAGGATATATACATAAAAAAAATTAAAAATGTATGAGCTGTACCATTTATTTAAATAATTATATTTCGGAGTAAAAAAATTATTAATAAACCAAGGCTCTTTGCACGTAGGTTTTTCTCATCCAAACAATTGTGGCTTTTAATTTCAATGCATTTTTTTTTCGAAAGAGCTGAATTTGCATCGAAAACCGGAGCTGCTATATCGGGGTCGTCGCGATATCATCTTCCCATTGTGCTATACCCGTTCATGGCGCTGTTTTAAGACTATCTCTATGTTTTTTAAGCCGTTCGGCAACCCTTTCGGGGTGGCGGAAAGGCATACTCAGGGATCAGTATGTCGGGTCAAGGAAACCGGTATCTTCCATCGGAGGTGTCATCGTTGATGGGAACCTCTTCCTTTCGTTGACCTTACCTCGGAAGATTCTTCGGTTAGTTACGTAATTAAAGCGTGGATGATAGCTTTTATGGAACCTCAAAATACAGTTTTCTTTCACGCAGGAGGGAGGTTCCATCTTTTTACATATCTTCCCTTTGTCTCGCTTTAATTCCTACGCTTTGTTCCCAATAGGAACGCGAATTAATTGGGGAAATTGGATTTTGCACAAAAAGCTGGGTTTTCCTGTGATGGGCTGGCCTTTCAAAGCTGTCATTATTGCAAGATAAACCTCGCCTATGAAAAATGTATCCTAATGCTCTTCCCATCAATTACCTTAAAAAATATATAAATATAATTTGAAATATCTTAGGTGACTGTTACACACAGTGGCTGAATGGTAGCGAGCGCCAACTTGGATTGGTGGTTTACTCAGCTTTTCATCTCGTTACTGGGTCGATAAAACACATACCAAGCTAATTCGGAACTAAACACTGGGGTATCGCTTCAACAACAACTCTGCAACCCGATCTCAATACTTGCTGCTATGTACGAAATTATTCGATAAGTTGTGTTGTAGTAAAATCTGATACCACGATCAGCGCTTCATATGAGGCTTAATCTAGTTGTATGGAGGAAGCAAGATTCATATAAAAAAATTACATATTTTCCCTTTAGGTTTTTTTTCTTCCTGAGAATTGATAAGTAATTTAAAATCACATAGCAAGTTTTAGTTGTGCATGCTCTTGTTCGCATAGTTTTCACATATACTAGGAACGTTTATGTACGCTCTTTAGTTCATTGAAGAAAAATTTTCTGGCATTAATTTTGACGCAGTGTTATTTAAACTTTATGCAAATCGATGACTCAACTTTAAAGAGTTTGATTTGGTGTGGGTTGCAAAATATTTTATTTATTTGAAGTTGGATGTATGAACTTTTATCATGTAGTCACGTTTATATGAACTGAAACTTGATTTCTTTAAGCACATTTACTCAGAACCTACCCTTAGGTTATGAGACAATGAATGCTTGCTACACACAGGCAGGGGAGTTTTTCTTTTATTTCCAATATTCCCTGTTTCCCGATAAATTTTGCAATAAAATGAAAGTTAGTAACTTTCTCTCTTTTATGGACACTTGACCTTTGATCGCCCTTTTTGGGCCACTGGGACATCTTTCGCGTTTTTTAAAAAACATTTAGTTACCCCTGTTATCTGCACAGAGAGGGGTGTTCTAAAACGTGTGCGTGAGTCCCCCTGCGTGATCGTTGTATCTTTTATATCAGCATGTTTTCAACATTAGAGTTAAGTTGTTAAGTGGTTATTAAAATAAAAGGTGTGATAATTGTTTTTTTAATCGCTTTTGTTTGGTAACAGTTTTCGGATCCATAACCTTTTCCATTGACTAGTATATACCTTTATTTTTTTAACTAATGTTTTGGAATTTCTTTGATTTTAGTCTTTATGTTGTAGATACTATTTTGCTCAACAGTTTAAGAGCTTTACTTATTTCTTTAAAGTTTCAATAAATGAGGATTTTTTTAAAAAAAAAAAAAGTTTGGGTGGTTCTTTAGTATTCCAAATGAAAAACATGGACTTCCAATTCTTGTAAACTCTAAGGGTTATAATGAGAAAAACCCAAGCAGCAGTAGAAACTCAGCAGTAGAAAAAGTGGTTAACATGCAAGTCATAATTGTTATTAACAAATATTTCTTTGCATATCAACTAATTCGAGTAGGAAACCGAGTTGTGAGAGTATCTTTATAAATAATATCAACTTCTTATATGGATTGACACTGATTACAGTTTCAGCCTTCATTTTTATGTTTTATGGCAATTTAATAACATCGCCTGTCTCCTGGCTTTCGTGTAATTGATTAATCATCGAGCTGGGGAATCCTTGTTCCCGGGGCTGTTAATTTCTTGTTCACAATGGCTGCGGAGCATCAAGGGTGAGCGGGTGATTGTTTGCATCCAATATTGCCTTGCTCATTATGGGATGCGGCAAGAGTTAATCTGCACGAAGGAAACTTCAAGGTGATCGAGTTCTAGTTCGAAACTGAATGGGAAATGGATTATCCCATAGAAAAACGTTATTACTTTTTTTTTTTAGTTTTGGGAAATTCAAGGCACTGTACTTTGTTCATCTCCGTGATTAGTAGTTTTATTTTCGTCGATTAGTGCTTGGTGGTTCATAGGTTAATTTGTATGCTTGTTAGTCATATGCTGTAAAGCATATTGACGAATGTCCTTTTGTTTTATATGAGTATGTCCTTGGTATTGTTGAGGTGGATTTCGTTTGGTGTCCGTGGTCTATAAATATTTTAATTAAAATTTAGTTTTAAATTAACTTGTTGATTATTGTTGCCATTCTTAAAATCGATATATTCAGGTAATGAGTTGCAACAGAAACGATGTTTTAAAAACAAATTCTTTCTCGGGCTTTGATGGTGAATCAATAAATTTCACATGGGAACAGATCACCTACTAAAGAAAGAAAGGAATAAAACTGGAAGAAATTTTATAACCTGAAACATGCCAATTTAGACCAATGATCATTCATTCAGTTTTTTTTTTTAATCTAAAACCACATTGGAAAGTATTTTAGAAGGCACGACTTTGCTTATTTCGTTTTTCCATCGTTTACTTTGTTCTTCATTACTGTTATCTTCTTTGGTAGGTGGTTAAGGAAGTTATTCGAGATGAGCTTTAACGTAGTATCTTCTTCACGATTTCCGTAGTAATAATCCTCTTTTGAAAATGGCCCCGCACTTACCTCCTCCTCCGACCCAAATAAATCTCCAGTCGCCCACGCCACTTTCTCCACAAAAACCTCGAAAATTGGGAATAAATTTATACATTGTGCGTTTTTTTTGTTTTCCCTCCAAAGAAATCCGGAAGAAAATTTAATTTTCTTCGTCGTGATCGTTGATAATCACTAACGTTGGAGCATGCTTGTTAATGCTTTTTCTGCCAAATAACGTGCTTTGTCAATTACTTTCCGTTTCTCGAGCCAGGACAATAGATGACATTGCATTAAACTTTTTTCCTCCTTGGTAGCCCGCTCCCTTTAAAAGCATTGTTTCAGTGCAACTCCTGTATTTTTTAAAAATTTATTCCACACTGTAGTGAGGTCATCATTATCCCTCTTCGTGCTCACACTTTCCATTTCATGTCAAAAGTACTTGGGATTATGTGGTATAATGTGCTGTGGATTTATGGTTAAGAGGACTCTCTTTGGAATTCCACATCTTGAAAATCGTAATGTTACTCCTATGGAAAACATTCGCAAGTTAATTACCGCCACTATTTTATTAAAAGGTTACTAGTTTCTTGTATCATTGTAAAGAACGAAAGGAACTAAAAGGATAAAACAGTTTGTTTTGTGAAAATCACATATTTAGTATTTATTAATAATTTTTTGAAGTTAGTAAAAAATGGAGTAAGCATTAAGTTCGAAAAAAAAAAATATTAGAAATACTAAATATGTGATTTTCACAAAACAAATTAGTTTTATCCTTTTAGTTCCTTTCGTTCTTTACAATGATACGAGAAACTAGTAACCTTTTAATAAAATTGTGGCGGTAATTGATTTGCGAATATTCTCCATAGGAATAACATTACGATTTTCAAGATGCGAAATTCCCAAGAGAGTCCTCTTAAGGGGTCATAGGAGTCTTAAAAATGTGCAAAGAAGGCACTACAAAACATAGCTTGATCTTTCATGTCATTTTTTAACTACTCAATGTATAATTATAATTTTTTTATATGTAATTCTTCAAGATTTATTTATTATAAAACAAGTTTTAAAATTTATGAAACTTTAGCCAAAACTAAAATAAATTATATTAAATATGAAGCTATTTGAACACATTGTGATTAGGCTTGCGCGGCAAATTGTGAGGTCAAAATTGAAAAAATGACCAAGAAAATGACTTTATATTGTACAAGTATGTACAAACAAGGACTTGTACCTAAATTCTCAGCTCAATTTTAATTAGAAATTATTTTTAAATTTTTTTTAAATTTTTATTAATTCTTTTAGAAAAAAGTTTTTAAAATAAATTCTAATTAAAATTGAGCTGAGAATTTAGGTATAAGTCTTTGTTTGTACAATGTGCTCAAATGGCTTCATGTTTAATATCATTTATTTTAGTTTTGGCTAAAGTTTCATAAATTTTAAAACTTGTTTTATAATAAATAAATCTTGTAGAATTACATATAAAAAATATACTTATACATTGAGTAGTTAAAAAATGACATGAAAGATCAAACTATGCTTTGTAGTATCTTCTTTGCACATTTTTAAGACTCCTGGGACCCCTTAAGGCTGCTCATCACCTCCATACCCCATCCTCCTTTGATCGGGCTTGCTAATGTTAAGTCTATGGGGGAAAAAATGGTTTTTGTTCCAAAAAAAGTCAAGAAATTATAGGAATATTTTGATGCGTTTTTTTTTTTTAATTCATAAAAATCCAATAAAGTAGTGCTTTTAGAGGTTATTTTTTTAAAAACGTTATTTACTTTTTTAAAATCTAAATTTTTTTCTATTAAAAAAAAGGCAAGTAACGTTTTAGCAACCTTAAGGAGAAGGAGTATTTTGCTTATGAGCTTGATGAAGCTAATTTTTCGAATTATTCTTTGTAGATTTCAGTTTCCCAACTTAACATTACAGCGCAGTATTCAGACTTCAAGCATTTTGCTTATTATTTAATTTTATAAGCTTATTCAGACCTAAGTTCAAGTAATCATTTATTTGTATCTAGATAGGTTTCAAACCGCATCTACTCTAATATTGTTCCAGAAAAATATTAATTCTAATTTCCTTCTAGGTTGTATAAACATTTGAATAGGTATGTTTCTACTATTGAAAACTGCATTGAGATGATTACTTTGGTGAAACTTTAATGTTTTAGAAATGATAGAGAGATCGATCAATGTTGTAGATAATGATTGTTTATTCGAAATATTTGTGTCAAATAGATGGATCGTATCAATTTTGTTAAACTTGTTGGATGGTTAGTTAATTTTAAATCCGGTAAATTTTAACTGGTTTTCGAATCGGAATGCCAAATGTTTCGACATCGAATGCCTCATGGCATTGCGATTACTTAATTTGTGATACTTTTTTTTTATTCTTTTTCCCCCCTTTACGACTCATCCCAAGTGTGAGCTAATATCACGAACCTGCTTTGAAGATTCTTCAGTGCAAAACAAATAACGATCGAGCTCGTCCACTCTGGAACGCTTGTTCAGCTTTTCCCATGCTCATAAGCGACGAAGGAGGCCAAGGATCTTCATGGCGGCCTCCTGACGAGCTAAAGGTTAAAACCTATTGGAAATTTTCTGGGGAAGAATCCACTTGAACACGAGTTTTCATACAACTTTAATTATGTCGGATTTCAGAGAGGACAGGGGGAAAGCGAGCGATTGGTAAATGCGCATTATTTCATCGGTTTGATTAATTGAACCTGGGGTCATTAAGATAGAGATAGCATGGTTTTGCAATTTAATTTTCGATTGCTTTTTGTAATGGATTCCTTTATCAGTCATGGTGATATTGCATGGTCTTTGCCTTGTTGAGAATTGCTCATCTTTCGTGGTTCGAATCCTACTTATTATTCATATTTTTTTTGTTTGTTTTCGTGAGGTATAAAATTCTTAAACAATTCTTTTAGTTAACTTTTATTGACGGCACTTTGGCAATAAAGTGTGTCAAAAGTTTGGGGTATTTCTCCCGTTTGTAAAAAAAGTGCTATTACTCAGTGGTTGTTATTAAGAAATAGAAGGTTTATTGCAATTTAACTACTTAAAGGAATTTCATCATATAGGTTGTTGTCTATACATTGGTCCAACGCAACACTTTTTCAAAAAGTTTCGTAATTTTCAAGTGAGTAACAGCAGTTTAGTTTTTAATTATTCATTACTTTTTGACACTTACGTGGTAGAACTACAAGTTTGCGATACTTATTTTTAATCCTTTTTTGATGTTGGTAAGGTTTTTATGTAAACTACATAAGACCTATTAGAAACTATGAAATCCAGCATTTTCCCAAGGTTTTCAAGCAAGCTATTCATAGAAATATACTGTTTGTGTTTGTTTTTAAGACAATAGATATTATGTACATTTTTCTAAGAAAATTTTATTTGCCGCAATGCTCGAATGTATATTGGAAAAAAGTAGCTATGATATAATGGATCGGATTTGCGTTATGTTGAGCAACGAAAATGCCGAAATGTGGTAAACATTCCACAGCACATTTCATAGAACTCGATAAGCATAGTAACCTCATGTTAAATTGCCATGCTCGAAATTTTTTATATTATAGCTATACTAAAATTTTAAGTGAAAGTTTAGATTTGGTTGAATTAGCATAGCACTAATTTTTATAATTGCAATGCGACTTTACTGGAGCTACGCAGAGCTATTCTGAAGATAAGTTTAAATAATAGATTTTAATAATAAAGATAAAAAATATAAAATAAAATGTGAAGATGAATATACTTAAGATTCGATTACACTAACATGCATTCAAATATTGGCCAGTGCAATCCCCGTTTGAAGAGGAACATCTTCATCTGAACAAAAAAAAAAAAAAAAAAATGCAACTCAATAATGCTTCCCGGTTTACTTCTAAAATTACTAGGCAGCAAAATTAAATGAATTCCTCCAATGATGATGACGTCTTATTGCCGCAAAATAATTGACGGTTCTCTGGCTCTGCGTGATCGGAAGGCGAAGTGTCGTTACTTTTGTAGTTTCGGCTCAGGCCAGGTCGGTCCAACCAGAATATTTCTTCTGATCAAATGTCCGTGAGTTCTGACCTTGTGATGGCAAGAACAGCTTGAATGTTATTTTTTGTATTTGAAACTTTTTTTTTTGCCTCTTTTCTACTTCGTACTATACTCGGTTTTCTGCTAGGCAGATTTTATTTTTTAAAAAATTGTTGGAGGGGTCCGGCTAATATACGATTATAAACGTTTTACACTTTACAAAATCATTTTTTATTTTAGTATTTTCTAGTCCTACTATTTTTCTGGTAAAGTCCTTGAACAGTACTTGAAATTTTCCCCCCTAGCAAGTGTATGAACAATGATATAAAAGCAAATAGAATTTTCAAAATATATCAAATAGAAAACGTTTAGGTTTGAAAATGTTCTGTTTTTCCTACATATCAAAAATATCAGCTTGCATTGGCATTTAGATGTTTTCAAGGCTGAATTATCAAATGTTTTCTCTAAGTTAATATCGGTAGATGATGCCAATAGGGATTACTAATTTTTTAAATAATCGGCTCCAATGCATCAGTTTAGCCCAAGTTAAAAGCAATTAGTATATTTAAATATCTCTAGAACTGCCAGAAGAATAACTTGATATACTTCTGGCAGCTCCCCTTGTAGTGGACTTGTAATAGTCTAGTCAGTTTTTAATTGGCAAAGAGTGAAATACTTCATTTTTATAAGACTTGAGCAACTCTTTTAAATTGTGTGCCTTTCTTATCCAGCCACCATGGTCCCTGGTGAGCTGAAGAAATACAGAAACAACCTGTGCCTAATTTGTTTACTGCTCATAGTCAACCTTTCCATGTCATTGAGATACCCTTTCTTGCCACATGCTTTAGTAAGGTGCAAACATGGAGTCTCCAACAATAAGCAAAGGTGGATTGATCCTCATACTGCTTACAGTGCCTTTCCACTTAAAAATGCATTTATCTTGATATCATTACGGCAGTTTAAGGGGTCACAGGAGTCTTAAAAATGTGCAAAGAAGGTACTACAAAGCATAGTTTGATCTTTCATGTCATTTTTTAACTACTCAATAAATGAGTATAATTTTTTTATATGTAATTCTACAGGATTTATTTATTACAAAACATGTTTTAAAATTTATGAAACTTTATCCAAAACTAAAATAAATAATATTAAACATGAAGCTATTTGAACACATTGTGATTAGGCTTGAGCGGCAAATTGTGAGGTCAAAATTGAAAAAAATGACCAAGAAAATGACTTTATATTGTACAAATATGTACAAACTAGGACTTATACCTAAATTCTCAGCTCAATTTTAATTAGAAATTATTTTAAGAACTTTTTTCTAAAAAAATTAATAAAAATTTAAAAATTTTGATTTTAAATTTAAAAAAAAAATAATTTCTAATTAAAATTGAGCTGAGAATTTAGGTATAAGTCCTAGTTTGTACATATTTGTACAATATAAAGTCATTTTCTTGGTCATTTTTTCAATTTTGACCTCACAATTTGCCGCGCAAGCCTAATCACAGTGTGTTCAAGTACCTTCATGTTTAATATCATTTATTTTAGTTTTGGCTAAAGTTTCATAAATTTTAAAACTTGTTTTATAATAAATAAATCTTGTGGAATTACATATAAAAAAATTATACTTATACATTGAGTAGTTAAAAAATGACATGAAAGATCAGACTATGCTTTGTAGTATCTTCTTTGCACATTTTTAAGACTCCTTAGACCCCTTAATTAAACATACTATTGCACTAAACTAATTGCACACTTGGCACGGAAATGATAGGAACCAACACTTGGTCGTTCAAGCGACCTTGCGGGAGCTCTACATTTTAATAGCAGAGCAATTATGGTGCAGTGACGTAGTGCAGCCACAGCAGCTTCCCTTTTAGTGGACTTGTACCAGTCTAGTCATTCTCTAGTCAGCAAAGAGTGAATCACTTCATTTTCCAAAAGTCTCGAGCAACTCCTTTTAACGTGTGTCCTTTCTCCTCTCCAGCCAACATGGCCCCTGGTGAGCTGAAGAAGTACCGCAACAAGCAGAGGAAGATGAAGAAGCGTGCAGAGTTGGAGAAGGAGCGGCAGACAGCTGCCCAAGAGAAGAGGGACCAGCACATCAAGTCCAGGCAACAGCAGGACGGAGAAGCAGACAGCCTCAAGGAGGAGGAACTTGTGCCCGACAAGCTGGCCAAGGTCACTGTTCTGCTATTTAGTCCGAATTTTTTTTTTCAAACTCTGTTGCCATGACAATTCGTTTATAATGCTATAAAAAATGTGCAATCCTTTGAATTAATTGCTCATAGACCTTAATGTTTTAACCATTTCAATCCCAATGACAATTTGGCATCATTTTAGAATTTTTTTTTCTGATAGTTTAAAGCTATTTATGATATCCAAAAATATATCACTCGATTCTTCAAACTTTTTTCTGTCAGAAATCTTTGTTATTGATCCCAATAGATGTCAGCAGTATTATTTTTAAAAATGATGATCAGAAACATGATGATGCCAAGTGGCATCACTGGGACTGTAAGGGTTTATCTTGCTAATGACGATAAGTTTTAACTCCTTGGTTATAACGCTAAAAATAGGCATTTATATGGTATTTAAAATTACTTTAAGATTAAAAAAAAATCTTTTCCTATTTAAAATTTTTATTTGCCAAATGATGCAAAAAGTCGTCAAATTTATTATTGAGATTTTTCGTGACTAAAAACTTGATTTACCAGATAAGTATAAATTATCCTACAACCAATATCTCATTACCAATAAAACATGTTTAGCCTTGAAAACATTTATAAGAAATTTTATACAAAAATGCTATTTTTATATTATATTACTTTATAAATTATTTACATAATATCAAAAAACTAATTTATTTATAAAAACTATTAATACTCACTATTTAAATATTTTATAATTTAAATTGCATATTTTTTTTTCATTTAGAAAGTAGAATTGCAATATATTGGAAATAAATTCTGACAAAATTTAAATTAACCACTTACTAGTTTTCGTATTTTGTAAATATTTAATGTACAGTTTGTCTTAGATGTTTAAAAGCATGATTTAGATTTTCTTAGTAGCGTGTTGAATACATTTGACAGAAACTATTTAATTTTTGTTTATAACTGCTATTTGTCAAGTTATGATCTGTTTTTATATTAAATATATTTAGCTATAAATGATTTCTTGCTATTGTATGTTTATTGTTTATTTACCCTTTGTGTTTTTATTTAGACTGAGGATCCATTGGGTCAAGCCATACGTTTCCTTAGGCCTCTGCAGACTTTGGCATCTGAAAGATTAGAAACTCATCTGCTAGCATTTGAGATTTATTGCAGAAAAGACAAATTGCTGTTGATGCTTCAGTCTATCAAAAGAGCTTGGTTGATTGATCCTAAACACCCTAAGTTACATTCAAATCTAGTTCGTTTATATAATGCAGGTTAGTTAAAGTTATTTGCACATCTCATAAAATTGCCTTTAAGTACAATTTATTTATTTACCCACTAACCAGGCAATTTGAATAACTTATTCAAGTTTTCAAAAAATGGTCGTGATATTAAACCAGTTCTGTTTCATGCAGAAACACTGAAATGTGCGTTTGATAGTTCACTAAAAGTGATTGTGATTATGTGTATGCCTTAAAAACCATAAAAATATATTGTAAAAGAATGGCCATTTTAATTTTTTCTTCTGGTAGCTTTTGAAACTGTTTATAGTATTAACAAATAACAAGACCTTGTTTGTTTGTTTCATTTTTTTTTATGAAGACAAAGTTTTGTTATTACTTCATGCTATTTTTTATGTCCATGAGAGGAGTTGGGGTGTTACTATTTTAGAAGTTTTAAACTTATCATTCATTTAAAAATTAAGTTTGAATAAAATTAAGTTTCTTTTTTTTAAATGTTATTTTAAAAGAAAGTAAAAAATTACAGGAAAGGAAATCTATATATTTTGGTAGCAATAATTTTTTAAGGAAATTGTTTGATTGTAAATGTTTCTTCATGTAATTTTTGTTCATGGAAATATCTATTGATACAAATCCTTATATATTATCGTGCAATGCTTTTGATTAATTTATTAGAGCTTGAGTGTTATTAGTGGAGCTAAATTATATGCATGCACATTTCAAATTACATATAAAGCAAATGCAACTTAAATCAAATAAGTACTTTAATTAGGTGTTGGTTTATTTTGTATTACTACTTAATTTATTTTTATTCCTTCTAGTTTCTAGTAGAAAAGATATTCCTGCACCTATGCAAACCGTCCTTAAGCAAGAAATGGATAGGATTTATAAAGGAAAATCTGCTCATGAACTTAATGAAGAATTTTTAGCTCAGTATTCTAATTCATTGCCTCATCTTCTGCAAGGTAAACATTAGTTACCCCTAAACATTAACTATGTGTTATTGTAAAAATTTCTAATGCAATCGAAAGCTTTCAATTTTTAATTTTAAAGTAGGGGTAGAGGTTTATTGAAATTCAATTTTTACAATTGGTTGTGTCTGCTGGATTTGGCCATCTTTGTTAACCATTGTTTGTTTGATCGAGTTCTAAGAAAACACGTTTAATGAGTCTCTTAAGTTTTCTCAAAATCTTTACCACCAGATATGCTGTTTCTGAAATATCCAAAGCTGTTTTGCTAATTCTGAAAAAAAAAAATTAAAATTGAGAAAAAGAGGAAAAAAAAACACACTTTAAAATACTAAAAATCAGCCATAAAAAAATAGTATTTTAAAGTGTTTTTTCCTATATAAAGGGATATTGGAATATAAGAAACTAATGCCTTATATTATCACTATGTATATATTATAAATCTTTAACCAAGAATAGAATATTAACCAGTTAATTATATTTTACAGTGGTATATACTACTATGGTTTTAATATCCCCTTCGTTATTTGTATTTTATTAAGTTTATAAGCATTTTTGTACTTAAGTACGGCAGTACACATTTTTTAAAGCAGTTAAAACAGTTTTAGTCAATTTAAAGATGTTTTTAAATGAATTATACAATAAAAAATTATCATCGCATACCTCAAGTAAATCTATAGTTCCTAATTTAGTATCAATTTAAATCATGTTGAAAATGTATTTAACTTTTTAATATGTATACTTCTACAAAGAAAAATCTTATAAAGATCAATTAAAATGGATTAGAAACTAAATATAAACACTTGTTAGGGGACGTACATAAATTACGTCACGCAAAATTTTGACTTTTTTGACCCCTTCCTCCCCCTTTGCCACGCTGCGTCACGTTTGGTCGAACCCCTCCCCCTAAAATTACGTCACGTTTGTCGCACCTTTCTTTTTTTTTTTAAAAAAAAGTTGATTTTAATATTTCCCTTTGTGTTTCTGAAATTTGAAAAAAAAAATGCATAAATCGATATTTTTTAAAAAAATAACTTGGAAAAAAGGTAAAAGTTTTCTTGGTTAAATAATTAACTTATATGAATAGATCAACACTGTATTTACATTTTCATTGTTCAACTTCAAACTAGCCATTCTCTAATGCATTCTTAAAAAAAGGGGTCTGGGAAGTAATCCGTTCTGTCAAATGTCTAGTTCTGGATCTTTTTGGTGTTCGTCCATTTAGCTGCTAGTCCTCTGGATAGTGTCACAATTTTGCGCAACACCACTAAGTTACATTAGGAAAAGGTCTGTAAAATGTAGAAGGCTAATAGCGTCAACTATGTGGTATAATCCCCCCACCTCCTTTCTGAAATTAGGTGTTTCTTATGATGATCTTATGATAAAAAAAAGATTTCAGATTTCTTTCTAAAAAAATTATCTTATGTAACTGATTTTCTTTGCAAAATTAAAAATTTTGGATCGTTACGTCACGAAAGCGATAACCCCTCCCCCCTCCATGTCACGATCCGTCACGTTGTCGCATACCGCTCCCTCCCCCCTCTGAGCATGACGTAATTTATTTACGTTCCCTTAGAAAGAAGAACCTGATAAGCTATATTTGTTTTGGTTATTGAGCATTTTTTTTAGAGATATCCCTCTGAAATCCCACCGATATTGGTGGGATAACCCAGCAGATTTTGCTCTTTATCTCTCACTTTTGGCATAACTCACACTTGTGAATAAGGAATTGGACGAAACCCACCCATCTATCCCCCAGACGAGGGAAACCTCCGGTCGACTCGAACTTGTGAATAAGGCCGTAAAACAACCATGTTTTCTTTGAAGATATGTTTAGACAAAAGGGGGAATAATACCTAAAACTTTATCTTACTAATGTAAATTTTTTTAATATTTTAACCTTTTTTATTATTTCTATTGATGATGCTGGATTTTCATGCGGATTTATTTGTCTTGCTTACCAGCATTTTATAAGTATTTTATATGATATTTGTTTCAGGTGCTCGGATGAAATATTGCCTTGACACAAAGTCTCAAGAAAAGGCAATTAGTTTAGTAACAAATTTTAACAATCAGACAACAGGAGTTACTATACAAGTAAGTTAATTGCTTTCTATGGTTTTTTTTTCTTTTTAAAATATGTATTCAAAATAGTATTAATTTGTTAGTCGAAGATAAAAATTCATGATAATCTTTTGTTTTTCATTTCACAAAAATTCTTACGTTGATTTCCTCTTAATCTCCTTCTGATTACGCAAGTAGATAATTTTGAAAAACAAATTTTTACTGCAGAGAAACTTGTGAATTTTCAGTTAAGGATTTATTTCGTTATAGATTTCAATTTAAGTTTTTTTTTCTTTAGAAAATACTTTGGCTTTAAGCACTAGTAATTTTTTTAAATACAATTTCAATTCTTCCTGACTATTATATTTATACTTTTATTTTCCAAACTACTTAGTTGGTCTAATTTAATATTACTGATTTGTTGATAGCCCTAAATATTAAAATTATAGTTAGTTTTTCCCAGAGTTTCTGAAACAAAATAAATATTTAGAGAATGTTTCTTACCAAACTACTTGGCTATTTCTGTTAATGTTAAAATGAGTAAACATATTATAAAAATATATAATTAATATACATAAAACTTTGCTGTAATCTTTCATAGACTATCCTATAACTTAGTGCTGTAGCTTTTTACCAGTTAACTGGACTCTTGTTCTTTCCATTCAAAGTAGATAAATACGTGTTTGGTGTTAGCATCGGTTTTCACCAGTAAGGAATAAAACTGGAAATAAATTAGGAATCCAAATCTGACAGAATAGGACTAATCGGGGTGTTTAGAAAAACCTTCTGTCGTTTTCTACTTTTGAAAGAAAATTATTAATAAGATAAAGACAAGAGACAAAACTTCAGCTCTGAGGAAACTGAATTATTTCATTATTTATTTGTGTTGAACGATTATGATTTAATAGTAATTTTTACAAAAAATTTCTTTAATATATATCATCCACTTATTGCCTATTTTATTAATTTGTGATTCTGCAAACAACTTTGTTTAGCAATTTCCTCCAATGATACATTCAATTTTATTTTAGTAAAATGCAAATATAAATACTATTCAATGATATGATTAGAAAAAATTCTGTTGATTATCTGAGAAATAAACATTAAACCAAAAATAATATAGGTATAATCAAGAAATTATCCAAAATTAGAAATTTCAAAGAGCACAATAATGAAATTTGTTTATTCTTGGCCACACAGAATAAGTTATATCAATAAGCTAAAACGACCATTGATGTTATTTTATTTAAGGTGAAAAGCGGAAAAACTTTTCTGTTTAGTAGAATAACTGTGCTCAAGATATTTTCCCGATTTTGAGCTTAAAACTCTTGTGAATAAGGTTTCTCTTCATCTGCAGAATATCAGTGAATATGGGTGTAAATATTGGTGCAGTTATAGTATTTTAAGTGTTTTATTAATTTATATATTCGTTTTTGTTATCACATACTTTCATGTCCATCATCAATAGTTTGTCAAATTTCACTATGATTGAAATAATCATATAGATTTATTTTAGTTCTAAGGTAAAATGCATTATTTTTGTTTTATGTATAAATATCAATTAAAAATGGATTCTGTTCACTGACACTTTATAAATGTTCTCTGTTCTTCAGTGTTGCGTTGAAGTACTGGAAGCTATGCGAAACGGCGATCTTGGTTCCTGTGATAAAGAATTGGCCTCCTTCCTAGCCAAATGCCGAGAACTCTTTCCATACGCGGCTGTTTTCACGCTGCACCAGCAAACGCCCCACGAGAACAATATAGGCCCCCCGACCAACAATTCAGTTGCCAACCACGTAGACAGTATACCCAAAGAAGAATAGTGTTATATTTAGCGCGCTTGCAAATCCATTTCGTCTCTCTCACTCCCGGAACACGGTTGTTGTGTTTTGCCGACCGAGATTCTACCTGTAACCGCGGGTGCAAATCGCCCGATTGTCTGGCAGGCAGAGAACAGTTGCCACTTGTTGTGTTTGGTGGCCGTGAAGATCTTTTTTTGTGTGTGAAATGGATGACCTAGTAATAGTTTTTTAATAAATGAACTCCAAGCTGTGTGAGGCTCTCAGGCCGTTGTAATACTACAGGACTTCTTTTTAAATAAATATCGGCACCGGAGACAATTGCATCTAACGACGACATTGGAGTGTTCTTATATTGTATTGAAATAAAAAAAGAATTGTTAGTAATTGCGTGAATGAAATTTTTGCTAGTCTGCTTTGACAAAAGAAACAAAAAAATTTGAATTTTTTTTCAGGAGTGCTCAATGTTAATCATCTCAAGTTGGTATTGTGAATGTACTTGCTTTTAATATTTTTGGCTGTGTTTCTTGCAAATATTTTACTATTTCTTTTTTATGGTGCTAAAAATGGCTTGATTACTTTACCTGTATATTAGATTTAGTGCTTTTTATTGTCCTACACAACAAGACTATGCCTTATTGTGCCATTGTTATGTTAGGAAAATCTATCCCATTCATTTGAATTTTCAGCTACCAATCCCATAATATTTTGAACAGGTGCATTCATAATGCTGCTATTGTATTAATGGAGCATGCTTTAAAAAAGTTTTCATAATGCCAAATTTGTATTTTAACCCTTAAAATTAGTTTGTTAAATGCTTTATTAATTTATAACTCCACAAAAACAATTTTGTTTATTAAACTGCACATGAATTATTATTTGAAATTAATGAAATTTTCTTTGCTTGCTTTAAGTAGTAAAGGATACAAGAATCGTAAAAAATAGAATATTATATTGTTAAAAAAGTATTTCCTTAACAGATTTTGGATGTATTTTTTTAATACATGACATATTTGTTTTAAAATGTTGCTATGATGGTTATTGAATAATATTCTACTTATGCTACTGATACACTTAAGTTCTTATAATTGTGTTAAATGTATAGTCAAACCCAACTGTAACAAACCTTGAAAAGACTGAATTCGATATCTATTTATCAGAGTGTTTGATATAATAGTTTGTTATAGCCTGTAATTTCCTGTGTCTAATAAACAAAAGAAATATTAATGCATGGTGCACTTTCTAAAGTATTTGATCCAGTACTTTTTGACCTTAATTGTTGAAAATGATTTTAGCAATTGGGCTTCAAAAGGAATTTAGTAAACCCAACTATAAAATAGTAGTACCTTGTGGACTTATCTAAATCGTAATGCAAAAGGAACTTATTTCTTGATGACCCCAAATATTACTTGATAATTAAATAGATCCATTATGGAAGCTTTTTTCTAAAAGAAATCTAGATTCTTTTGTGTTAAATCCTTGAGTTTGCATATCGTTACATCCAAAAATACGCATTTTGTGAATAAGCAATAAGATAGGATTTTAGTTAAGACTACGAAAAATTAGAATTAAGGGAACGCTAGATTCTGGGTTTGCTACAACAGGGTTGACTGAATTTTTAATGTGCAGGTATATTTTGATCAAAAATACTGAAAATAGTATTATCTTCTAAATGGTATCAACACAATTCTATGATTTATAACCTTAACAACATTTCTTGCTTAGACTTGAGTACGTCTTTCCAAGTAAACTTGGGTTTTAAATTAAAAAAAATATATATATTTGCTATCAGTTTAAAAGTTTCTGTTAAAAAAATATTACTCTAAATTCAAAATTAGATATCTAAATAAAAAAAAAATCTTTTAAAATTTAGTATTTATTCAAATTTGTAATTTTTTTTGTTGTATTATGCTATTTCAATTTTTTCTTGAGATCATTTTAATTGTCCAGTAGCTTTTTTCCATTCTCGACTATGGAAATGGTTTAAAAATGATAGTGTAAGCAATTGAGTGAATTCCAATACATATATACTTTACTAATAAAGGAATCAAATTGTAGTTATTGAGTTAGAGATGAATATAAGTATGCAATATTATGACTATTTAGAATTGTTCTTCATATAAGGTTCTACAGCCTAGCATTCTATACTTAATATATTATGTCAGAACCCATGCTTTTAAACTTTGAGCCTACTCAGAAATAAATTGACTGTGGAAAATTTGTTTTATTTGTACTGTTCTAAAAGATTCTAGCATTCGCCATCAACAATGATAATGATGTTTGCAAATGCATTTTCTAATGCGTTTATTTCAAATGTCTGCTGCACTTCACAGCTAAAGACTTATACTTTTGTAATTTATCAAGGCTTGGACTTGTGTTTAGCCACAAATAAATTAAAATATACCTCTTATGAAATAAAATATTAACAAAGACAGTTTTGTGTTTTTGGTATAATACATTACGTCGTTGAATATAATTAGCAAGAGTCTTGCTAAAAGTTGGGGAAAATTTTGTTTCTTGCCTCTTTACTGGTAAATTTATTGCTTTCCTTTAAACCTTTACCTTTTGTGTTCGTTATAGAACTCGTATTTCCTTATAATATCTGTACTATTTTGAGTCAAACATGATTTGGCTGGGTTCTTACCCCTTAAAACTCTTGAAATTTTGTTTTTTCTCATTGTACTGAAAACTTCTAAAAAGTTAAACAGAAACTTGAAAAGTATAAAAGTGATCAAATGATCAATTGGAATAATAAATCTGTTCCAATATATAAGCTGTGATTGAAGGTAATTTTTTCCCTTTCACACACTCAATTTGTTCATCCTGATTAAAATTGCAACTTACCAAGAAGGTTTAAAATGGTATTTTATATATTTTTTTTTTTTTAGTCTGGCTTATTTTAATCAAATGAACATGCTGCTACCTTTCTTACCACCTTGAAAATATTTTATTTTTAATGGAATCTTAGAAGTCTCTTGATTTTTTTTTCTTAAAATCCATAAATATAGAAAGTAGCAGATCTGCCCCTAGGGGAAACGGTGAAGTCACTTTTGAACCAGTATCCCATAAGGCAGTTCGCATGCCATAAGCCACCAGATGGCACCATGAGATAAATTCGACAATAAAAAATATATATATTTAATATTTACTAATTAAAACTTTTTACCAGTTTTGCTAGCATAAGTTTATTGCTGAATATGTCTTGATAATTTCTGGCAGATATGAGGTATATATTTATAAAAGAAGCATATTAAAAATGCCATTTTTATTGCATATGTAACTCTACGGCAAAAGCAGTTTTTGTGAATTAGAATCCCATGATGCATTGCAAAAACGGGGATAAGTAGCTTCATCACACAATCGGTTTGTATTGCGTTGTACGGGATTGTGCAATCGATGGGCATATCTGCTACTTTCTATATCTATGTTGAAATCTGATATGAAGTAACAGCTCGTTGGAAGTAACGATGTGTTATTGTATTGTATTTAAATCCTTAAAAATGTCACGTATGCTTAACTTAGTTGTTATTAAAGTTATTTTTCTCAAATAAATTTAATGAAGTAATGGCCCTCGTGTAACTCTAGAGTGCGACGATATTTTAACCTAACCTAACCTTAATAAGTTTATGAATAGTAACTTATCAGATGGCGGATATGGATATCCATATCTACCAATCTACATTTTCTACTTCCTAATGAATTCAAAGAATAAAAATGTTCCACGCTATCAGTTAACGCGGGCAAAATGACACGATTTGAGATGGTCAAATTGTTTAAGATACGTCACTTAACAAGAGCATTATTTTTGACTTCTAATCAACCATGTCAGAGAGTCATAAAGAGTCTTTTCCCAATCTACTTTAAGGTCTGGCCGTTTTAAATTTCGTTTGTTCGACGGAGAACGAAGATGCTGTGTGAATACTAAATCAACTTGCTTGGAGTTTTGCGTGGGATCACCAGCTTTATTTAAATATGATTTTGATTTGACCTTTTTTAATATGAAGTTAATCGGATTACGACATTGGTCTCACATACACTCTTAAAACAAAAGAGTGAAATCCATTCCTATAGGAGAAGTGCATTTTCAACACTGGAAAGGAGTGAGAATTAACTCCTAAATCACTCGTAATTGCCGTAATTCGTCCCTAATCGCCTTAAAATCGCTCTTTTGCTGTTAAGACTGTTGGAGGTTTAAATAAATAAAAGACTGAAATCCACTCCTATAGGGGAAGTGCATTTTTGACACAGAAAGGAGTGAAAATTAACTTAGACTGAGTTAAAATCGCTCGTTTGTTTTGAGAGTGTACGATTGAGGCTCAGTGGCTTGGTGGCTTCGCATTGCCACGTGGGGATTGAATCCTGGATTAGACGATTTCCTGGATTTCTTCTAATGGGAGATTGCACTGGCAGGCCGAGATTTGAAGACATCTTAGTGTAATCTAATCTTAATTCATCTTCGTATTTTGATTGAAATTTTAATCTTCATTATTAAAATATGCTATTTTAACCTGTAGTTTATTGAAATTTAAGTTTAGTTTCAACTTATTCCGGGCACCGTAAAAATTACGATCTACCGCAATGATATGCTGAATTTAGGATACAAACGCGATACGCTATTTTGGTTTGTTAGAACAAAATTTAAAAACAAATTTAAGGTAAGTTTTAAAACAGAAAACAAACAAATGGCTGGTCAGAGAATTTTGTAATACATTGTTAAAATCGAAAATAACTGAATATTTTCCACAAAATTTCCCCAGATGGCTAAGATTTCCCCCGATCTAAGATCGCCGGATCGGACATATTCTGCATCCTGCTAAGCACTAGGAGTTTCGAATGAAGTTTAAAGCCTAACAGGGACATATGCGTAGCACCCCAGGGCCCTCGGTCTCTAAAGCTGAAATGGGCATGGCAGGCCTTGGCCCTAATGGGCTGTTTTGCCGAGGAGTCCCCCCCCCCCCCCCATATACTATAGGCCGATAGGCATGGATTTTTACAAATTGATGCCTAATGCATGAATTTTTTTTTCATCCCAAAATATATATATATATGTATCTTTAATGATCATGTGCATTATGGGAAATATACTGAAACTAATTTAACTGCATTAGAATTTAAATAACTTCAATTTTTAAAAATTTTGTCATATAAGATGACAAAAACCTGGATAAAATTGGAAATATACAATATTCCAATTTTGATACTAATGACTAGAAAACTACTAAATATATTTCAAAATAACCCTGTGTAACTATAATTAATTTTTCAAAATAATTTATTTGTATTTTGTACTATAATGATATTATACTTTGAATACTGCCGAAAACGTAATTTTACAACAGTTAATAATCTCACTGTTTAATTTTGAATACACTTTTATTACTGTCATCTATGAGGATTATTAGTAACTAAAGCTTCAAAATGGAATGTAAAAGATGAAAAAACACAAATTTGTCGAAAGGCAGCTGTAATTTAATGGAATAAAGTGGATTATGTTACTTGTTGCCAAACGGCAACAGTATCCATTAGAGGGTTAACTATTCGAACGTGGTGAAGCGTGGTTCGTTGGGTGCCCGTTCAGGTGTCGACCTCGTCACTTGACCAGGGTTCTAAATTACGAGGCGTTATTGGCTGTGTTAAAGCTCCTAATGGAGGCTAGAAATAGGCAGCTAAAAACGACTACACTACATTACACTACGAAGCGTAGTTTGTTTGAGGGAAAGAAGACAATGTTCGACGTAACGGTATAAGCAAGGAGGGACTTCTTAGTCAATTCAAAAGCGCAGCCTATCCCATTTTTTTTTTAAATGAACAATATAAAGTAAAACATGTTCCTTCTCTGTAGAAATTCTAAGTACTGCAAGTAGAAAAGGGGTTAAAGTTCTATAAATAGTTTCTATATAAAATCGAATTTGAATTTTCTTCTTTTACGAGTTTCTTTGTTGGAATGTTTCTTCCTAACCCGTTTCCACACATCATGAAACTTGTTCTTGCTAGGGATTTAATTAAGTCCTAAAAATCTTCAAATTGTTATTTATTTTTTCAGTCTTGACATTTTTGTAAACATTTTTGTAATTTTTTTTTGCTATTAAATTCGTTTATTTGTTCTTTAAACCGTGTGGGAAAAGACGTAATAGAAGATATTATTTGGAATTTTGGCTTCTTTTGAGCCGCAGTTTGGCTATCTTTTAGAACTTTCATCTGGTGATCCTGGTAGCTCTAATCAATGTAACACTGTTTTGACAAGAGGACGCATTTCTTAGCGTCTGTGTAACCCCCCCCCCCCAAAAAAAAAAAAAAATTGCATCAGAACATTTTCAAGTCTCTAACAAAATACCTTCATTGACTGCTTCAGGTGCACAAACTAACATCGGCCAGTAGTGTACCTTAAGATAAAAATCACTGCTACTCAAAAGAAAAAAATTGATGATGCATTAAAAGGAGCTAACAAGATTTTTAAATTGGAAAAATAAATCAACTTAAATAAATCACGTTACATCATTTGTTTTAAATAAAATTACAGTATTCCGCTGATTTTTTTCCATTTAATGTTAAAAGTGGAAGTAAAAATTACTTTTTACCTACGTGACTTACACAACAGAAAGGCTAATTTTGCAGGGAACTAGACCATATTTTGAACCAATATTTTGTTTATTGTTAATATAATTAATTGAATTACTTAAATTTTGGTGAAACTTTATATATATAACAAATCTTACTTATTGTAAAATGCCTACTTATTGTAATCTTACTTATTGTATGCAGCAATGCAGCTCAGCTCTTTATCTAAGCTATAATTATGTTTCAACAAAATATAATTTTTTATTAAGACTTTTCTCAGTTAAATCTTTGAGATCAATACACTCTCAAAAGCAGCAAAATACTTTTGCAAAGCAGTTTTTGTAAAAAGAGCAGGTTAAAGAACTGTTCTTTTTTAAAGAATAGAGCAGAGAGCAACTGCTCTTTAAAATGAACATAAATATAACATCTCTACATCATACCCATAGACCAGTCTAGCTTACAGGCAAAAAATCGACCTTTGAAAGCACCTAGGAATGTTTTAATGACCGCGTCGACAAAGTAAGCTAGCATAAAAGCTAAGGCAATAATGGAAAAAGTTAATACAGAAGAACTGTAATAGGGTGCTTGACTAATTTTTTTTATTGGCTTAAAATGTTCTTATGCCAAAACTATTAGATCCGTATTTTTCTTTTTTTCAATATCCCAATAAAATTTTTTATCCCAATAAATAAATTTTTTCAATTCCCCATAAAAAGGCAGTAAAATGAATTTAAAAATTAGGACGAAAAATCACTCTTGAAAACGCTTTCTGGCTGTGACGTGGTATATGTGATGTCACCATGAACTATAAACAAACTTTGAAACACCACATTGGAATCGATTTTAGGCAAATTTGAAATATACGCTTCTGTAAAACAGAACTACATTTTCTCAATATTTATTATTTTAATAGTAATTAGATTAAATCAAGTTTAATCAGAAAAAAAAAACATCACACCGGTTTGTTTATACATTCATAGTGACGTTAGCCAAACCGACGTGTTTGTGATCACGTGATGATCACGTGAAAAAAAAAGGACTTTTTAAAACAATTTTTTTTAATGATTTAAAGATTTATTTCGCAAAAATTATATATGCATTAGTTATTTTTTACTTTCAACTATAATTTAAATAACATTGGATTTTGGAAGGTATTTTAGCGATACAGCCAAGTACCCTATTATCCGAATGACAAGAAAATCTCCACTTGTCCTGCCTGTTACATTTAGTTTTTATTGGATGTCATGTGCTCATCAATTTGATTGAACTGACGAAAAAAATTACTAGGCCTGACATCCAACAGAGACGAACAGCAATAGATAGGCCGAGTATAAAAGTTTATATTTCGCATATAAAGTTTTGTTAAACAAATATTCTAACACAAGTTGTGATTGGTTGGTTGGTAGACATATATTTACAGACTTGTGTGCTTGGTCAGAGACCCCATTTATAAGCCCCCGTCAAGTAAGACAAGCACAACACTCTCACACACACATACGTGACAGATGCTGTCATCTATCGCGCGCCACCTCCACAATTTAGTCTCTGAACGGGTGGGAAATAGTCTCCAGGGACCTGCACCCGTCCGAAACTGCGCAATGACCGCCCACAGGACTTTTGGACCCAACAGATTTAACGAGCACGTACTCCGCATATACTCGGTGGGTCTTCAGTAGCACTGTGACTTTATTTTTTATTTATTTTTAAGTTGTTGTAACGTCTTTGAGTGTTGCATTTTCATTGAAATAAATAAGTCATTTTGTTCATTTTGGGTTATTTTGTAAAGGCAATAATTTTTTAACTATAGATTTTAAAACCGTAACACTACGTAGAAGAAACATTGCCGATTTTAAACAAATTGAATTTTGTGTTGCAAGCAATTTGTTTATTGTTGTTATTTATGGAAGTTTCTCATACATTGTTTCTACCAGACTTTTTTTTTCTCATGGCATGGACTTAAGGAGTCATTTTATAAGATAAACCAGGATAAAAAAAATTCTACAATCATCACCCGTGAAAAGCTTGCTTTCCGCCCAAATTCAGTTTTCCGAATTAAAAAGGGAAAAGCGTCTGTCTTTCTTTATCGTACATTATTTCTCACAGACTTTTTTTTTTCATGAGTGGACTTAACGGGCCATTTTACAAAATCAATAACGAGAAAAAAAATTCCACAGCCATCACTCTTGAAAAGCTTGTTTTCCGTCCAAATTCAGCTTTTCCGAAGTAAAAAGAGTGGACTTTACGAGCCATTTTACAAAAAAATCACATGAAAAAATTGCTCAACCATCACCCTTGAAAAGCTTGTCTTTCCGCAGTTAAAGGGTTATCTAATGTTTGGAGTTTTATTTCCTCATTGTAACAACCGATTCCATTTAACTTATTGTCTCTCGTTTAAAAATTATTGCTTTTTGAACCAACATTTCTGAATGGTGTTCGATAAAATTTAGCATTAGTTCTATTCTATGGGGCACAAAAATACGGGAA
This sequence comes from Hylyphantes graminicola, assembly GCA_023701765.1. Classification (NCBI taxonomy): domain Eukaryota; kingdom Metazoa; phylum Arthropoda; class Arachnida; order Araneae; family Linyphiidae; genus Hylyphantes; species Hylyphantes graminicola. Next base: position 21,939,612 of record CM043114.1, on the reverse strand, counting down.
ATCTCCATTGAAGGGTTGACAAATGACAAATGACAGTGATTGCGCCCTCTAGAAGGGAGAGTGTAGGCTTTACAGCTCATTACCCAGCTCGCCAGAAGAGACAGTCACAAGAGACACACAAAGAAGGACGACACAAACACATAGACACATAACAACATTTATTGACGGTCACAAACATCCATGCCTGACCGGGATTCGAACCTGACCCCAACAGCACCAAAGGCTAGTGTCCTAACGATTGCGCCATCGGGGCGGCTCTTTCCGCAGTTAAAGGGTTATCTAATGTTTGGAGTTATTTCCTCATTCTAACAACCGATTCCATTAAACTTATTGTCTCTCGTTTGAAATTATTGCTTTTTGCAGCAACATTTCTGAATAATGTTGAGTTCGGTAAAATTTAGTATATTAGATATTATTCTATGGGGCACACAAGTATTGGAAATCTCCATTGAAGGGTTAGAACACGTGTCCTTCTTTATATTCCCACACCACAGTGCGGAAGAAGTAGGGCATACCTTCCATCGTCGGGCAATCTCAGGAGCAGGCGGTCGGTCGGGTCAAAGAGAACGACCTTTCGCGGAACTCTTTTTCTTCCCGCGCGCGCGTCACTGGAAAGAGAGCCCATCGGCTAAGCAGTCGAGTTCTTTTCAAGATTCATCTTGATTTAACCCTTCATACACTGAATATAAATTTAACTGCCCCTGCATAGGTTGGTTGGCATGTGCATTTCCAGCTAGTGCGCTTGATCAGAGACCCGCTTATAAACCTTCGTCAAGTCAGAGAGACATACACTCTTAAAACAAAAGAGTGAAATCCACTCCAGTTGGAGAATTGCATTTTCGACACCCTAAAGGCATGCATATTTACTCAGACTGAGTTAAAATCACTCGTTTGGAGTGATCCTGTCGGAGGTTTAACACACAAAGGATCCACTCCAAAAGGAGAAGTGCATTTTCCAGTCTGGAGGAGTGAAATCCACTCAGACTGAGTTAAATTAGGAGTGTTTGTTTTAAGAGTGTAGACAGAATTTTAACTAACACAGAGAAGAAATTACAAACTGGGTGAAGGCGGGAATAGAGCCCGTACCCGGTAAATACACTACTCAAAACAATTAGGGGAGCTCATATGGTTTAAACCCTTTAACAGCTTGCGATATTTTTCTCACAGGTTAAGCTCGCACGTATATATTGTTCGATGGAACAATCATGTTTTATGAAGTATTAAATAACGTTTGTTTTAATTAAATGAAAATATGAAAACATGGTAAAATAAAATTCAATCTGAAACAATTTTATCAAATAAATTGACCCTAAATTCATCATGCTTGCCTTTTCTAGATGTTTAAAACTAGGCCTTTCTTGCTTTAAATTTTAAAATTTAACAAATTATTAAATTTATAAGTAAAAAATATATATATGTTGGTGAAAAACCTGACAGTCAGGTGACAGGTTAAAAATACATTTTATTCTATTCTAAAAAATATTTTATTCTTTTTCTAGTGGCAGTGACGCGTTTATGGATGTTGGGGCCATAGGCGGCTTCAGAATTTGCCCCCCCCCCCCAAACCAAACATAAATTAGAATTAAAAAAATCTTAATACTTGTACAAATAATAAAGCATGATGAAGGGTGAACCAGTTTGATGTAAATTGGTAAATTGCGATTCTCCCCGTTTTTGTAGCATGACATGCTAGTGACGCAATCGGGGCTGAAAAAAAGAAATGGTCGGCTAAATATTACAAGAGACAAGAATTTCACTTTTAATGCCCTTATAGTTGCATACTTATTTTTAATTTACAACTTTTTCTTTTTGCATTTTCTTTTTGCAAATTCGTTTATCCCCTCATCGAATAGTTGCATTGTCAATCGGAATTGTTAGATACATATGCAACAGCGTTTCCCCTCTAGGAAATGTCGATTTACAAAAATTGATATCTATTGTCTAAAATATCCCGTCAAAAACAGATTTTGGTAATTTTTATTACAATAAAAGTGGGTTTTTTTTTGTTTACAAACAAATCGGGGGCCAACAAATGGACAAACAGTACATAAATATTTGAAAGAATTAGGATTATTAGAACATTTCATTATATGTATTACGAAATTTTGAAATTTGGGGGCCCTCGCAATCTTGGGGCCACAGGCGGCCGCCTCTAACGCCTATTGGTAAACGCGCCGCTGTCTAGTGGACAAGAATATGAATAAAGAAGGTGAATAAAATTAAATAATTAAAATTTTGTTACTAAACTATCCTGTTCTTAATTATCTTCTCTCTTTGAAAATGTATTCCTTGAACTTCAAATGATTTTTAAACTGGTCATAGGTACAACTATGTGCTTGAACTTATGTGATTAAATTTCTTTGTAGGACGTACATCTATTTCTCTCGGCCAGTAAGTATTAAAAAAATGAAGATTTCTTTCACTAAAACAGGTTATATTCAATGAAGTATGTTAAAGATGCATAAATGGTCGAATAGTCTTAGTAAAAGGGTAAAGCACACAAAAAGTTCTTGTATCTATTCTTAGATTACCTTTCAATTGTATATAGTATTCTTTAACATCAATAAAGATGTTTGCATGAGTTTGTATGCCATTGTATATCTTCATCATGTCTTTTCTTTAGATTTAGCCAAGAGAAGAGGATATAAACAACAAAAGATTTATTTAATGCTTTGTAGTACATAACCATCTATTTTTCGAGTTCTTTATAAGAGTTACAAAGTATAAAATCTTTTCATAGCTTAATGTAAAACATTGTAATAAGATCCTGCTTATTAACGCCGTAAAGTATTTTAAAAGTTTAAATATAGCTCAATCTTATATGCAAGTTTTAATTATCACGATCCGAAGGTTTGTGTGTATAGTTATGTAAATATATCTAAAGTATGGTTTGATTATAGATATTAAGTATTAATAATAAACAAAGTTTTCAGTTCATTGTAAGCGAAACATTGTGTTGCAAGTACATATATCCATTTTCCATTGTGTTTCGGTTCATTTATTCCGTTTTTAGTTGGCACACACGAAGGGACTCGGTTCCTTGACCCTGACCTTAAGATTTTTTTTTATCCTCCTTGATTGGTCTAAATAGAGCTTACATAACGGCGTTTTTGATTTAAAAAATCTTTTTCGAAAATAAATAATGATTAAAAAAAGAAATGTTTCAAACTTCCAAACGGTATGAAAATAGGGGAAAATGTAGGGTTGATTTAACTGCATAAATTTTAAATTGGGATTAATATGTATACTTTTAACAATGTAAGTTAAACTTTTGTTGTAAGGTTGAAAAACCTTAACTCTTTTTATTCTTTATACAGGTTAATTTTTTTCATCATGTATAGAAAATCTGAGCTGTGCAAAGTGAACCTCAGCTTTTAGTCTTGTGCCGAACAGAAAATGTGAGCTAAAAATTTAATCAATTTAAGATTAACTAATTCTCCTTACTTTCATTATTATTAAGAAACAACCCTTTTTATAATTTGCAGGTAGTAAACAGTTATTGCAATTTATCCTTTCCTCATACAACAAATAATAATTGTGGGTTACCATTTTTATTAAATTTTGTTTACCAGTTTTATGGAGTACCTTTACACCGAGAAACAGAGAATTAGGATATAAAAAGATGTGTACAAAAATTATTGTAATATTTTTGCTGAAACTTAATTTCAAAAAATTTCGTTAAGCTTCGTTCTTACTTGTGATTTCGTAAAGTTAGCACCGCTTCTTTTAGTTTTTTTTACAAATACAAAACGCACAACACACTTTTATTTATTTGATATTCGCCTCTTTTACAACCGAAATAAATAATGCAGATTGACCATAAAATTTTTTTAAGAACAAAAGTAATTAGTTCTATTCAAATAATTACAAAGTGAATCATACTAATATCAAAATATAAATCTACATTTCTTTCGGTCGAATTATCCATAAATCATCATCTTCACTTTTACTATCCATTGTCTTTCAAAAGTAAACCAAGTAATTGGAAATAAACTGTAAAAAATATCTCAAAACATCGCAAGAGTTTTTTTTCTCATCGAGTCTTTCCTTAATACAGCTTTGATTACGGAACAAATAACGACTTTTTTTAACAGCTCAAGATCAAGGGCCACCAAAAAAAAAGAAGGTTGTAGTATTAATTTGTCAAAGCTGTATTCGAAATTTTTTCAAAATCGATCTATTTTCAAAAAAATTTTCCTCAACAAAACGAATATTGAAATATTCTCTACTTTATTACGATTTGCATTTTACTCGGTAAGGCAGGTGTTAATGGTATTTAAAAATCAGTCGTTAACGGGTTAAGTTATCAGTTTTTGTACAAATTACTCGCCAAGTTGCCAATAATAGTCATGTGGCTTTTGTAGGGGTAATGATAGATACATATATATTCCAGCTTGTGTGCTTGATTAGAGACCCGCTTTATAAGCTTTGTCAAGTAAGACAGACACAGAAAGAATTTTTACTGTCACAGAGAAAGGAACTACATCCAGGGTGAAGGAGGGAATCGAGCCCGCACCCGTTACAGAGAGCAGACGTATGTATGTGAGTGTTTGTTGTGTCTGTCTTACTTGACAAAGGTTTATAAGCGGGTCTCTGACCAAGCACACAAACCTGAAAATATATGTCAACCAACCAACCCTATACCTATTGGACAAATAAGTTTTTGAGAAAATCCCGCATGTGCAAATGCCAACTGACCTAGAACCTTTTAGGTAATTGAATTATTGAAATTACCTGGTAAATAATTCCCCTTAAATGTTTTTTATTGATGGTGAAAATTATGTGGTGTTACACTTCTCTACACTCTTAAAACAAACGAGTGGTTTTAACTTAGTCTGAGTTAATTTTTACTCCTTTCGCTGTCGAAAATGCACTTTCCCTAGAGGAGTGGATTTCACTATTTTGTTTTCTTAAACCTTCAACAATCTGAACAACAAACGAGCGATTTTAAGGCGATTAGGAGCGATTTAGGGGGATTACGAGCGATTTAGGTGTTAATTTTCACTCCTTTCCGGTGTCGAAAACGCACTTCTACACTCTTAAAACAAACGAGTGAAATCCACTCCAGTAGGAGAAGTGCATTTTCGACACTGGAAAGGAATGAATATTAAATCAGACTGAGTTAAAATCACTCGTTTTGAGTGATCCTGTCGGAGGTTTAACATACAAAGGATCCACTCCAAGAGAAGAAGTGCATTTTCCAGACCGGAGGAGTGAAAATTACTCAGGCTGAGTTAAAATCGCTCGTTTATTTTAAGAGTGTATAGGACTATATTTCGCTCTCTTGCTTTAAGAGTGTAGTTTTTAAAAACAATGGCACTTCAACCAGTGCCACCTCGGTGGATCAATCGTTAGGATGCTGGCCTTTGGAGCCACTGGGGTCGGGTTCGAATCCCGGTCAGGCATGGATGTTTGTGACCGTCAATAAATGTTGTTATTTGTTTATGTGTTATTCATTTCTTTGTGACTGTAAAAATTCTTTCAGTGTCTGTCCCACTTGACGAAAGCTTATAAGCGGTTCTCAGAACAAGCACACAAGCTGGAATATATATGTACCGTACCATACTTCAACCAGTTCTATTTCTTGAAACATATCTGTTACACCTTTCCACAACCAAGGTGCCTCTTTCAAAAAATCCGCCGTCAGCGAAGACACTGGAAATACCAGCCCGTTTCGCTTTAGGTAAGTATCCAAACATTGGGTCACTCGACCACGGGGGTTCAAACGAGGTTGAGCCGACGGGACATTTAGTAGGATTCCTTCATTTCTCCCTTGTTCTTCGGCATCCTCTGACCATCCTTCATCCTTCTGGGACTTACTATGTGTTGAGCTTGGACAGCAAGGTACAGAAGCAAGAGTTATTGAAGATTTTTTGGGATTATAGGTGAGTAATGATTTCTGTTCATTTTGCTATAGAAATGAAATTGGATAGCTGTGATTAATTTAATAGTTAAATGTAAAAAGGGTTCCCCAAGCGTTTAGCCCCGGCATTTCCATAATTATGCACTAGTTTTTCTAGTAATAACAATACACTTTTAAATTTTATAAATAATTAATTTTTATTGATATTGTTATATTTTTATCCCTAATGGACTTTAAGACCTTATCCTCAAAAATAAACCCAATTATGAATTTTTAAACTAATATGTTATTTTAAAAAAATTAGTTGATATGTATGTAGAAAAAAACCACATTACATTTATGACAATTCCCAGGACGTGTATTTATAAATTTATATTGTTTATCAAAATATAATTTAGAAATGAACGTGTACATTATTATTTTTATTATTTTATTTATAACTATTCACCACGTATTCTTATAAAATGAATTTATTATGATTGATGGATAGCTATTTAATTATGCAATATTTATTGTCCTATTTAATTATGCTATAAATTGATATTTATATTCGTAAAATATTTAAGAAATGTATTAGTATAAAAGAGGGAGAAAAAAATTAGATATTTTATAAAATTATACCATGTGATTTAAATAAGCATTCAGGAATGTATACTTCACGTAACTGTTATTTACTATATCAGTTACGGAATTCAATATAACTACTAATTTATTTTATTAATACAAAATTTATTAAAATATGAATTTGTGTAACTGATCAAGAAAACAAGAATTTTTTTAAAATTTTCTATGAACTAGAGAGTTTTTAAGTTGTCTAATGATCTTGAAACATTTGTATGTCCGTTGGCCTCAGGGTTGTGTATAAGTTAATTTTTAAAATTTGCAAAGTAAAAATATTATTTTAGATTTATTATTATGACTTCACGGGACCCCCACCCGTTAACTATTTATTTCACTATTCAGAAATATATAAAATAGTAATCCATTTGTAAACAATTTAAATGAGTTTGATTTTTAAATGCCGATAGTTTTTTTAGTATGTTAATTTTGTTTCAATACTTTGTCACCTTTTTTAAAGAACGGAACTATCTGCTTAAGAAAGAATCCTAAGCCTTGTGAATTTTAAAGTGCTCTATGGTGGATGCCCTTTATAAAATGTTTAAAAAACAATACATTCATTAACTATTGGCTTAATATAAAGCAACTAGTATTTAAATTGTATAATATTTACTCAAGTCAAAGGATGTTACAAGACAAGACTCGATCTTTGGTTCCTTCGATTACGATCGTCGCGTTTATCTACTGACTACTAAAGACTGGTTTGGTGGAAACATCGATTTTTTTCAAAATCCTTTTTGTTTCACAACATTTATGATTCCTTATGCGTTTGCGCTATGTAGATGTTTGCTCAGTTTAGTCAGTTAGTTTAACAGGAGTTTAGTCAGTTTATTGACTCTCAGTCAGTTTACTACAGAGTTCTATTAGTTCGAGTAGTTACACCCAAAAATCGTGGTGTTATGCAATTTTCTTCAGAGTTAATTTTTTTAATAAAAAAACACACTCGTCACTTTAATGAGTACGAATGAGAAAACACTGCTGATAGAGCCGCGTTGGCTTATTTAGGAACCTCTGCTGTAGAGTTCCCAAAAGATTTTTTTAAAAAACGTATTTGTTAATACTTTTTGCACATAAATAATTAGGGTTAATTTTAAAGCGCACTTTTATGTAAGATTAAAAAGTATATTTCAAGTAATATTCAAATCATATATAATAATAAATCATCACAATCTCATCAAAAATTTTATTGACAATTCTAGGTAAGTCCATTTAAAAAACTATTAAGAGGCTTTCAATTCAATAACTTTCCTCAACTAGTTTTCTGAAAATTATGCAAAAAATTAATATTTATATTATTTTAACGATTACCAATTATATTAATTTAACTATTACCAATTATATTAAATTTAACCATTCCCAATTGTATTAAATTTAATGATTCAGAATATAATTTTGATTTGTAATATAAATAATTAATAAGTAACTCATACAATATGAAAATAATTCCACTTATTTCTCATATAAAATATTTTAATATACTTTTCCCCTTTTAATTCGTAAAACTGCAGCATTATCAATCAGAACTTCCTATCAGTTATAAGAATTATAATTCAATGGATTTCATTAAAAAGTTCATTCATAGCTACACTGCAGAACCCCCTTCACTTTAACTGAAATTTCCTATACTTTCGATGGTTTAAACCATTTCGCTTATTTTACTGTCTTAAACAGCTTAAAAAAACAAACAAACAAGATATCAGTTTAAAACCATTTCCTCAAAACTTATTTACATTTACATCTCTTTTTCAAATATAGAATTTACCGTATTTAATATAGAGGACTCCGTATCCTTATATTTATTTAGCTGCCATTTTAAAACCGAACATTTGATGGGATTTTTTGGGATATAGAGAAGAGTAGGAAACAAATTAAAATAAGCTTTATTTTTACATTAAACAAATTTACCAGGAGTTAATAAATTTATGACTTTTTGTTTGTAAAACAAAATACATTTGTATATGAGGTGTGGGCTACTGAAATAGTAATAGTTTTTTTTAAATCGCCATTATAAAATCGACAAGGAAACAATTGCACTCGAAGTTTGCAATTGAAGAGCTTAGTGGAAGAAAGATTTTTTTAATGAAAGCATCAATCATTTATTTAATTCAAAAAGCGTGTTAGCAGTTAGTGGTTAAAGAAAGTACACACTGCTCAAGACAATAAGGGGAGCTCTTTGCGTACTTTTGTTATCCTTCCAGTCCTGACTTATTTTTTTTAATTCTAAAAATCTAAAATTTGTGAAATGGATTCATTATGCATAATGAATAAAATTGTAAAAAACAGGGGAAAAATCAATTTTTTTTAAACTAAAATTTAAGCGAAAAAATTGAAATCTTAACTTCTGAATAAATTATAAAAAATATTTTTTAAAAACTTTATTAAAAATAGTTAGAATCAAGTTTTTAACATTTAAAAAAATGAAAGTATGAAGAGTTTTGGGTCAATTTATTTGCTAAAATTGTTTCAGAGTGAATTTTATTTTGCCATGTTTTTCATATTTTCGTTGAATTAAAATTAACACTATTTAATTCTTCAAAAGACATGATTTTTCTAGCGCGATTCTAACTTAGTCAGAAAAAAAACGCAAGACGATGATTCCAAATATATTGATTGGGGGTGAAAGGGTTCAAACCATACGCTCCCTTAATTGTTGTGAGCTGTGTATTTAACATCTTCAGACCCGAGTAAAATTCTGCACTTATATTCTTAGTCTAAACTTACTTTTCATACAAATATATGCTAATAAGTATGTTTTTCAAAGACATTGAAAAAAAATATTTATAATAGTTACTTAGGGATAAGGGGCAAGCCTTAAACACTAAAAATACACTTTTTTTGTGTTATAAAAGGTCGCATCCCTTATTTTTAGTTAACAGATTATTTTAACATTGTTTTTAATGCAAAATGCCTTTAAAATTAACTTCTAAAATAACTTTTTGAAAAGTTTGAAAACAATTTAAATCAATTTTTTTAAGAACTCTAATATCGTATTGACCCTCCTTCAACTTCATTTATTTATAGAAATAAATGACCGATACCTGTAATCAAAGGCTGAAAACTAATATTTGGATATTCTTCTTTAGTAACTTCGTAAACTCTTATTTGGGTCTACTAGGTTAATTTCGGAACTAATTAAAGTGTTAATTGTTTGTGGGAAGGTTTAAATTTTTTTATCCCAAATATAGACGCCAGGTCACTAGAGATTAAGAAAAATGCTTTGAACAACGATAAGCAGCGATACTTTTATCGGCCATAAGTTTGCAGTTGTCGCCCCTAGTGTCGAGCTTAATGTTCTGAAATGTTTTGTTTATTCCGCACCATGAAAACCCGCACAGTAATTTTTGCGTTCAAGCGAGGTCACACGTGAATATTAATGCAACTCCTTGAGGGAATTCCTGACGCACGTTATAAGGTTAAAGGAGGTTCCAAGTTGAATGTTATTTTTGTGCCCGAAAAGCATTCTATGCCCTTGCATGTTGGGAATTGCAAATTTTTCTCACTTGGGGAATACAAACTTTTAGAGCTTTTCTGGCAATTGAGGAGCTTAGAGATTAAGAACGTGCTAAGTGACATTTTTGAAAAAAAAAAAAAAAAAAACAGACTTTTGCGTAAATGAACATATTGTTCCAACGCTTAAATATATATAACAAGTTTCTCCTTTTCCATAAACTTAAAGTTAAATACATTTTTTATCGTTTCAAAGTGCACGTTTTTAACGAATTTAAGTGTTTTAAGCTCTTTTGTTACTATTCACGTTCTTCCACTAAGTTCTTTAATTCAGTCGAGTTTGGTAAATTCAGTGACCCTGCTAAACATTATGTAATAATTAATAATTTGTAGTTCAGTTGCTCTAAACTTGAAGATCAAGTGTTATTTAAGAGTTTGTTTCTGTTTGGTCTCCTAAAAAATGCATTATAAATAATGTTATTTTTATTGTATCTCACAATTAGTTTTTTCTTTAAAAGATTTTCCAACTTTATTATTAGATACCAAGCATTTTAAAATTACGTTGTCAATCGTAATGTTCTTATTCAGATTTCCTGTTTTTCTGAGTTCTTTTTTTCAAAAAAAAAAAATGTTTATCAACTCGCATATTCAAATTACTAAAGATATTTCTAAGGAAATACTTTTAAAGCAACATTTTAAAATGTTTCTGGGATTTTTTTTATCAGTAATTAATGATAAAATAATTTAAATTTAATATATTGTTCTGGTTATCATCTTAGTCTTTTGAATTTTATATACTGTGAAGGATAATGGTTTACCATCCTCAAACCGTCACTTGTGTGTCGTTAATACCCGGTTGATAAAGTAAGTAACATAATACTAAGATATTGCGTAATTATTTTTACTTCTCCACTAATAAAGAGTTATCCTCTTAAATTACTGTATATTTTGAACAAAATTTTACAAAAAAGAACGCCTAAAAATTGTAAGATAAAAGTTTTCATGCCCAAAAGATAACAATCCTCATTTTTCTTCATGTGTAAATTTCCTGCACAGAATTTGTTCCATCATACTGTGATGATAAATTAGAGGGATTTTTTTACAGTGAAGTAACCATATTTTTGGGGGAAACCAAGCGCCAAATTTTTAACACTGTAGATAACAGTTTTTGTTTTAAGGTCAGCCCAAGCGGTTTTGCCTATAATTACGCTAATAATCCGGAAACTAATGACACACTACCCGCATGACAATAACGCAACGCGCTAAACATCACACTCATCTATTTCACTTCAGTTCCTGTTTAGGTGTAAATTAAATATCGCAGAATCGTAGTAAGAAAATGGAATATCAGTTTCACGAAAAAGATATTAGTTAAATAGGAATGGAAGTTTCACGGAGAAGATATTAGTTAAAACAGAATGGAAATTTCACGAAGAAAATAATTAAAATGGAACGCTGTGTCTCTACTTGAAATATGTTACGTTTTGCCTGTCGATATATACCATGGTGCCATCGTAGAAGAAAATATGTTGTTAACCCTTCTCCACCGAGTAAAGTAGGTGTTAATACTGCATTTTTGTAATGAGTTATTCATAATAAGTATATTGCTGGCTATTGGTGGTATCGATTGCTTAATAAATAGTATCAATAGTTTAGATCTCAAAATATTTACTTATTTTGTAAATTTTAACCCCTCTAATGCATGAATTTTTTTTATTTTTATCCCCCCAAAAAAATATATGCATCTTAAATACTCATACATTATGGAAAAAATACTGACCAAAATTTAACTGCATTAGAATTTAAATAATTTCAATTATTAAATTTTTTCCATATGGCAAAAACCAACTACAAAATTCCAATTTTGATAATAATGACTAGAATTTTTGAAATACATTTCAAAATAACCCTTTTTAACTATAATTAATTTTTCAAAACAATTTATTTGCATTTAGTACTAATATTATTATACTTTGAATACTGCCAAAAACGCAATTTCACAACAGTTAATAACATCACTCTTTAATTTTGAATACTCTTTTAATACTGTCATCTGTAAGGATTATTAGTAACTGAAACTTCAAAATGGAATGTAATAGATGAAAAAAACACAAATTCGTTGAGAGGGAGCTCTAATTTAGTAGAATAAAGTGGATTATGTTACTTGTTGCCAAACGGCAACAGTATGCATTAGAGGGATAAAGTCCAATTTCTGAGTTACGTCTTGTTTCGTGGACAGTGAATAAAAAAATCATAAGTCCTATTTTTTAAATCCAAAATAGTAGAATAAACAATTGAAAGTTTTAATGTTAATAAATAGTCTTAACTATTTGGAAATCATAGGAACAGAACATATGGTGCTGAAAAAAACGTACAAAGTAGTGAAGTAAAGGGCAAATTTAATTATCCTTTATAATTTAATATCGTTCACTTTTAAAAGTTGTTTTATTTTTAATGAATATAATTTCCTAAACTTCTTAAAAATTATTGATAAAAAAATACATGAGTTTTCGAAAACATATTACATTTTCACATAAACATTGGGGATAATAACTCCAATACATGAAAATCACATTGTATTTTGAAAAATTGAAAGACTTTTATTCCTTTATTAACAATAAGAACTTGCAGCATGTTTACTAGATAAATTTTTTTTCTCATTATAATGGTTATAATATTTTAATTTGGGGATGTCCATGTCATAAAATTTCACTGAATCACTTCTTCGTTAATCGTGAAAATAGCTTTTATTTAAATATTTTAAAGGTTTGGACTCCTTTCATGTTTTATCTTTCTACTTAATCTCGAATATTTATCCATTAATATATAATTTTTTAAAAAATCTTTGGCTTCTAAAAATATATAACATTTCTCCATTAAAAAATATGTACAAAAATTGTATTTCATAAAACATTTCCGATTATTTGATATGTTTGTGTCAAATATATTTAAAATAAATTGCTTCTTCGAACCCTTCTAATTTTAACTTAAGCAGAAAATTCAATGACCTATAAGACGTTTAAAGCCATTAAAAATAAAGAAGGTTTCTCGTTCTTTAAAAAATAAAACACCGCTATTTTTTAATTAAAAAAGTTTTTGCATTGAAAATTCGATTATATGGAGTTTCCTGTTTATTTGCCTTATTTGACTCAAAAAAATCAACTTTGATGTTTTGAGGTATTTTGTAAAGATATTTAAAAATGAAAATCTTCAGAATTTTAATTTTATTGTTTTTATTTTAGCAACTTTTGTCATTAACTATTTTTACAATTTTTTTTTACAAATTCACTAAGACTTGTTTTTTTTAGGTAAATTTTATTCTAAGTTAAAACTTATTATTTGGGTGATTACTGGGTTAAGGCAACAACCTTTAAACTATTAAAATAAAGGAAAATGAAATAGTTTTTTTAAAAAAGTTTTTACCGAAACATGATAAATATTTATTGCTTATGATGACTGTATATTTGAAAGAGTTTTTCTATTTGTAATACTAAGCTGCTCAACGTGTCACTTGTTATAAAACTAGTGTAGATCACTTTGTATTTGAATATATAACAGCGTAATATTGATAGATGTGTTCCAAATTACTAGAAAATAGGTATTTTTGAAAAAAAAAACCGAAGTTTAAAAGGCCAGTAATAAGAAAAAAAAAACATTTGAATGATGTGCACTATTTTAGGTATTGGTCTTAAAAGGTAAATTTTTTATAAAAAATCAAAATGAAAGATCACTAAACAATATCAAAAAAGGAAAAAACTGTACGAACGAAAAAGAACAAAAGTGGCAGCGAATTTTGATCACAGGTAAACGGAAATGTAAAATTGGAAGCTATAAACTGTTGATTATTTTTTTAAAATTACATATTCAAAGTACTAATTTAATTTAATTCAAATTTTGTTCAGGATTTTTGTATTTTTTCAAGGGGTTACAAGTTGGTAAAAAAATTGGTAAATTTATTAAAGCTAACGCGACCATACAAATTTTTCTTTGAGTTTAACCACATACATATAAATTTTAATGTTACATACACATTTTATAATAATAATAGGGCTTATAATATATTTATTTATCATATAAACTATTAAAACTATTTAAACTGTTAAACTATCATAAAGCTATTTGATTGAATATGACTAACTACGTTTGATATATTTGTATGCATCTTATGCATAATGTAAATAAATTAAAATTTGTTTGCGTGTGTTTTAACTAGACCTACAATAATAACCTTTTATTTAAAAATATTACATTTTAATTTATATCTTTAAATCTTCATATAGTAATTTAAAAATGGATATAGTGAGAGTACTTCATTGTTATTTTAAAAAGTACAAAACGATTTGTAAATGAAAGAGAGAATGAAAACCAACTTTTAAATACTATAATCGTTTTCGCTTTCTATTTCTTTAAAACTCCATTTGTTCCGCTAGCTTAGGTTCGCAGTTACGTTTAAATGACTGAATGTATTTGTAACGGCTTACGTTTTGCTTTTGCTTTTTTGTTATCTACAGTTTCATTGTTTCAAAAATCAAAAATCTAATTTACTTCAATTTACTTTTCCGATGACTTTTTACTAAGAAAGTTTAACTAAGAAATTAACTGAGATTCACGATACTTTCATGTAGGATGTGTCACTAATTTTTTTTTTTTAAATTGCAAGTGAATAGTTGAGAATTGTATGGCGTTTCCGACTAGTAATTTGTTATTGAAGTTAAATTTTTCTCAAATTAATTTAGGTAGAGGTATTTTTGAATTTTTCAATTAAAATATATTTTACTGTATAAGAGACTAATTATGATGTGAAAGATGACAAATTATTTTAGCTTCATTTAAAAAAAAACGCAAATAATGTGATGTTAATGAAAAATGTGATGTTAAATGTAAGAAATCCTTCAATATGAAACGCAGGCAACTTACTTATCATTAAAGTGTTAAAAAAATTAGTATCTATGATCTCTTATAAAGCGCAACTTCAAATTGATTAATTTAAAATTTTAATTTCTCTTGCTGATTTAAATTTATTTTTAATCATTAACCTTTATGTATAATTTTGTTGCATCATTTACTATTGTTTTTTAATTAGCAGTTTAAAAAAGATAATAAGATCTGTAGGATAACCGTGCCTCTAATTTCTTCTTTAAACTGCTGACTAATATGTCATGTATGCATCTGAATTCTTTATTGCTTCTTTTGTGCATCTAAATTCTTTACTGATGCTACGTTTTTAAATGGGAAATATATTTGCAGGCTGCATTCTACTGCAGAAGACTTCTCATTACCATGTTATGGACACAGGCTATGGTAGCCGCGCTGGCAGTCATAAGTGTAAGTTACTTCTTTCTTACTTATACTAAGATATTTAACATTGCAAACACTTTACACTTTTGTCCATAAAAATCCTTATTAAAAATTAGTTTGCTGATAAAATGATACCCCTATAGACCTAATTTTCCCATAAAATCACAATATCATCGAAGTATATTACCGCAAAATTTAAGCATTTTTTCACAATATATGAAAATAGCTTAAACAATGAAAAAAATTAAAGGGAAACTATCATCTGGTTATTTAAATATCAATTTATCAAATTTTAATTTTGCAATTTTTTTTTCACATGCCTTAATAAACTGCGACACTTTAAGAAGTGTAAAAAATAATAATTAATAGATAGGGAATTTTTCCGTCGAATTTGTTTTATTTTTATTGATACTTTCATATCCCGTGACAGAAAAAATGCTTATATTGTACAGTTCTCCGTAACGATACACTAAATTTATAGATTACTGTTACAGCGTGAAACAGGCGTAAACTTCTTTGTGTAACGTTATTCTATAAAGTTAAAGGCATCTAGGCTGCTACCATTTTTATAGAGTAACATTAACGTTGCACAATTCTTTTTACTATAACTATATTGAGAGGTATAGAATTTTTCTTGAAAGTAATTTATATATTTTATACCAACAAAATAGTTGTAAATTTTTGCCTCGTTATTTTAATTTTCAGTTACTACGTATTATCTTCAAGGTTAGTATATCTTTAAGAAAACAAAGGACATTTACTTAGTTATTCAAGGGTTGAACGAACCAAATAATGACTAACATGACTATTTTGGAATGTTATCATTACATTTATCTAAAAAAAAACATCAAACTTTTTTTCTTGACGCTTTGTATTTCCCAGCGTAGTAAGTGGACCTCTTCCGAACCACTCAAGCGAATCCTTCTTTAATTACATCATCTGTTTGTGTAAGAAAGGGGAATCTCTCGTCCCAGTTATAGTAACCAGAAAAAACATCTTCTTTAATGGCATTATCTTGTTTGAGTAAGAAATAGGAATCTTTCGTCCCAGTTTAGTATACCTAGGAAGAAGAAGAAAAAAATCTCCCCTTCAAACGAAAGTATGCTCAGGGTTTGTCGTGTGCATCATGTCCGGTTCTAGAAGTTCACCGAGTTTCTTTGCATTTTTTCGAGGTTCTTTAAATTAAAACAGTACATTTATGAAAAGCAATTTTGATACGTTATGACTACTTACCTTTTAATATTTTTTGGTATCTTATACCTGGAGAGGGAAAAAAATGTTTTCTAAGAAACACTTTTTAGGCTGTATTGAATATTTTTACAATTTTTTTAAAATAATAAATGTAAATAAAACTATAAGACTTACAGGTCTCTATAATCCCACTTTTAGAAACAGCATTGAATAATTTGTTTATAATTATTTATTGAAAATTAAAAAATAAAATATTCGAACCAATTTCAATAAGTGGAATTGGAATATTTCTTATGATGTCACGCTCTCCAAACTTAAAGCTCATTGGTTGATTTTTTTTCTTTGACAAAGTGTCAAAACATTGGGTTTATTGGTTGTTTATTGGTTTTTATAGCGTCACGCGCTCCGAACTGCGATTTTATTGGTTGTTTTGTTTTCCTTGACAAAGTGTTGAAACAAGCCCATTGTCGTTACCTGTAAGTCTCTGTCTCTCGTTACATTCATCACAACGAAAAAAAATCTTTCCCCAAAACAAAAGTGGGCTCATGGTTTGTCGTGCGTATCATGTCCGGTTCTGGAAGAACACGCGAGTTTTTCCCTGGTGACCCAGTTCGATCGCCATTCCAACGAAGGTCAAGGCCTGCTTCCGCGTCTAGGAGGGGGGGAAGCCCACGTTCGAAAAGGGGCTCCCCCCCTTGTACATCGGTCACCACGGGTCACTTCCTGCTTCCAACATGTCTGCCGAGACTTTTTTCGTGAGGAGAAAGCCCTGAGGAATTAATATGATGGGGATCAATTTCGGTGACTGGAGTTGCGGTTTCAAAATAGTGTGACTGAGTTTTGCCTTCATAATCATTGGCAACTATACAGCCCAACCCTCCTATCATTAGACACGGCTATTTCCGTATTTTACGCATCAATTTTTCTTACAATAATTTTAAATATTAAAATTTTATAATTAAAATTTTTTTATTCAGAATGATCTTTAAATAAAAATCCAGATGAAAAAGTACATCTCCTTCAAACTTAACCTGGAACTAGTTCTTTTTAAAAAAATGTTTCAGTTGAAAAAAAATTAAATTTAAAATTTTTGCTGTGTAAACGACATACATATTTGCCCATTTCCTTACTAAAAGGCTCTGGTCTCCTTTAAGATTTTTTTCTCTCAGGAACTCTTTTTTTCTTCAAAATCTTTGTGGCAATATCCATTTATTTGTATATATTATAGGCTACGCTACATCTTTTTATTTTCCATTATCACATACTGTCTCATAAACTCTTCTCAGTGTCTTGCTTTTCTGTACTCTCAACAATTTTTCATCAAATCATCATCGCCCCACCCCCGCCCAAAAAAATTTAAGATTAGACGTTTTAGTAACAGTAATAAAGTAGTTATTTCTAACAAAAAATAATAGTATATATTTGTTGGAGAAAAATGAGTTAAAAAAAGTCTCCATTACGATAAGGAAATTATCCAAAGGTCTTTTTTATTATTTTCATTTTCTAAAACCTATTTAGATACATTCATTCAACGATTAAATCTTAGACCTAAATTTAAAAAAATATAATAACCTCATACGAGCTTTCTTCTCTAAAGCATTCCATCATACAGTGTTTTGAAACAAAATTGAAATATATTTTCTTCACTGGTAAAAGTTCTTCACTATTAGTTGAACATTAAGTATTCAAGACAAAACACTCTTTTTGTACTCAATTTGAACAAACAAATCTAAATTGAAAACACAATACGTAATCATATGTGTCAGCAAATCCAAAAACAGATTGGATATAGTCGGTCTATTTACTATGCGAACCTCGAAAGGACTTTCTTCTCCCATCCCTTCGCTTGGTTTTCTAGGAAACGGGAGGAGCATCGCTTTTCTAAACCTAACGCGTTTGAGGTTCTTTTGTGAGTTGTGTGGTTAACAATCAGAACAGTTCAAAGCCAAGTAGAGTGGGGAAAAAACCGAAACCGCAGCGTTTGGAAGCAAACCACATGCGGGGATGGATGAATAAAATGGTTTCAAGGCTCGCATTCTAGATAGACCTACTATAGCTGGTGACCATATTTTGTTTTTTGAGGCCCCTTAAAAATTGTTAGGGCAAGCTTGAGTTCACTTAGAGGTCGGGCCCTAACAGGACAAAGGAGAGGAGGCCCTGAATTCATTTGACTCAAAAATACACACACATTAGGCTCGTTTCAAAAATGAAGTTTCTGGTTCGCCGTACTTGATCGCATTTGGGGTGATCAATCGGATTGCCCACACGCGAACGTGAGGTTTTGCCTGTGGTTTTCAATAAATCAGTGACAATACTAAACGATGTTGAAGAAGAATTGTAGTACGTAAAATTTCCGACAATTTAATTTCTCCTAACATTGTCACTATACTTACACAGGGCCTGATCTTGGAAAACTCTGATCAAGCTTACAAGCCGGAATATGTATATGTATCTACCCTGTACCCCTAGAAAAACTCAGACTATAAGCACAAAAATTTTGGAACGGAATTATTATTTCCTTAACGGAATTATTTCTGTAAGATTGTCCATAATGATGGTGCTAGTTGACCGATTCATCATATTTTTTGCTACCTTTTATCTGCTTCCTTATTAACATCGATCAAATCAACAACGTTAGGTCATTGTCCAAGTCAAACAAAGTCAAACTAAAAACAAAGCGGAGTATTAGAATTTTTTTTTGATTCACTGAAACTTTGATGATCTACACTCTTAAAACAAAAGAGTGAATTCCACTCCAGTTGGAGAAGTGCATTTTCGACACCATAAAGGCATGCATATTTGCTCAGACTGAGTTAAAATCACTCGTTTGGAGTGATCCTGTCGGAGGTTTAACACACAAAGGATCCACTCCAAAAGGAGAAGTGCATTTTCCAGACTGGAGGAGTGAAAATTAATCAGACTGAGTTAAAATCGCTCGTTCGTTTTAAGAGTGTACAGCATTTAGCATAATAGAAACTGAAATTTAGGGGTTCTAGGCCTAGGCCTAACAGGCGCTATTGTACATCAGGCCTTGACGTACCCCTGAAAACCGAAGGTAGGTTTCACCAAAAAAAAAAAAAGTTCTCACTAGCTGCAAAGGCTTGAGTGATCAATTGATTCATCATATTTTTAGGAATCAGCTTGAATCATTTTTATGATTTTGGTTCACGAAAACTGAAAAAGGTTCAACATAAAGTCGAAAATATAGTGAAACGTTTCAACATAGCCATTTCAGCCATGGAAAAAATATTTTTGGTGAATCCCAAGTACTAAATTTTTAACAGTGCCTGGCGTGTGAAATGAGCATTACAGTTTTAACAAACCAGCAAATAGCGGTGTAATTGGCAGAATGTGTGGCGAGATATATCCGTTTAGTGAGTGGCATCTCGCCATACCTCATTCTTCTGGTCCAGTTGTACTTCCCTTATTATCTCATCATCTGTAGAGGAGATACATATTCATGAAACGGTTTCCCTTTGAAGGTGGCCGAAAAAGGGTTTTGTTCCTTCCTCATATCGAAATTCAAGATCGTTGAACGTTGCTTCCTGTTTGTCCTTTTTAGTATTTTTATTTGTAGCCTTTCTGATCGAGTTGATTGATGTTTCAAATCATTCCCTTTTCTGGTGCCATGTGAATGAATTTTTTTAAAAATATATTTGTTGATTGGTTTTCGATAACTCCATAAAATAGGTTAAGGAGAGTAGAGATACACACGGGGTTCAACGTGCAGAAGTAAAAATTTATAATAAAATTAAAAAAAGGCACTTTAAAAAAAGTATAATGCATATTTAGATTGATAATCAAGTAAATCAAATTTTAGTTTAAGAACAATAGTCTTACATGTAAGATTTCTCTTTTTAGATATATGTAACTAAAGGTCAATATGAGCACACGCATATTTTCTGTTTATTGGAGATTAAATGCATAAAAGGGAAAAAAATGTCCAGTTATTAACTCAGTTTAATTGGTATATTTTTGCATCGTATACAGTCACGGAAGAAATATGAAATATCGTCAGTTTATAGACACTATAAAAAGCTATGCTATATACTTCTTATTTTTTTATTAATTCGTTTCAAAAAGCATGTACAAACACTGTGATGTTGGATAGAAACAAAGAACAAAATTGAAGTTCAGTATTCAGTAAGATTATAGTGGGCGGAATGCACAGTATAAATCTTACAAATTTATGATGACCATTGACTAGTAAAAACTTATGGAGAAATTTTTATTTCAGATGGCTCTAGGAGCAGAAGAAATAAAAGAAAAGATTGATAGTGCCTACTCCGAAAACCCTCCTTCTCCATCGGAAGGAAAAGACGACTCTAAAATTTTGCAAGATCGAGGAGATAATCAGCAATCGTACAAACCTGGAGCTCCTAAAAAAAGTGGCGGGACCCAAGAAACAGTCGTCATTCCAGTGCCTGTTCATCCTCCTATCAACCATCTTCTTATCCCACCTCCAGGTCTGATACGCAACCCTGGTCCACCTCCGAGTTTGCAAAGAAAAGAACTTAACAGTCAACATGTCTACAAGACATCCAACCAGATTCTGCACCAAACTTACGAAGTTGCACCGAATATCCATCCTGAGCATCAAGGACCTAGTGTCCCGTACCAAGCGGTGAATCACCAAGAATATCACCATCAGGAAAATGGTCAATTCCAAGGTCATCAGGAAATTGCCAATGGTCATAATTATCAAGAAGGAGGAGGAAACCAAATAGATATTTTGCATGGTTCAGAAGGGGAATATAAGCCAGATAGTCAAAATAGCCTTTTCCAAGGTTTTCCAAGTTTACCCCACAGTGATCCATGGCCTCTGCCGATGCCGGATATGCCCAAAATCATCCATTTGGATGTTAAATGCGAAAAGAATTTGATGAAAGTTTCAATTGAGTTTGACAAACCTTTCCATGGAATCGTTTTTAGTAAGGGACACTTTAGCCATGGAAACTGCGTTCATTTGCCACCAGGTTCCGGTCAAACAAGTGTGTATTTTGACATTTCCATTAACAGCTGTGGCACTCACGGTAATGCCCCGAACGGACAATACAATAGCTATGGTGGACAAAACGTGGCTGGAAGTTACTTTGAAAATACTATTGTCGTCCAGTACGATTCTCAAGTTCAAGAAGTTTGGGATCAGGCTAGAAGATTGAGGTGCACTTGGCACGACCAATACGAGAAAGCTGTGACACTCAGGCCTTTTCCTGTAGACATGCTGAATGTTGTGAGGGCTGACTTTGCAGGGGATAATGTGGGGTGTTGGATGCAGATACAGGTCGGAAAAGGTCCCTGGGCCAGCGAAGTTAGTGGAATAGTAAAAATTGGCCAAACCATGACGATGGTATTGGCAATCAAAGACGAAGAGAATAAATTCGATATGATGGTGCGGAACTGCATAGCTCACGATGGGAAACGAGCTCCGATAGAACTTGTTGACAGCCAAGGATGCATAGTTCGTCCCAAACTCATGAGCAGATTTACGAAAGTCAAGAATTTCGGATCCAGTGCCTCCGTCTTGGCATTCGCACACTTCCAGGCCTTCAAATTCCCGGATTCGATGGACGTTCATTTCCAGTGTACCATCCAGATATGCCGCCCGCACTGCCCGGATCAGTGCGCAGCTCCCTCGAACGGAATCGGCCACCAAATCCAACCGAACCACGAACTGTACGCCTCGGGTTCCTCGCATGCCAACGTGGTGAGGCCGCGAGAAGAAAGGGACGTCTCCCACAAAAATGAATCATCGTCCCCTATTTTCGAAAACCCTTACATGCCAGAAATGACGGAGATAGGTCTGAACAGGGTCATCCGTGTAGTCTCAACCGGAGACCTGGCATTTGGCGAAGCACCCACGCAACCGGAAACGTCCTCGACGTTCGAAAGTTACGAAAAGGACGATGTCATATGCATGTCCACCCCAGGATTCGCTGCTTCCCTGATCGTGCTGTTATCTATTTTAGTCATTTCGTGCCTGGTGGCGGCTTTTCTTTGTCTCCGGCAGAAATCTCCCCGCGACATCATCACCTCAATCTCTGGCACGGTCATTAAAAAGAGATAAGCCTTCTGCACTTAAGAGGACTCCCTTGGAATTCCACATCTTGAAAATCGTTAATGTTATTCCTATGAAAAACATTCGCAAGTCAATTACCGCCACAATTTTAATAAAAGGTTACTGGTTTTTGGTATCATTGTAAAGAACGAAAGGAGTAGATTTTGTAAAATTAATTTGTTTTGTGAAAATCACATCTTTAGTATTTTTAGTAATTTTTTGAAGTAAGGAAAAAATGGAGTACGCGTTAAGTTCTGACTTCAAAAAATTTCCAAAAATACTAAATATGTGATTTTCACAAAACAAATTAATTTTACAAAATCTACTCCTTTCGTTCTTTACAATGATACCAAAAACTAGTAACCTTTTATTAAAATTGTGGCGGTAATTGACTTGCGAATGTTTTTCATAGGAATAACATTAACGATTTTCAAGATGTGGAATTCCAAGGGAGTCCTCTTAAGATGGACACGTTTTGCTTCATATGCTAAAGAGCTTATTGTTTCAGTATCAATTAAGGAAAATTTTCTGGGAAGTGGATGTTGTTGGAGTCGGGTTAGTTATATTACTATGCATTTTAAAGCATATGCGAGTTTTCATAAGAAGTGTTAGACATAAATTTCAAAGGAAAAGAAGATATTTTCTCACTAAATGTTTGAAAAGAATGTATTAGTTTGAGTATTTTGATGATAAGGACATGACGCAGGCGTCATTTAAAATATGTTTATTTACATTAGCTAATCTAATTTCATAAAAATATGCATGTAAGTTTTAAAATGTATTATTTTTGGATTGATAAAATAATAAATGTTATAGAATATTTATTTTTCAAGCATTTGAATTATTTTTAATGCATCTGAAAATCCTTAAAAAAAAGCAATTGATTGCAGTTTTGAATTTGTTTATTTAACATGTGTTATTATAAAATGTAACACAATAACAGTTTCTTCTCAAGATTGGAACATTTGATAATGTTCGCACATACAATTTATTCAAATTTGCTGAAATTGTTTTTGACAAAATATCAAAACAAATATTTTAAAAAGTTATAGAAAATATCATATACGGTATATCATTCTAAGTCACATCTGATTCTATATTTACCTATTAATGCTTCTTATATAGATGGAGCAGCCATGTTTATTTATTATCATTATTTTATTACTTCATAATTTATTTTGTGTATTATTTGGTTTCTTTATAATTCATAGAAATAAGAAATCTTTTTTATCGATCATACTTTTGATTTTCTTTTTCAGAAATGTTTTTCACTAATAATTATATAAACTGTTTCGTAAATATGTAGTTGTTGCAATTGCGTTTTGTAGTTGTTTAATAAAAATTTTGATTTTCAGACTTTATTTCTTTTTGAAACTCTAAATTGTGAGACCATTTGAACACTCTTAATTATGTAAATATAACATTCATGAGTAGGTATAGTTTCAAAAATATATTCATTCAACAAAACGCATGCTTCACTGAATTTATTGTGAGAGTAGTTTCTTAAATTTCACATAAGTTTAGAATAGAGAATGAAATAGGTATTATGTGTGAACATTTATAATGAGATATAAGCTTGAAATATCAAGAAATAAGTTCTTATTACACTTTTTGAAAGATTTGTTATTCCTTAAAAGGGTCGTTTTTCCCATCTCCTCTATTTGTTTTAAAGCAAGTAAAGTTCACGCAGCATATGAACTGTTATCGATCAATTTGGCATATTATGCTAACAAATAAAGCTAATTATTCGGGGTCCAAAATATGGCATGCACAATGTTCAATGGGGATTTATGTTCCTAAGCCAAGTCTTTTATTTTCTAAGTGTAATTTTGTTTAATCAGAAATACATATTTCTTTACAAATTTTTATAACATTTAAGAATTAAATTTGATTTTCAATAGGGTAGACCGACCAGTGAATGAACAGGCCCCAGTGAATGAACAGTTGGTAAATACATTAAAAAAGTAAGGATTAAAAATCATTCCACTGGATGGATTCGCAACACTGACTTCCTCTCATCTAGTAGAAAGCTATCTGACATCTGATTGGTTGTCCTAGTCATTAATTAAAATCCATCATGTTTATTGACTGGACATTTTTGTGCTCATTCACTGGTAAAATTACTGTTCATTCACTTGGCTTTTGTACCACTTTTTACTTGGACCCCCAAAAGCCCCAAAGCAATACATTATAAAGTCACCTCCTTTTTTTTGTGTAGAATTTACATAAATGACAGATGTGTTCACATTGTCATAAACCCACAAACTGTATTTTCTTTAAATGTATGAATTTTCTTCAAACAAATCGCGCTTAAGCATTCATTTACTGGTTAGTCTACCCTATTTTCCGAAATATTAAATTGTAAGGTATTAACAATAGCTAAGTGTCCGATTATCTAAGATTTGGTGACTCTAAATTACGACGCCCGTCGTCAATAGCCCTCATGCAGCACAGGGTTTAGGGTACATATATATTCAGGCTTGTGTGCTTGATCAGAGACCTGCTTATGAGCCTTCATCAAGTAAGACAAACACAGAAGGAAAGTACACCCAAGGCGAAGGCGTGAATCGAACCCGCACCCATTACAGTGCGCAGACTGCTGGCCTGTGGTCCAAACCACTCGGCTATCCGGGTCCCCTCATGCAGCTAACCCTCAAGTAATGCGACGATAATTAAAACAGACTAACTTTGGTTGGTTGGTTGGTAGACATATATTTTCAAGCTTGTGTGCTTGGTCGCAAGGACCCGCTTATAAACCATCGTCAAGTAGGACAACACAAGACACACACGTACACAAATGACAGATGCTGCCATCTGTCGCCACCTCCACAATTTAGACATGTCCCTGAAGGGGAGGGAAATTTTCTCCAGGGACCTGTACCCATGGGAAACTGCGCAATGACCGCCCACAGGACTTTCGGACCCAACAGATTTAAAGAGCACGTACTCCGCATATACTCGACAAACACAAACATCCATGCCTCAACGGGATTCGAACCCGTACCCAGCAGCTCCAAAGGCCAATGTCTTAACCACTAGGCCCCGGATCGGCCAGACTAACTTTAGCCAAGTGAGGTTTTGCATTCTCCATTTGTCGATTTCCAGCCTCCATGAAGGTTTAATGCTGCCAATTACGCCTCGCAATTAAGATCCCTGGTCAAGTTTTTTTTTAACACATGAGGTCGACACCTAAGTGGACACTCAAGGCCACGACTTTTGACTAACCACCACGACTTTCGACCAAACAGATTTAAAATGTAGAGCACGTGTGTCTCAGTGTACTCAGGACAAACCCACAACACAATAATCCATGTCTGTTTTCCGGGGTTTTAAACCCAGGACCTTCTTACTGCCTAGCCAGCTCCCTGACCCTTCAGCCTCCCAGTCGGCTGTAACATTTTATTATTATATGTAATAATTTCTTTAATTAAAATCCACGATGTAACTCAACGAATAATTTTATCTTTAATTTTAAACTATCAATTTGTGGATACGATACTTGTTTTGCTGTATTCAAAAAGTAATATTCCTAAGTATCACGTTTTATAACCAACTACTGAAAAATTCATTAAACAAGAGAAAGCATTTACTGGCTATAAACACTAAATGCACTTAAAATAATCCAAATATATGTTGTGTGTTGCAGGTCGTCAAATGCCGAGTACCACTTACACAACGAACTCTGGTATAGTGCGCTCTTCTCATGAAATATTTTTAATTACAAGGAACTAATGATATAGAGTGGAAAAAATGTAAGTAAACATCTCTTATAATACAAATGCAAACTTTAGTTTATATAAACTTCCAATTTTAATTCTAAAATTCGAACGAGTTGATTCTAAAAATATATCAAGCATAGGAAAAAATATTTTATGTGTTATTGATATTTGTTAATATAAATAAAATGATTTGTCAAAGAATGGACCTTCTTTCTGAGTAAATATATTTAATCCGAATTGTATTTCTCATCGGACGTTATTTGCATTTCTTTCTCAAAAAATATTGATACTACTATTTATATGAAATTGGAAAAGCAAATAAGTTCAAAACTTTTATATATTGCAATCCTACTTTTAAAGTTATTGTAATTGCCTAATTATCTAGCAAGAAAATCAAAATTTTAATGTTATTTAATACAATTTGTTTATGTAAAAGATGAAATAGTCTCTGAATCTGTAAAGAAGTTAACTTAAAGATGATGTTACTATCTTTCCAACGTATTTCTTTACTGAACTACAACATATTTCGAACGCATTTCTGAACTACATATTTTTCTGCCTTTTCAGATCACATTAATAGAACACTTTTTAGAACACTTAGAGAACAAATTTTAAAGTAAATTGATTTTGTTTAATTTTTTAGAGCACTATATGGAACATATTTCTAAACATTTCACATTATGTCTTACTTTTTTCCTTTAGAAAACTTTTAGAACGCATTTGGCAACACATTTGGGAACTTCATAACTCTTTGTGTAACGCTTTTAATTTTTTAAAAAAAATTCCTATAGCAGTTAGCTGTATGAATATTAACATGCAAAATTTTGTCAGGCTAAAAGTTTTAAATTCTATGTCAAACGATAAAACAGTTTCAGAGCTGTAAGCTGATTTAGCACTCCGGAACCTTTAAGGGGGTTCAGTACCCTAAAATCTGTGAAAAAATCAAAACAAAAATTATTGGCTTAAAATACTATTACAAGTTTAATTAATAATGTCACAAAGTATCAAGACGATTGGAAAAATATTTGTGACATTAAAAGCCATTTTAATGTCATGGCTTCGTAAGGAAATAAGTTAACAATAAAAACTTCAAACGCGTTTTTCTCAGAACTTGATTTTTTGAACTTCGATGTACCTTTTCTCAAAAACTATGCTATGTTTCATCGTAAATTTTTTTTATATGATGTAATACATAGTATAGATTAATCTGAGGTTATAAATTTTAATGAAACTAAAGTGAAAAAAATTTTATGGGGCAAAAAAGTGAAAATTTTCATGATTTTTTGGGTACTTTAAAACTTATTTTATTTAAAAAAATCTAACAGTTATTTACAAAAAAACCTTTTAACCTCAGATTAATATATAAGGTTGGTACAACACACACAGAAAATTTTAAGATGATCTGAACAGTAGTTATTGTGAAAAGGTACATTGTAATTGGCCAATTTAACATTACCGATATACAACATACTGAACCCCCTTAAGAAATATTTTATTATTTTTTTTTTACCTTTTACGATTTTTTAAGTTATTCTAAAAAATTTTTACCTGCTTTTTTGAAGTTTTCTTATTTTTTTTTTAAACGTAAGTACATATGCATGGGTACTGATGTTTTTTAATTATCATTATTTTTTAAAAATTAAACAAAATTTCCCTAGATTCCAAAAGAGTGTTAAGGCTTTCGATTGTCCCTAGAATGCTGACCGTTGAATACTGTAATGTATGAAATATGAAGAATTGTATTTGTTTGTGATACTTGGGATTCATTCTGTGAAAGTGGGTGATGGACAGACCAATGGACTGAAAGCTTATAATCCCTTCCACTTTTTACGTTATAAACGTAGTGTGTAAGCTAAAAACGAGTTAAAATTACCATTACAGTAATTTTTAGCTACACCTAGAATTAACTTTAAACTTGTGCGAACACGTGTCGACTCCACTGGAGTTTAATAACCAACCGCACGCACGCACGACTCATGGGATTGTTGTACGTATATTTAGCATTATACATAATCATTATTCCATCCCAACCAAATCTCTCTCCTTCATAATAATAGTAT
The DNA here is from genome assembly GCA_023701765.1 of Hylyphantes graminicola. NCBI lineage: Eukaryota > Metazoa > Arthropoda > Arachnida > Araneae > Linyphiidae > Hylyphantes > Hylyphantes graminicola. Next base: position 21,911,358 of record CM043114.1, on the reverse strand, counting down.
CTTAAATGTTCTCCAAAATGTGTTACTACAAAGTGTTCTATAATGTTGTTGTATAATGTATTCCATTATGTGCTCCAGAAGTGATCGCCATGTGTTTTAAAAGTGAAGTTTTATAAATCTGTTAGCAGAAAACATTCGGAACACTTTGGAAAAGGCTCTAGAACTTTTTTTGAAACCGTTTTGTACAACAGAATGCCACTGGAACACTATCTGAACACACTTTTAGTGTATGTGCGCTGAATGAGAGTCTCGAGTTTGCAGTGTTCTACATTTTCTGAATTGGCAAACAATAAACGTTTAAAGTAAAAAAAATTATATCCCAAAGAATATGGCTCCTAAAGCCTAAAGTAAAGTTATAGCACTAAACTTAAGTTTTAAATTAAATTCAGTCTACTATACTGTAGTTGGTATTAATTTCTACTTATACTGATATACTAACAATTAGCATCATTATATTATTTACTATGAATATTAATCAATATTATTGATAATGTTGTCTATTTTATAAGATTAAAAATGCTCGAAAATCCAGACATAAAAAGTTCCTCAGCTGCAGAATGTAATTGTATGAAGAAAGACGTTGTTGTTTCTTCAAAATGGCGAATGCTGATGAGGATTACCAGAAGCATTGTCTTTTTCGCCTGCCTCGTCGGATTTACGTATCAAGCGGTGACATTCGTTCAGCATTTCTACAATTACCCAACTGTGGTGACAATCGAGATCAAGTATCCCGAGAAAATTCCATATCCAGCAATTACGTTTTGTAATATCAATCCGTAAGTAAAAAGCACGGTTTTTGTCAATAACGTTTCTTAAACAATTTAGATGTTTAACATTCTAATGCATGAATTCTTATTTTCATCCCAAAAATATATATATGTATCTTTAATCCTCACACATTATGGGAAAAATACTAAAAAAATTTAACTGTATTAGAATTTAAATAATTTCAATTTTTCAATTTTTTTCCATATGACAAAAACCAACTGCAAAATTCCAATTCTGATAATAATGACTAGAAAACTACTAAAATTATTTTAAAAAACCATTTTTAACTATGATTGATTTTTCAAAACAATTTATTAGTATTTAGTACTTATATTATTATTCTTTGAATACTGCCAAAAACGTAATTTCACAAAAGTTAATAACCTCACTCTTTAATTTTGAATACAATTTTACTACTGTCATCTATGAGGGTTATTAGTAGCTAAAAAAACCTTCAAAATCGAATGTAATAGATGAAAAAAAAAAGATTTGTCGAGAGGGAAATCTACTTTTATAGAATAAAGTGGATTATGTTACCAAACGGTAACATTATGCATTAGAGGGTTAACCTCTTGCGACCTGGTATTCCCATTTGGGAACATTTTTTAAAACCTTCCCACAAACAACTAACAAGTTAATTCGTTCCAAAATTGACTTGGTAGAAGAAGATTTAAATATCAGTTTTCAGCCTTTGATTGCAGGTATCAGTCATTTATTTCTATTAAAAATATAGTTGAACAAGGGCAATACAAAGCTGGAGTTCATAAAAAATATTATTAAATTTTTAAAAAAACTTTTCAAAAAGTTGTTTTTGTAGTTAATTTTAAAGGAATTTTGCATTAAAAACAATGTTAATATGAAATGCAAACTACAAATAAGTGATACGGCCTTTGTTTTGTATTTATAGCATAAAAATGTGTATTTTTAGATCTTAAGGCGTGTCTCTCAGTAATTATTGAACATAATTTTTTTTAAAGATTACTTAGCAAAACATACTTTTTAGCATATATTTGTATGAAAAGTAGTATGTTTAAATTATAAGAATAAACGAGTAGGAATTTTGCTCTGGTCTTAAGAGGTTAATAATGTAAACAAACAAAACAAGACTTTGCTTTTTATAAAATAATACTGATTTTTAGGTATATTTTAATGCCGAGAACGTATTTTGTCAGTTTTTTTGGTCATACATAGTTTGGTGTCCGAAGAAAAATCTTAGTATCAACTTTTCTAATATAATTTATGATAATTGAATATAATGAATTTCCATAACAAAACTAATGTCATTATTAAAATTAACATTTTTTTGGTCCATATATAAAAGTTAATAATAAATAAAAACATGGGATTATTGCGTTCAGATTCTTACCCTATATTAAATGCCACGAATGTAAGATTTTTTACTTTAAATCTTATACGAAAGTTTTTGATTTTTTATTTTATAAATCAGGTATGCTTTTAATATACTTTACAGACCCTATACGCTAATTTACTTGAAAAACAGCCTTAAAATATCTTTTTTTAGTGAGAATATTAATAAAAATTTTGTATTTCTCATTTAGTATTCAACGAAGTGCATATTGTTCAAAATATCCCGCTAACTGTGAAAAACCGGAAGACATGGAACAGTTTTGCAAGAGACGACCACGTTATTGCAGGAATTCAAATATAACAGACATTTTGGTGAGTATGATTTTTTTTTGCAAGCTTCGTAATTTTAAACAACGGTCAAGTGAAAATTGACAGTGTTAAATCAAATAATAAATTTATTGATTCGACTATAATATAGGATATAATGCAATATGCAAATAAATTTTGTATGTTAAAATAGAAAAATAGATATTTATCTGTACATAATTGAAGAGTACAAGGGGAAAACCACTTGATTTCGTAGAAGACTTTCCTCAATAGGCCTCTTTGGCAATGACAATGAGAAATCACCAAAACTGGTACATAGAAACCTATTTCTCGCTTTGTTTTTCTTTCGCGGCAACCCTGATTCACGCCAGAGATCAGTAGACACGAGTACACGTTTGAACCTCGAATGAAGAACCAAAAGAAAAACACGGTTTCCTGAAGAGTACACGGGAAGAACCGCTTTATTTCTTAGAAGGGTTTCCTTAATAGCGTATTAGGGGATGATAGCGAGAAATAGCCTAAACCGGCGTAAAGAAACCGTTTACTCGCTTATCTTTCGCAGCAACCCTGATTCCCGATAGAGATAAGTGGATACAACACACACGTTTGTACTGCAAATGAAGAACCGAAAGAGAAACCGATTTTCGGTCGCCAATGAAATATAAAAGGTCGCCAATAGAATAAAAAAGTTGTGGTTTCAGATTCTAATTTTCTTTTAAATATTAACGTAAACACATAAGAATATTACAAAACAAAATTCATAGTTCATCATATAAGAATGCATTTTTTTATTTAGATTCCCAAACAGCAATATCTCTATCCAGAAAAAGATGAAGATTTTCTCTCTAATCAAGATATAAAGGAGTTAAGTCAAAATGCGTCAAGATTGCTCCATCGTTCGAATTATGGAGAAAAGTATTAAAACAAAACTTTTTGTACTTACATGTTAAAAACTCATTAATATATTACTGAATACTGTAGAGCAGGGATTCCCAACCTATTTGCACCTGCGTACCACTTGATTTTTTGAGAAATTTTGGCGTACCACCAGTTCTAAATATTTTAATAAACGTATAATATTTACTCTTCTAAGAGTGATCAAAGGTTTTTTGAGTAAAATCAATGAAAAAACTTCGTATTTAATGGTTAGATATTTCTTTATTTATGGCATGCTTATAATAAAGGAGAAATAAAAAGATTATAATGGTATGTATTAATTTATTTTGTTTATTAAAATCCGATGCAGAAGTTAATTAAATATTTCCTCTTTAATATTATGTTAATGTTTAAAATAATGAGTAATATATTTGCGTGCTCACTGATACATACATAAGCGATTTATAGCATATCATGTTATCACATCACTCACGCGTACCACTTGAAATGTTCCCGCGTATCACCGGTTGGGAACCCCTGCTTTAGAGAAATAAAGTTATCTATTAAAGGATATTGAAAACTAGTTATATTTGAATATATAAAGATTTATTAAACATATTTATTGTAAATTTAAAATCAATACGGTATCTTTGAACTTAAAAGCGCAATGTTTCGTCAATGAAAAATAAAAAGTAATGTATGTAGGGTAGACTAACCAGTGAATGAACGTTTAAGGCGCTGCGTTCGCCAGTGAATGAACACCAGGACATAATGACCAGGACAACCAACCGTATGTGAGATAGCTTCCTGCTACATGGGAGGAAGTCAGTGTCGCCAATCCATCTAGTGGAGTGATTTTCAATCCTTATTTTTTTAAATTATATTTACCAAATGTTCATTCACTGGGGCCTGTTCACTCACTGGTCAGTCTACCCTATAATTGTATATATTCTTTACTATTTCAATATCATGGTGATTATGCAATGGAATATGCCATGGGGGCGATTACTAGTACAACTACAATTTGGGCAAAATATGGGAAACCGTACAAACAAAAATATCATTACGTTACGTCCACAAAATACCACAACTAGGTAGCTACTATAGACTATCATAAATTGATTCTTATAAACCAAAATCTAAAGAATTTATTGAATTCACCGAATTATGCCTAATTTGTATTTTCTCCTTGATGCTTTGAGTTACTTAGAATCTCCTCAACAGGCGCGTTTACATGAGCCATTGAATCCATGAAATGCCAAAATCCCCATTAGGGGAAAAAGAGGTCGAGCAGGATTTCTAACCCAAATGACAGTCTGTGGCCTAATCCATGGTATGAAACATCGAACCCCCCTACTTCATTGGAGGGTTTGCGACCCCCCCCCCCCCCAATGAACTCTGCATTTCCGGTTCTATCTGGGAGAAAATCCCCAAGAAGGAAAAATTGCTAAGTTTGCTCTTTAATCCATGGATTCGATTGCTCATATAAACGCACCTAAAGAGTTTCTTAAGATAATCTTACACGGAGAGAAAGTTTTAGGGGTAGGTCCATGTCAACCTTCGTCAAACATTGCCACTCTTTAAGGGTCTTGTATGGTAACGTATCTCTATACAATTCCAATGAGGAAACTTTTGACCCTGTTTCTAAATAAGTATACGACATGTACTTACGAAAACTTACCAAAAAAATTAGTTATAATTAAAACATTTTTTTTGTTTAGATATTTACAAGCAGTTAGTGCTGCCATCTGTAGTTTGTGAATAATTACTAAAATTTTGTTTTAATTATAACTTATTAATATCTTTAAAATTATACTTATTAATTATTTTACTGGCAAAATAACTTTCTTCTGTATTTTTTGGTAAGTTTTCGTGAGTTACATGTCGTATACTTTATTTAAAAACGGGGTCAGCAGAAAAGTTTCCCCATTGAAATTGTATAGAGATCTGTTTCCATACAAGACCCTAAAGAGCTTATCAAAAGAATTTTCACTCGTCAGTGATTGGTTTTGAATGTTCACGTGGCATGCAAACACGTGATCATGGACGGAGCTAGAATGTCACGTTGGCCTACAAAACCAATCACTTCCTTCCTTCCTCAATGGCACGGCAGCCCCGGGTGGGCCCTGGCCTAATCAATTTCCTCCAGGTCTGCCTCTGCATGGCAGTGGTCCTCCAATTTGAGACCTTTAAGGGGGAATGGGCGTGCAGGACCGGGGGTCTCCAAACTCAAGTGCCTCAATGTTAATCCAATGGGAAAAAATTATTTTCTTTGCCACATTTCTCCGGCTGTATTGAATATTTTTACAAGCGGATTTTTTTATGTGATAAATGTAGCTGACTTACAGGTCTCTATCTTCCCACTTTTTGAAATTGCTTCGAATATTTTGTGTAAAATAATTTATTGAATATTACAAAAAATATTCGTACTAATTTCAAAAAGTGGGAAGATAGAGACCTGTAAGTCAGCTACATTTATCACATAAAAAATCCGCTTGTAAAAATATTCAATACAGCCGGAGAAATGTGGCAAAGAAAATAATTTTTCCCCATTGGATTAACATTGAGGCACTTGAGTTTGGAGACCCCCGGTCCTGCACGCCCATTCCCCCTTAACAATGATAAATCTCTTTCCAAGCAGTCGGCCCATCTCAGCTTTGGTCGACCTCTGGGCCTTGATCCGAGTAATAGCTTAACTATACATTTATTGCTTAAATATCCATGCAGAAAAATTATCGTCTGAATATTTTGCAATCGTGTCAGTTTTTCTCAATCATAATTGTTAAAATCTGAATTGTCTCAAAATTATTTTGAGCAAGGTTAACAATGGTTTTTAAAGCAGCGTGCCTCTATTATTAAGACTTCATTTGAAGGGAATATAAGATAACATAAGAGAAGTCTCTAGATAAGATAATATAAGTTCAAGTCAAAATTGGACTTAGTTACCATTATGAAGTACCAACGTGATTTAATATAACTGGTTTTAATATGTATTTTACCTTGTTTTTTAAAGAGAAGAAGTCACTCCCGTGTTTTTCTACGAGTGGCCAAATATGGGAAATATTCATCAATGCTTCACTGAAAATTACCTTGGAAAGAAGACAGATCCTCACTTCGTAGCATTGTGTATGAAATTTTATTACATTTCTTAATACTTAGGGGCCGCAGCACTCAAACATTACTTTGAATATATTTTCAACCATTGAATGCAAATCAAAGTGGCACTCGGATCTTTTTTCCCTTGACAAAGCATGTCTCTACTAAGTGGTTAACTGATAGCAAATTTTTTTATTAAAGTAGAGATTAAATGTTTTTGATAATCAGCGATCTAATTTAAAAAGTTTATTATTTATTTTTTTAGCAAACAATAAAGCTTCAACATCTTACATATTGGTTGGAATGTACCAATTCAACTTAGAAGAGGATGAAATCTTTGACCCTGATGCAGAACCAGGACTCTTGTTTTTGATTCACAGCCCTTTTGAAAATGTCAACCCATACTATAAAGGGAATTTGATAAAGCCTGGAAGTAACCTTAAAATTCATTTACGTCTGGTAAGTAGGAATATATGTTGGACATTTTTGTCATCTTTCATAACTTTAGTCAACATGAACGTTTTATAGTTACGAAGCAACCTGCAAACAGTACCGGATTTTAGCCTTGGCCCAGTCAGGAAGGGGGCCTTAAAAAAGATAAAATCGCCTAAAAAAAATTGAAAATCGCCAAAGTCAATTTACTATGATGACGTCAAAAGTTCTTTTGCGCAGAAGAAAGTATTCGCCGTGTCGCCGTGTGATATCATAGAATAACTGTAGTAACCTGCTGTATTATTCTGATATTTATTACAGTCGATTTAAAATTATATGTTCTGTACTAGTGTATTTAATTTGTTAAATTTCTAAAATAGCCTTGAGATGGTGGGGGAGCCCCAAAATGTCATGTGCACTTGGCATTTTGGGGCCTAGGGTCCCTGGTCTACTCTTTTCGAATACACAAAGTATTCTGGTAAAACATTCTGCTCATTGGCTACTCTATTGTAAAAATAATGTTTTTTTTTACCTCCCATCTAAAGCATGATTTATTCGATTTCTGACCATGTCATTCCTCACAGATTCAATAACGTTAACTTATAGACGTCATAATTTACGAAACTATGAAGTAATTCTTGTTTTACATACTGATATGTACGCTATAAAAACTAAATGGCAAAAAAATAAGAGTTTTAGTATGTAACGTGATACTGATTCTGGAGAAAGCTGCCTAAACTCCAATTATGTGGGGTAACTTTCACAAAACGCTGTGTAACTTTCCTCCATACTTCGATCCCGAGCGCATGCACCATCATACACATGAAACGGGTTCTATCAAGTCTAAATCAAGCCGGCAGTTAAAAAATTATTGAAATGTACGTATACCAAGAGTTATACAAAGTGATCCAAAAATAATGATACGCGTTTAATACTACATAGTATTATTCTCATATCATTAATTTTTGGATCATTGTCATCATTTGTCTTCTTTAGATACTCAGCAATTTATGGTCCATATGAACAATTTATGATTTGCACTTCTTTTAACGGAAATTTTAAGCTATTTTGAATACCTAATATTGCGCATTTGTGTATCTTAACTATATTTATATTGATTATATGAATTTATTATATGTTATATTTTTGATTATGTATTATATTATTTGATTATATACGATATTATATTGTTTGATTATATACCATATTTTATTGATATTATGAATTTATTATATGTTATATTTTTGATTATGTATTCTATTATTTGATTATATACTATATTATATTGTTTGATTATATACTATATTTTTATTGATTATATGAATTTGTGAATGAATTCTCAATTTACAGGAAGAACAAAATTTCCTACCTCACCCGTATGAAACTGACTGCATAAATTACCGCATTTATGATTACCATTTATTTTATTATCATTTATTATTACCGCATCTGACCGCATTTATGTATCATACTATGTTTTCATTGATTATATGAATTAATCATATACTATATTTTTTTTATTAGATGTTATATTATTTGATTATAAATTATATTATTTGATTATATGCTATATTTTTTATTGATTATATGAATTTTTGAATGAATACTTAATTTGCAGGAAGAACAAAATTTCCTACCTCACCCGTATGAAACTGACTGCATAAATTATGAACAATTATGGCAACACAACAAGACAAGGCCTCGAACGGAAAACGTAAACTGATGCCTGGTTTTTTTCTGTTAAATCTGTTATTTCTTTTGTTATATTTGGTTCTTTCAGGGCCGGATTTGCAGATTTTCCGCCTGTAGGCTATACGCCAATACCACCTAGATTAGAAGGCCGAAGAACTAAGCAACACAACGTCACACTAGTAGAACAATTTCGATTTGATGACCAATAACGACGTATCTTAAGATGACGTCGCATCTTGATTCATCTTATCTTAAAAATTTATTCAAATACAAGATCTAGTCACGAATGATCATTGGTCAAAACCACAGAATCGGTCCACTAATATGACGTCAAGCATTTAGTTCGCCGGCCTTCTAATCTAGGTGGTATTGGCTACGCTCGATTTGCCGCCCCTGTCACAGTGTTCTCTGGTAGATGACTTTTGAAATTATCACAACGAATATAAAAGAGGGAAAATACACTACTTTACACTCCAAATCCTCTAAATCGAAAGTGAAATAATAGGCGAATTATTTAAACTGTTCTTCTATTTTTTTTCAACTTCTAAATACGGGTTAAGAGGGTGCAATTTTCCTCGCAGCGGCCACCTTTGCTACTAAATATTATAACCATATACACGTTTGTGGCTTACGCATTAATGTAAATTATATTGTTTTCTTAAAACTATTAGTTTCTTTATATTTTTTTTGTGCCGAATGCCGCTTAAATTGGTCGCAAAATTTGCCGCCCACAAAAATTTGCTGCTCTAGGCTACAGCCTACTTAGCTTATTTGGAAATCCGGCCCTGGGTTCTTTATATTTATTAACCCTTTCAGTCCCAGTGATGCCATTTGGCATCATCACTTTCAATATTTTTTTCAAGATGTTTATGTCCCGCTATGACATCCAAACACACATCATTCGATTCTTCACATTTTGTTCCATCAGACAAAATTTTACTTTAATCTCAATAGAAGTCAGAACTACTATTTTTTTTATTTAGGAAATAGTCAACAAGCGTTTCTCTTGATTTTTGATAAGTTCACTTCAGTTCCACAAACACAATTTAAACTATTTCGGTTAAAATAATTACTAATTTTTTTTTAATAATATGGTCAGATACCTTAAAATATATAACTCGAAGTGTTTTTAGGTAATACATATTTTTATTTTGTTGTTTTCCACAGTTAAAGAATTTTGGCATTGTTTCAAAAACCCTATAAAAAATTTAAATGGATTTTTTCTTATGGAATTCGTATATTTGACCTAAAATAAGCTTATTTTGTGAATATCAGATGTTTCTGTAGTGTAGTAAATTTTTGGGACTGAAAGGGTTAATGGATTTTTATTTTTGCCACAGGCTTGCAAGGAAAGTTGTCATGAAGCATATGCACTGTCTTGCCAAGGATGTATACTTAACTCTGATACCATAACACTGGATAATTTCGAATTTGTATGTAATGTGAATGATATTGGTGAGTTTTTACTTATATTTATTTATACAGGGTGGGGCAAACAAAGGTGGCCCCGGTATAGAGATAAGAATACGACAGAAATGTAGCCAAGTCTAAAACCAATACAAAAACAGGTTTGCTAACTGAAGCTATTGATCGCTTCAGTATTAAGCCCAAACCAACGCTTAGCCACTTATTTGCCGGCAACTACGCTACGGTTTTAGAAGCTAGTTGAAATGTAAACAAATAAAATATAAACAATGCTAAATGAAATATAAACAAGGTTTGTTGAGCTGATTAAGAAAAGTTCCCACTAGTGATTATTTGATTGTTTTGGTTGTTATTTATCCTGCAGAATCGGACCTTTTTGTTTTTGGTAATACAAAACATTTTAAATTGATTGCAAGACACAAAATTTGCATCATGGGACGTCTTCATACAAAACGAACTAAGATCTGAACTCGCCATATGAGTAGCTCTAATGTGAAGCTAATCCGGTCCAACCAATGCAAAAACAGGCTTCAGGCGGCTTCAAGAGTTTTTCTCGCCAAGAATTTCAACGTATTCCTATCTCTAAACCGGGGCCACTTTTGTTTGCCTGACCCTGTATATATTAACCTCTTAAGACACGAGCAAAATCCTACACGTAATATTGTTAATCTAAACATACTTTTCATACAAATATTATCTAAAAAGTATGTTTTGCAAAGAAAAAATTACGTGTAATAGTTACTGATACGCCCTTAAGCTCTGAAAATACAATTTTTTTTACTATAAATGCAAAACAAACTTCCATATCACTTATTAGTAGTTTACATTTCATACTAATATTGTTTTTAACGCAAAATGCCTTTAAATTTTACTACTAAAGCAACTTTTTGAAAAATGTGAAGAAAAAAATTAAGTAAGAGGTGTGGAAGTGGTTCCAAGTAACAATTACTATTACTAAAATTACTTGCTTACGTTATAAATGTAGGAAAATTTATTTCATACAATTATATTGTAAATTTAGCAGGAAATAACTCTTCAGAGGATGACGTTGATGAAAGTCTCGAAAAAATCCTAGATGACTGTACAAAATCATGTAAAAAAGATTGCAGGTTAGTATAATTTGATTATTTTTCATCATGCTTAAAAATATTCAAGCGTTTTGGGTATGGAAGGTGCTACGATCGAATAGCTGAATAAAAGAAAAATATTTTCAAATGTTTACATTAATGAACAGTAATACACTCCTTGCCAACTTAAGTTGGGTAAATAGAAATATGCTATGGAGAAGATCCTTCCGTGTATGTAAAGAGTTCCATAAATTGTTTCTGAATCCATCCAGAAAATATGTTTTAAATATTAATTTCGTTTAAGATCTAACAAATCTTAATATTATTTGAAAAAATTTGGCAATTTTATCCGAATAAAAAGTTTATATTGGTTAAATTGTATTCAGATCATTTTATATGTAAATATTATCTTACAAGGGCTTCCAACTAACGAACCAACCACGCTTTTTCCTCTGCCTTTTTACGCTTTGTTTTTACCCAAGTTAGGTTGGCACGGAGTCTAAGGGAACCAAAGTTAAAACAACAAACTAAACTGGGTTAAAATTCGAATGATTTCTTTTTGAATTAATGGATTTAGAGTGATTAGTAATTAATTAAAATGACATTTAAAACTGTTTACCACTAAGAAAAGTTTAAACAACTTTAAAAAAAAAGAGAAAAAAAAACACCTTTCAAAATCCAATAGAAAAGGAACTGCTTTACTTGCACAAATCTAAAACGATCCATTGTCGATGCAAAATACACTCTCAAAAATGAATGCTCAAAAACGACGAAATTTTCCTTAATTTTGACGATTCCGTTACTGGCAAATGCTCCGTGTTTTCGTTTCCTGTAAGTGAGGAAATTTGAATCGTCATTTTTTATGAGGATTTGAATGTCGTCTAATCTAAAGAAATATTCTGCCATTTTTGAGCATGTGAGTATAACAATGAGATTCAGTTTCCTCAAAATCAAGATGCAGAATCGTCAAATCACGATCGTAAAAGTGAGGATTCGCGTTTACTCAAAGTCACGCGATAGTTTAACGAAACAATCCTCAAAATTAACGAAATGAGGCTTGAGGATTTATGAATCGTCAAAAATGAAAGTGTTATTTCTGAGAGTTTACATCAGGGCAAATACATAACATTAATTAAAAAATATATATATCCAGTTAAATATTTAAGAATCTATAGCTTATTAAAAAAATGTTACAAATTTTTAGCACTTAAGATGTAAAGAGCTTGAATGATGTTTATAACAAAAGTGAATTTATACCCATGATAATTTACTTTTACTAACTTTTTAAGTATCATTTAACTCATACATTTGAAATCATTGAAATTAAAGGTTAATTAAATTACTTTAATTTGAAAGAACTTTAAATTTATTTTCTTATTATTTCCATTATTTTTAATGTATTAAAAATATATAATATATTTAATTGCTTAGGAAACTTTTGTACCTCTACACCATTGAAGAACAAGTTTTGAAACCCCATGTAAGTGTATTATCTTATATTAATTATTTATGTATAATTATGTTATGTATAATTTATTAAATACAAAATCCATTTAGATTGATTCATTGCATACTCTGAAACTAAACGACGCTTTTCTTTTTCTTTTTAGAAAGGAAATACTGAAAGGTATCATTTATCAGTTCTCACACAAATAATTTCACATAATATAATTATTTAAAAGTTCTCACATAATATAATTATTTAAAAGATCTTGAACAACAATAATAATAATTTTTCAAGGTTATAATATAGATATTTTATTTAATATATTATTTTTGTATTGTAAATGTAAATGTTAATAATTTGGTTATTAGCTATTTTTGTGCATATTTTTTCAGCAAAAATATTAGTATTTTTATCAGCATTCCAGATCCGGAAGTTATTGTACTTTCTCACAGACCTCAATTTATGGTAATATTTTTTTGTTCGAATACTTAAGCGTTATTTAGATTTGAATATAACATACATTTATTGATATTTTTAGAAACTATTATTAATATTTTATTTCTTTAACTGAGATTAGGATAAATAACTACAAATAATATTTTATAGAATAATTATTTTATCATCGTTAAAACAATTTAAAGCTTTTAAGTACTTGATTTTATATTATAGGGATTTACATATATAATATGATAGGGATTTTACATTATAGGGATTTTATATTATAGGGATTTTATATTATAAAGATATATTCTTTCTTCGTTTTTTATGAATCTGTAGTATAATTTATTGAAATGTATAATAATTAAATTATTAATAAGTATTTTTTAACCTTTAAAAAAAATTGTTTGTATATTTTAAAGACCAATTAACAATGGTTTTATCAAATTAGTTTATTAATTGTTGATTTAACTAAGTCTACTAAAATATATTGGAATTTCCCTTGAAAATACATATTTAAAATTCGTATTAACTAATAAAATGTACATTTATATAGGTTTTTTTTTATTTACAGGATGTGGAACTTTTTAGTTCTGTCGGAGGATTTATTGGATATTGGCTGGGAATATCAGTCTGGGCCCTGTTTGAAGTCTTCAAAGATAATTTTTTGGCCACAATTAACTGTTTTAAGAATATAAAGTCAGTAAAAAATATGATCTAAAAATCAATAAAATGGAAATATAATCGAACTTTGATTTTTTAAGCACTATAAAAAAAATCTAGTCTGAAACATTATAACTACATACTATCTTATGAGTTCATAAAATATTTGTTGTAAATATTTTTGAACATGGAATAAACAGCTTTCTAAATGCTTTGTCTCGATTTTATTTTTCCTGTATTTTCATTGAAATATTTTGATTTTGTTCTTCAAAAAAGAAAAAGAAAAAAAGAAACACAATTTTTAAAATAGTAACTCTGTTTAGTTACAGTTACTTAATAAGAAAAGTAACTGATCCCTGTTACTTTCAGAAATTTCAAGTTAGAATAAAAATTGAAATACAGCTTTTACCGTTAGAACCCGAAATCAGCTAGAACTAGAATGAACTAGTGAAAACTAGTTTTGACTGATGCTATTAGTTAAAACTAGTTTCCACTAGCTAAAACCAGTTATTGCCAGTTAATACTAGTTTTGACGAAATAGATTTAAAGTAGTTTTAACTATAATACACTTATATTAAATAAAACTAGAATTAACGGGAAATAGCACGATTTAGGATAATAGGTTTGGATTAGTTCAGCTAATTATTGGGCTGAAATGTCATGAAAAGCGTTTGGATATTGAAAGACACTTCTTTAAGAACCGTACATCGAGTTTTTTAAGGACTCTATTGTCGTAATAATATTATAAAATTAACGTTCATTATAAATAAAAAATCAAGCGTTCGCAGTTAATTCTAGTTTTATCTAAAACATGTTAGATAATTTTAGTTTTGGCTAATTACAACTAGTTTTAACCAATGCAATTGGTTATAACCGGTATTAACTAGTGAAATTTAGTTTTAGATAGAGGAAACTAGTTTTTACCAATGGCTTCAGTTAAAACTAGTTCTTACTAGTTAATTCTAGTTTAAGCAAATTCCGGGTTATAACGGTAACATATACATCGTACAATTTTTCAAAGAGAACCAAGACTACAACCAGAAAAAGTTAAGAACGAACGTTCAGCGTGTTAAAAGTTAAAATATTAATATCAAGCCGTACACCGAAATTTTTTTTGTTACCGCTAAAAGTAACTAAGTAACAGTTAGCGTTACTTTCTTAAAAATCAAACGATGTTACTCGACGTTACCTGAAAAAGTAACTGTTACAAGTAACGATTTACTAAAAGTCCTGGTAAAATCTCTAGTTATATCGAGCTAGTAAGGTATTAGATATATATTCCGGCTGGTGTGCTTGATCAGAGACCCGCTTATAAGCCTTCGTCAAGTAATACAGACACAGAAAGACTGTCACAGAGAAAGAAGTACACCCAGGGCAAAAGCGGGAATCGAACCCGCACCCGTTAAAGCGCGCAGACTGCTAGCGTCCATCGTCTGCTGTCCAAACCACTCCGGGCCACATCGAGCTGTTTATCCACGTTATTAAAAGTTGTGTTGAAACAATACAAAAATTTTATTGCGACCCAATGATAATGCATAGTTAGGCCAAAAATAGTATTGAAGGCGCAACACAAATGTATTCCTCCGGAATACAGTTTAGCATCTGCTTTTTAATGTATCGGATAAATAACTGTTCTGAAACTTTAAAAATATATATATATTACGGTAGTTTAACCTCTTAAGATGCGAGCAGAATCCTACACGTATATTCTTAATCTAAACATACCTTTAATACAAATACATGCTAAAAAGTATGTTTTGCAAAGAATTTAAAAAAAAATATATGTTTTATAGTTACTTAGGGACGCGCCTCAAACTCTAATACACATTCTTTGCGCTATAAATGAAACAAAAAAGGCCTTATCACTTATTTGTAGTTAACAGATTATGATTGTAACATTGTTTTTAATGCAAAATACCTTTAAAATTAACTCAAGAGGTTAAGAAAAGTAGCAAGAGGTTAAAAAGGAATATTATAATTTTACACATTTTAGAAAGCAATTTAGTTTACAGTTTTTTTTTACTAGCGCATGGATATAATAATTGTCTCCTTTAAGAAAGAGTCAGTTGTGTTAGAATAACACAAAATTACGTTTGTATATCATCAACATAATTCTTGTATTGAAACAACAAAATATTGTGAGGTTGCTATTTTGGTTTTTCTGTGTGTTTTTAGGAGTTTGCTGAAGTAGGTCTGTGCGATTTTGAGCGACTGGTGGTTGTAACGTAGATTTTCTTTATTTAATTAGCTGTTTCGTTGTGTTTGGAGGCATTATTATGTGCTGTAAAAAATCAGTTAATTTTACAGAAAAAATGATACATTTATAGAAAAATACTGTAAATTTTTTAAAAACATAATTTTTGAAAAAAGTAAGCTATTTAAAGTAAAAACAGTTTTTTTCTGTTTTTTTTAAACAGCGTAAAGGGTTATAGACTGCAATCTAAGAAGCATTTAAACTATTTTTGGATATACTGTAACTATAAGTATAGTACAGTACAGTATAGAGTACAGTACACAGTACAGTTCTACACACAGTAATACTATATACTACTATACTATACGTTACTTATTACTATACTATACTATTCTATACTATACTATAACTATTTGTGAATAGCTCTGTTGGGCTAAAGCTGGGCTGAAGATTGAAAGGTCCGTGGCTCAAACTCGAGTTCGACGATTTATTAACCTCGTTAGTACTGTGGTCAGTATCCATGAACTGCAATTGGATCGACTGATGGTTTAATTTTCGAGGCGAGCTACAATTTTGTATTTTCTTTACATTTTGTCTATTTGGAAAATATTCCTAAAAGTACAATACTTAGAATGCATAATGATTCGTAAGTGTTTATACTATACTTAAAATACGTAATAATTTGCAAGTGTTTAAATCGTTTTTGTAGTTTGATTTTTCTTCTTTTGTAAAAAAACACAATAAGATTTTCTACCAAAGTTACCCGTACTGACGGTACTTATTGAAATTTTTAAATGGATTGGCAGAAAGTTTTAAAAAAAAGGATGAAAGATAGTATATGGTTTCCTACCGTTCTAATCTATTTGCATTGGACTCTTAGAACTAAATGAAAACATATTGCCATAAGATAGACGGACGGACACAAAGTATAAAAGATGGGTATCTGATGTCATACCTTTCAAACAAAAAAATAAAAACTTATAAATTTGGACGGTTATAACAGAATTTTCATAGAAGTACGGACAGACGGAAATCACTACAATGTCAATACCTAATTTCAATTAAAATACATCGAATAAAAAAATCGAAAGTAGGCTAAAATTAAAACGCAGCGTGAAGCTTTCTAAATAAAAAAAAATAATGAACTAATAGAGAATGACATTTTGGCGTCATTCTAAGCTGATTTTTGTGACAAAAACTATTTTTCCATTGAATAAAGTTTCTCATGCGAGTGATAATAATAATAAGCTTTTACAACACAATTATTTTTTTTTCATTTATAACTTTTAAAAATGGACTACAAGTAAATTTTTTATGAAATTTAATTTAATCCAACATTCTGACAATTGAATACCTAATATTATTGAAACTAAAAATGCAGATATAGGGGCAAAACAATACAAATTTAGACTAAAACTGTTCTACGACATCGAGAACCGCTATCACACCATGAAATATGTATGGAAATTAATTTTCCCGTTATTACTTAATCGACCAAACGAACCCTATCCCTAATAGCTTTTAAACGTGATCAAACACACGCAGACATTAGCTGATTCTTTACTGTAACGAGAAAGAGTTTTCAATTTTCATGTTTGTCTTTGAAATTTACTCTCAAGTATTGCTTAGCAAGACTATTGGGTAAGAGTCTTTTCTTTTTGCTATGTAGAAATTGAACTTTTATATAGAAAGAATGGTATATATGATTAATTGAATAATTATTTATAATTAATTAAGTGATCCTTATATTTTTGTTTCATAGAAAGTTCAAAAGTTGTAAAATAAAAAAGAACGCAAAGTAAAAATGAATAAAGAAAGAATTGTGGATTGTATGTAACAACACAAACGTTTGAAGTTACATAAGAAACTTATTTATGTCTGTACGTTTTTATAAATGCTATAAAACATATAAAGAGCTTAATAGAAGAACTTGCTAAGTGACAAAAAGGTGAAAACGAGAAAAGGTACCTTTAAAGTTTCTCGTTTGCACGCAGATGGGTTAAAAACGATAACTTGATACCCGTAAAAAATAAAATAAACTTAAGTTTCTGAAAAAGGGGAAATTTGTCATTGTTAAAGAAGTTAGTAATTTGTTCATTGACATAAAAATCTCAAAAATGTCACTTAGCAAGTTCTTCCACTATGTTCTTCACATACTATAGGATTTCTAGAACTGCTATTCATTCTGATGTTAGCCAAATGGCCATTATTGTTTTTAGTTTACATAACATAGTAATTTTGTATGTTATTTTGATTAATTTATACCTTTTTATGCCGCCTCGGTGGCTGAATGGTTAGTGTACTAGCCTTTGGAGCTGCTGAGGTCGGGTTCGAATCCCGGTCAGGCATGGTTGTTTGTGACAGTCAATAAATGTTGTTATTTGTCTATGTGTTATTCATTTCTTTGTGTCTGTAAAATTTCTTTCTGTGTCTGTCCCACTTGACGAAAGCTTATAAGCGGTTCTCTGAACAAGCACGCAAGCTGGAATATATATGTATCATACCATACCTTTTTTTTTAAAAAAAATCTTGTGTATTTTGCACCTTTTGCTTATCATCTTATTAAGTGATTTTATTTTTTATCATTTAAGCCATGGCTCTCGAAAATGAGGATTCGGCGATGATTGAGAGGAAATCGGAAAAAGAAAAGGCGCCAAATTCAGGCACTTGGAATTGGGGAAGGACTGGACAAGTTGTGAAGATCGCGATTTTTTTCGTTTGCTTGATCGGATTTGTGTACCAAGTGATCGAGTTCTATTCTTATTTTATATCCTACCCCGTAATTTCTAGCATCGAAGTATTTACCAGGGATTCGTTTCTGTTACCTGCCATCACATTTTGTAACATCAATCCGTAAGTATATATATGACTATCAGGTGTACTTAAAAACAAAATCCTATTAAAAAAAACCAAAAACATACAATTAAAAATAATATTATTTTAATGTTTTTAAAAATTTGTTTCAAAAAGTTTTTTATTGTAATATGTTCTACAATAAGTGTATGTGTAGAATCAGACGGAACGGTCGTTCCGCCCGCCAATCTCAAAATGACGCCAAGGGCTAAACGGCAGTTATGTATATATACAGGAAACATTTCGCTATGTTAACAGAGAAATTGATTTTATTTTCTGCCAGGCAAACTAAACTTCGTAGAACAATAAAAAAAATACAGTAGAGAGATTTTGTGGATTACTTTAAATAAAAAAAAATTGGTTATTCTAGAGTCAAAAACAGCGGAGAAAAAAATTATGGAAATTTTCGAAAATGAAATCTTTCGAGCAGTTTTAGTCAAATTTTGACCTAATTTTTGCCCAGACCTGCAGCCATTACTAGACCATGAATCTGGAAGCGGTTTTTACTAAACGATTCATCCCCTTTCATAGGTTTGAAGTTTCAAAAATAACTCGTTCTATTTTTAATTAATTAAAATCTATATTACCTTTGGCGGTATGAATGCGCGATAAACAAGTCATCCTAGCGGCCAAGTGCCACCGAAAACGAGCCAAGGTTTACTGCATTTTCTTCAAAGAGCCGCATAGAAGCGTGTTAAGTGTTGGATGATTATTACAGCTTCTAAAATATGATTAATCTAATACCTGAATAGACAGATTGAAAAAAAATTCTAATTAATTAACGGAATGCTTCATTTCAACTTTTTGGCGCTTTTGTTTAGAAAACTTATGAATAATTCGAGTTTATCGATTGATCAAATGTAAACAGTCATATTTGCCTAATTGGTTGCCATATTCAGTTACCAATACCATTCAAAAAGTTAGTCTGTTTTTTTTTTCTTAAAAAGTAAGAAATATATATATATATATTTTTTATAACAACGTGCAAAAAAGTTCACTTTTTTATATCATATTCATTCATAAATCGTTGCGAAAATGACACTTTACGTGCTTGCGTCACAGACAGTCTTCGAAAAGTTGGCTTTCGGCACTAGTGTGGTAAAGTAAATAAGAGTTTCTGATTGGTAGAAAAGCAAAATGATGTCATGAATATCTCCATGGAAACTAAATGGTCACGAAACTCAGTTAATTCTATTGGTTCATTACTTTTGCATTTTCTAATCTCCATGGAAACTAAAAGTATTGCAAAAATTATTAAAGGAAATGAAATAAGATAAAAGTAAGAACACAAATTTCACTCCAAACAATACTTTTCTGGAAGAAGATTCGACCAAACTTCCTTAGCTGCTTTATTAATTTAATCTGGAAGTTGATCGAACATCAATTCAAATTCATTTTCACCTATGTTCGGCAGCACTAATTAATCTAAATACTATTTTGATTCAAAATAGAAAAGTATTTTATAACTTTTCTTTCACTACTTTGCATTTTCGAATATCTCCATGGAAACTAAAGGATGTTATGAAAATCACTCATTGGTAGAAATACTTTTTTGCACGCCATTATAAAAAATATTGTAAGCAAGCACGTTCCAAATAATACTTTATTAAGCTCGTGTCATAATTTCACTCGCTCGTACCTCGCTCGTGAAATAAAAGCCACTCGCTTAATAAAGTATCATTTTCGGAACTAGTTGCTTAAATAACTATAAACTTACTGAGGAATATTTAATTATGTCAAAGTAATCTTTGCTTATTTTTTACGAAAGGAAATGATATTTTTTCCCTAAAATTTGTTGAGGAATATTTTATTATGCCAAAGTAATATTTTATAATTAAAGTTACATTTTTTAACATGAGCTGTTACTAAATGTTTGTATTATAACACGTAACAGTAACCTAAGAAACGTATTTTTTTCTTGAATAGGCTAGATATTTTTTAGTTTTATAAAAGAAAATTGAAAATAAATATGCCTACAAAAGTGAAAAAAAACTGGGCATAAGAGACGGTTGAGGTGCACAAAAAATAAATGCTGCTATGCAATCTCGAAATGTGTCTAAAACAATGTATCGGGAATAAAACGTCATCTGTACCTCACCACAGTTTAAGTATGCAGTATACAAATGTTCTACGGGGAAAAGGATAAATAGTTCTAAATTCCGAGTGCGAGTTATATAACGGTTATATAACTCTCTATAAACATTGAATTCATGTCGTCAATTTTGTAGTCATATTGTGTCTGTATATTTTGTTATTTAAAAAAACTACTGATATCCCCCAAAAAAACTTCATAAAAGTAAACAAACGCCAATCTAAAAATAAAAAAAATTATTTTATCAAAAAACAAGTCATTATGAATGTTGTGGCTAAAAAAGCCGTGATATAAAATGAATGCCAATCTCTTGTGTAAAACTTCCTGGTCATAATAAATAGTATAATTTAAGTTTCCCTGTAATAAAAAAATTGCACTGTTTGAGGTTGGTGCCCATCTTAACCACCCTCTATACCTCTGTATAAATGTATTGAGATCATACATTTGTCAAAGTTTTTTTTAAGTATCCTTCGTTATTATGATTTAGTAATTCAAGTTCATTTGCGAGATTTAATTTTTTTCGGGGGATTAAGATGGGCACCAACCTCAAACAGTGCAATTTTTTTATTGCAGGGAAACTTAAATTATACTATTGATTATGACCAGGAAGTTTTACACAAGAGATTGGCATTCATTTTATATCACGGCTTTTTTAGCCACAACATTCATAATGAGTTGTTTTTTGATAAAATAATATTTTTTATTTTTAGATTGGCGTTTGTTTACTTTTACGAAGTTTTTTTGGGGGATCCAACATTAACAAAACATTTTAAAAAATTGAAGAAACACAATTTGTTGACTTTTGACAATAATTATAATTAGATTTCGTTAGAATATACGTTATGGATTTCTAGTTAAGCTAAAATTGGTAAAAAATTTATTTTAGTTTAAGCTCTTTGTATTAAAATATGTAGAGAGAAATCTTTTTATATGCCATAGTATGTGATTCTGATATTTACTTCAAGCTCAGTAAGTAGTTTGATTCAGAATTAAATAATGATTTAAGAACATCATTATTTTTGGTTTTACTAAGCTACATTATTTTTTTTTATGTTTTAGTGTTCAAGTGAGCAAATATTGCAAGAAGTATCCAAACCATTGTGGAATTCCAGGTGATATTGATACATTCTGCATTGACTACCCACATTATTGCAAAAGAAATAAGACTGGTCACATCATAAATGCGGCTCAAATAAGGGTAAATATATAGTACATTTATTAAAAAAATTTCTCTTTTAGTTTTTTTCATTCTTTGTGGCAGTGTACATTGCATTGTAGAATAAAAGTTGAAATCAGGCAATTTTTGTATGCAATATTCTATTGATGAGATGATCTTTGTTATCGAATAGAAGTTATTTTGTCCATCAAGAGTGGTCTTGTCAAATGTCACATTATTCTCAGTCCTCATCCTAAACAATAACTTCAATTATGAATTCTTTAACTTAAACCACATTATTTATATTTGATTTTATTTTAAGATACCAAAGGAGGAATATCAAAAAATTGACAATCGTCTAACTGAAAAAGACATTATGGAATTAGGCCAGAACCCTTCGGATTTTGATCTCGATCCAGTGGGTATTTTTCAAGGTAACAAAACAAGCAGGTAATAACCAAAATCAAAATTATGTTATTTTAACTAAAGTAACTGTAGATTTTTAACATTACACATAGTCAATTACTAAAAGAATAAAATAACAACTTTTTTAAATAAAAAAAAACAATTTATAATTTCAAGTTCAATCCGATTCATAATTGTTTAACTCTATTTAATTTTTTTGTATGTAAAATTGCAGGAAGAATATTAAGAAGGTTATGCGATGGTGAAATATTTATTATTGAGCCCCTATTTATTATTCACTTTCTCATAAAGTTAGCTAAATTTTTATATATTTTTTATGCAGTAAAATTTTTTATTAGATATATTATAGGCAAGTTTGTTTTATGAATTATAAAACATTAGATTTCATTTTGTTTAATATTGAAATATAAGAATATTAATGGATAAAACAAAAAAAAGTATAAGATCAATTTGCTTAAATCCGAGGAAGGAAAACACAGTATATGATAAAATCAATCATCCATCCTTAATTTTAATTTGTAGTTTTGCAAAATATCATGGTAGAATGAATAAAACACATTTAAAAATGTGTAAAATAAATTTCAGAAAATTCATGAGAACATAAATGAATTACATTATCAATAATTAATCCATTACAGAAACGGCTCAGACTGAAGCAGGGAAGTTATTCCGTGACTTTAAAAGTTTTCCGTACTTAGGTTAAAAAAAAAGAGATCTAGTACGCTTAACATAGAACTAAACATTTTCTCAACAATTACGAAAATGGAATTGCAGAGTCCTTTATGCCAGCCACATATAGCGTATTAAAAATTGTCAGTACAATGGAAGGATGTTTTGCTCATTATAGCTTAACTTTTTATTTTCTTAATAAAGATAGTTCTTTGAGAAGTCTTTCTGGCCCTCTCCTCTCCTTAAGGGGTCATAGTAGTCTTAAAAATGTGCAAAGAAGGTACTACAAAGTTTAGTTTGATCGTTCATGTCATTTTTCAACTACTCAATAAATGAGTATAATTTTTTATATGTAATTCTACAAGATTTATTTAATATAAAACAAATTTTAAAATTTACGAAACTTTAGCCAAAACTAAAATAAATGATATTAAACATGAAGCTATTTGAACACATTGTGATTAGGCTTGCGCGGCAAATTGTGAGGTCAAAATTGAAAAAATGACAAAGAAAATGACTTCATATTGTACAAATATGTACAAACAAAGACTTATACTTAAATTCTCAGTTCAA
The DNA here is from genome assembly GCA_023701765.1 of Hylyphantes graminicola. Taxonomy (NCBI): domain Eukaryota; kingdom Metazoa; phylum Arthropoda; class Arachnida; order Araneae; family Linyphiidae; genus Hylyphantes; species Hylyphantes graminicola. The sequence continues at coordinate 21,887,856 of CM043114.1, read as the reverse complement.
TTTTAATAAGAAATTATTTTAAGAACTTTTTTCTAAAAAATTAATAATAATTAAAAAATTTTGATTTTAAATTTTTAAAAAAATAATTTCTAATTAAAATTGAGCTGAGAATTTAGGTATAAGTCTTTATTTGTACATATTTGTACAATATGAAGTCATTTTCTTGGTCATTTTTTCAATTTTGACCTCAAAATTTGCCGCGCAAGACTAATCACAATGTGTTCGAATAGCTTCCTGTTTAATATCATTTATTTTAGTTTTGGCTAAAGTTTCATAAATTTTAAAACTTGTTTTATAATAAGTAAATCTTATAGAATTACATTTAAAAAATTATACTTATACATTGAGTAGTTCAAAAATGACATGAAAGATCAAACTATGTTTTGTAGTACCTTCTTTGCACATTTTAAAGACTCCTATGACCCCTTAATATAGGTATAATGTGTGGTATAGATCGAATCTGTAATTGTCGGTGATTATGAAAAGTAAACTTGCTATACGAATCATGTTTTTTTTAAGTGCAATGTTTTATCATGCTTGTCCGGTTCCATTACTTGGCAACGTTAAGCAAATCATCAAATAAAGACCGGTCCCTTTTTCATAGCAGTTTGGGGTAGTATTAAGAGTTAAACCTTACTACGCCGGGTATATAAACACTCACTACTCTCAACTACACTTCCTGCCAACCTAAGTTAGGGAAATAGAAATATGCTATGGAGAAGATCCTTCCGCTCATGCAAAGAGTTCCATAAATTAGTTGTGAATCTATCTAGAAAACTTGTTTAAAACATTAATTTCGTTTAATGTCTAACAGTTTTGAATATTATTTGAGAAAATTTGAAAATTTATCAGAATTAAAATTATATTTTGGTTAAATTGTATTCAGATCATTTTGTATGTAAATATTACCTTACAAGGGTTTCCAGCTAACGGACCAATCGCGCTTTTCCGTCTGCCTTTTAACTCTTTGTTTTTCCCAAGTTAGGTTGGGGCACGGATTGTAGTAGTTTTACTTTTATATAGTCATCTTTTGTATTGTTAGTAATTTCTAGACTGAGTTTTCTGGAAAAGTCCTTGAATTTTCGTTCTAATAAGTGGATGAAATATTCATAAATGTCTTCTTTTTTGTCGGGTACAGATTCACACGAGTCTACTTCACCATGCACAAACAGTTGCACTTGTGCTACACAACCAATGCTCGATACACCAATACTGCAGATCCACCCGATAAGAAGCTTAACAGTAAGATGAGATTTTCTTGTACTTTTTGTTGGAATGTGTAACTAATGCAAATGTTCATAGTCTAGGGTAGACAAAATAGTGAATGAACGTTTATGACGCTGCGTTTGCCTGTGAATGAACACCAAGATATAATGACCAGGACAACCAACCATATGTCAGATAGCTTCCTCCTACATGGGAGGAAGTCAGTGTTGGCAATCCATCTAGTGGAATGCTTTTCAATCCTTATTGTTTAATTATATTTACCAAACGTTCATTCACTGGGACCTGTTCACTCACTGGTTAGTCTACCCTATATCCTTTTTATTTACATTCATAATCTATAGACGCCAGAACCACTTTAACTCTGTTAATGGGCGTGTCTTATCACATCAATGTATTCTATTTTGTGTGATGCCATCACTTCTAATAGAATTGTTTTTACAAAAAATACAAAGGAAAGTTATCTTGCCATTAAAATAATTAATAAGTATAATTTTAAAGATATTAAATAGTTTAATTAACACAAAATTTGAGTAATTATTCACAAACTACAGATGGTAGCACTAACGGCATGTAAATATCTAAACAAAGGATTTTGTTTTAAGTACATATTACTAATTTATATCTTTAAAATTAAACTTATTAATTATTTTAGCGACAAAATAATTTTTTGCTGCATTTTCGGTAAGTTTTCGTGAGTACATGTTGTATACTTTATTTTAAAAACAGGGTTAGAAGTTTCCCCATTGGAATTGTATAGAGATTTGTACCCTTACAAGACAATTAAATTAAAACTTTCCAAAACTTTTGTTATCATTTATCGGGATTGTGTTATAAAATAGCAAAAAAACTTTAAAAAAAAAGCTTTAGGAAAGGGAAGTTAGAAAGTTAAAGTTAAGAAAAGCTTGGTTACCCAAAGAAATTGAAGAGCTTTTGTGTTTCTTTCTTAACACCTCCTTCTTCATAAGAGTGACAGGTTCTGAACAGTAATAGTACTGTTCCAGAACCTTTAAAGGGAAGAATATACTCTTAATGTTCAGAAATAGTAAAATTTAGTTAAGACTTGTGGCAACGACTGCTTAGAGAGGTTTAGTTTTGTAAAAAGTTTTTTAAACTCGCAACAAGAATAAATTCTTAGTTTTTTTAAAAACTATGTTAAACCTTTATGTTTTTAAGACATTCATTTGTTTGTTTGATGTATGTTTTTTCCGAAATTTTCTATTGCTGTTTGTCATTCAAAGTGTCCAAGTATTTTTTGGTTATGTGGCGGTTATCATCCACACGCTAGAGGACGCATATTTACCATTGCGTTCCTGCCAGCATTCTAGATATGAACGAAAAAACAGTAGTATAACAGCCGAGGTAACTCATCTCCACCTTAAGGATCCTTTTGGTAGACTATGGGTACTAAGCCATAATGTATACAGATTATGTAATCTTAACATTTTCATTTTTGAATTTCCTGCTATTTCAATGGTTATTTCGATTTCACTTTCAATGTGATCATCCTTTTCGTGCAACTTGATGTACGGGGTGGTTATAAAATAACGCTCGCTATCCGGAGTGGTCTGTAGCTTGAATGAGTAGTCCAAATGCATCAAACATTGAGACACTTACTAATCAAGAAGGGGGGAAAAGAAGGGAATCATAAAAAAGATAGAATCCTACAAAATAATAATAAAAAAGGATAATCATAAAAAACAAACTCGACTCTTGACCAGGGTTCTAAATTACGAGGCTTCGTCAATTATGGCTTATTACGGCCAACACATCCAATTACGTCTCGTAATTTAGAACCCTGGTCAAGTGACGAGTTTTTTTTATGATTCCATTCTTTCCCCCCCCTTCTTGATTAGTAAGTGTCTCGAAGTTTGGTTGCGTTTGGATTATTCATTAAAGCTGCAGACCACTCCGAATAGCGAGCATTATTTTATAACCACCCTGTATAACATTTCATTTTCCTCAGGAAGAAGAGGCTCGCCTTCCGTACCCTTACAGAACTGATTGCGTCGATCATGAAGCACGATGGAACGAGAGTGGGAAAACTGGTCCAAGATCTCAGCAAGTAATTTGTCACATTTTGTTTAAGGGGTCATAGGAGTCTAAAAAATGTACAAAGAAGGTACTACAAAGCATTGTTTGATCTTTCATGTAATTTTTTAACTACTCAATTTATAAGTATAATTTTTTATATGTAATTCTACAAGATTTATTTATTATAAAACAAATTTTAAAATTTATGGAACTTTACCCAAAACTAAAATAACTGATATTAAACATAAAGCTATTTGAACACATTAGGATTAGGCTTGCGCGGCAAATTTTGAGGTCAAAATTGAAAAAAAACGATTAAGAAAATGACTTTATATTGTACAAATATGTACAAACTAGGACTTATACTTAAATTCTCAGCTCAATTTTAATTAGAAATTATTTTAAGAACTTTTTTCTAAAAAAATTAATATTTTTTTAAAAAAAATTTTTAAAAATAATTTTTAATTAAAATTGAGATGAGAATTTAGGTATAAGTCTTTGTTTGTACATATTTGTACAATATAAAGTCATTTTCTTGGTCATTTTTTCAATTTTGACCTCAAAATTTGCCGCGCAAGCCTAATCCCAATGTGTTCAAATAGCTTTATGTTTAATATCATTTATTTTAGTTTTGGCTAAAGTTTCATAAATTTTAAAATTTGTTTTATATTAAATAAATCTTGTAGAATTACAGATAAAAATTATACTTATATATTGAGTAGTTAAAAAATTACATGAAAGATCAAACTATGTTTTGTAGTACCTTCTTTGCACATTTTTAAGACTCCTGTTTTTCCCTTAAGGGGGAAACGGGGGTCTCCAAAGCAAAGGGCACCAGTGTTAATCTTTTTGGAGAAACAAACAATTTTATCTGCCACATTTCTCCGGCTGTATTAAATATTTTTACAAGCGGATTTTTTTTGTCTGATAAATGTAGCTGACTTACAGGTCCCGACCTTCCCACTTTTTGAAATTGGATCAATTCTTTTTTTTTAATTTTCAAAAAGAAAAAAAAAATACACAAAATATTTGAAGCAATTTCAAAAAGTGGGAAGATAGAGACCTGTAAGTTATCTACATTTATTATTTAAAAAAAAAATTGTTTGCAAAAATATTCAATACAGCTGGAGACGTGGCAGGGAAAATAGTTTTTCCCATTGGATTAACACTGAGGCACTTGTGTTTGGAGACTGTTGATAGTTGTGGTTAATTTAAATTATGGATAAATTGTATGTTTCAGATGTGCAAAAATGCGTGTCAACGAGCTTTCAACAGGGAGTGTTATGGTTGTGAAAAGGGCCTTACAGTATACTTGGCTACTGACAATGTCTGCGATATGAGTAGTAAGAGCATTTTGTCTTACTACTATCTTTTCGATGCTCATTCCAACCTTATCAAAAGTCTTTGTTCCGAATAAGTTAAAAAATTCTTTTATATTTATTTCAGAGACTTTACCTTGCAATGGGTCAAAAGCAGAAGATAAGCTGAAAGAGGAATTACGCACTTGTAAACTTCAGTGTAAAGTTGATTGTAGGTAATGACAAATTTCACGAAAGTCAAGGGGGACCAGACTCGAAAATTTTCCAAAAAAAACTTTTTGAGATTTTTAGAGTGGAATAATATTTCAAATGTCGCCTACAAATAGGTATAATTTTGTAGGCAATATGTCCATTAGAAGTATTTATTATTGTTTTTAAAAAAATACTTTCTGCATAAAAGACTACTAGAAATTAAACTTTAAACGCGTTTTTCTCAAAATGCATATTTTAGGACAAATGTACCTTTTTCTCAGTAACTACTGAATATTTTGCTTAGATTTATTTTTGCACAAACACATTATGTATTTTTACACTTTCTATCATATGCTTTTAAAGAAATATTTATTACTTAAAAAAAATAATTTTGTTGATTTTTTATGAAAATGTGCTAACAAATTTTCGAAAATTCATAAATTTGAAATTATTATGTTTATTTCTAAAAGCATATGTTTAGCTGTGTAAAAGTATTTGAACTTTAACTGTGTAAAGTTTTAAATTAATCCAACAAATACTTCCTGAGAAAAAGGTACATAAAAATAACCATTTTAACATGGGGGTCAATGGGGGCTCCGGTCCCCCTAATATGCATAATAAACATGTAACTCAGGAGATTGAAACAATATTTTTTAATGGGTGTGTAATAAATTTTTAGAAAATAAGTTTCAACCATCAATACTATAATAACAGGTCAAGAAAGTTTGTAACAGCAACAGTAACCACTACCACAAAATATTTCTGCATCTAATAACAAAAATGGTATAATAACGATTCTATAGCCACCTGATAAGAAATAGAGGTTAATTTGGTAATGGTAATGTAATCGATTCCAGCTGAATATATCTAGCCTTCTTTAGGAGCTTCACACAGATAATTACGTCACGTAATTTAGAACCGTGTTCAAGTGACGAGGTCGACACCTGAGCGGGCACCCAAAGGAACTTGGAGCGACGTCGTACGCTATCGCCGTGTAGTATGGCTAGGACAAGGTTAATTTGGGATCTGCGCAAAACAATCGAATAGATAGATAGCGGGTAACACACCATTAAATTTTAAAAAAATGGAGCAGCAAATTTTAGATCAATGAAATGTTATACAAATTTTTTGTCCCTTTTTATATCTTGATATAAACTCATTTATTTGAAGCTCATTTAAAATTTAATATATTTTATTTATCTCATTTTTATAATCTTCTCATTTATTACATAAATATTTATTTAAATTATATAATTTTATTTTAGGAAGTTAAAGTACTTTTATTCTCACGAAGAAATTCCTGAGGTAATAAGAAATAATTGTTATATTTTCGAATTAAATTATTGTGCGTTTTATTTACTGGTGCTTAAGTATGTTTGTTTTAAATTAATTTTAAAAATGCATTCTCTTTTTACAGACTTTAATGGAAGAACAGTAAGTCAATTTATTGTTTTGCAGAAATATTTATTCGGCATATTATAATTAGAATTCATATTTTGTTTTCCCAGTGTGAATAGGGCGATGTCTTAAGTACTACACTCTTAAAACAAACACTCCCAATTTACCTCAGTCTGAGTGGATTTCACTCCTCCAGACTGGAAAATGCACTTCTCTTTTTGGAGTGGATCCTTTGTGTGTTAAACCTCCGACAGGATCACTCCAAACGAGTGATTTTAACTCAGTCTGAGAAAATATGCATGCCTTTAGGGTGTCGAAAATGCACTTCTCCAACTGGAGTGGATTTCACTCTTTTGTTTTAAGAGTGTAGGTATGTCCACAAAGTAAGTTTCGTTAGATTGTATAAAAAAAACGGGTGGTACACATATACAGAAACAAATTTATGCGTGTCTGTTACTCTGACGATGAATTGATTAACTTAAGAATTATTGTCATGATTATTTTTTTTTTAATTTCAGAAATCTAATTCTTGTTTCATTGGATGTCGACGAACCTGATGTAGTTGTGATCCAACAGCATCCCCGATATCAAGTACGTTAAGAATTACTTAAGTTCATACAAATCTTATCAGTAGATGGAAATATAATTCATTTATCATCCGCCCGTCACTTCTTAGCATCTATAATAATAAAAGAAAGAGTCTGTCTGTGTGTATGTCTGTGGATTGCAAAAGACCTACTTAGACTGCTCTAAAAAATTCGAATTTTTTTTAAATAAGGATTCCTTTTAATACCTACGTGTGCACCTGAGACTTAGTTTTTTCATATTTGATTGTTATTTTTAATTAATATAATTTGTTTAAAAAAAAACGTCATCCACGTGGGATTGCGGGACCATAACAGGGCTTGAAAATACATGGACCGGGCCGAAACGGGGGCTTGACGCCATGCTCTATTAGTTTGATTGATTGAGTTTGGTTGAGATATACGCTCGCCCTAAGGCTGCTTCATCTTCTATTAGTGTTTGCCTTTTTAAGTGTGCATAAGCCAAGACGAATTTAATTTTGTTTTGATTTTGCGTGTATTTTCACAAGTAAGCAATGCGAAGTTAACGGGTTCCCAGTAAGGCGGGACCATACTGCTAGTCTCAAATATTTTGGTTGTGGAAGAATCCACTATAACCCTTGCAGTCCCAATGACAATTTGGCATCATCATTTTAGAAAAAATTTCTGATTGTCTATTCGATAGCCATTTATGATATCAAAAAGCACATCTTCAAACTTTTTTATGCCAGAAAATATTTTTTATTAATCTCAATCGATGTTAGTCCGATTATTTTCTAAAATTATGATCAGAAACATGATGATGCCTAATGGAATCACTGGGACTGAAAGGGTTAAATACAGATAGCGAACACAAAGGAGGTAGAGTTGCCAATCTCATGGTGTATGGCGAGCATATGGGATTGCGGGATTAGTTAGGTTCGAAATAATTTGACACACAACTACACATGGGGTAATTGGTTTGTGGGTTGTTTGGTAGACATGCATTTTCAAGCTTGTGTGTTTGATCAGAGACCCGCTTATAAACCTTCGTCAAGTAAGACAGACATAACACAGACTCACACATACGGGACAGATGCTGCCATCTATCGCACTCAGCCTCCACAAATTAGACATATCCCTGAAGGAGATGAAATAGTCTCCAGGTACCTGTACCCGCATATACATGAGACAAACACAAACATCCATGCCTTACCGGGATTCAAGCCCGAACCCAGAAGCTCCAAAGGCTAGCTCCCTAAAAGTTGTGCTGCCGGGTCGGCGGGGATATTAATGAAAGTAGGATTGCAGTTAATTATTGATGACCGTCATCAATTGTACGTTCGAATTTCATTTTGACTTGATTTTCAATAGATTTGTATTTGTTGTATGTATTATTTAACACATTCAGCATCACCTCGGAAAACTCTATAAATTAAAAATGCATCTATGCAATAACACCAGGCAAGATGCAAGTTCGAACTGATGCCTTTCTGTTGAGAAACTGTTTCTAAAGAAATACGCTCCTGGCAAAAAAAAGGAATTGCCAAATATACACTCCTTGTAAACCTAAGTTGGGTAAATAGAAATATGCTATGAAGACGATCCTTCCACGGATGTAAAGAGTTCCATAAATTTTTTGTGAATCCATCCAGAAAATATGTTTAAAACATTAATTCTTTTAATGTCTAACTACATATTTGAATATTATTTGAGAAAATTTTGCAATTTTATCACAATGAAAAGTGTTTTTGGTTAAATTGTATTCAGATCATTTTGTATGTAAATATTACCTTACAAGAGTTTTCAACTAACGGACCAATCGCACTTTTCCCCCTGCCTTGTTACTATTTTTTTTACCCAAGTTAGGTTAGCACGGAGTGCATATAAGAAGCGATAGGAGGACTATATAACTGTAATTTTGTTTTGATTTGTACTAATTTTGACGAAGACAGAGAATGGTATAGAGATATGTTACCATGTGAAGAGTACACGGGAAGAACCGATTGAATTCGTATAAGGCTTTCCTTAATAGCCTCTTTGGGGATGACAGCGAGAAATCGCCTAAACTGGTGTAAAGAAGCCGGTCACTCGCTTTGTTTATCTTTCACGGCAACCTTAATTCACACCAGAGTTCAGTTGAACGAGTCACGCGTTTGTACCGCAAATGAAGAACCATAAGAAAAACCGGTTTCCGGTCGCCAATATCCGCCAAGCAGAGACAATTACGGAAAGACTCTAAAGAAATCAATCGGTTCTTCCCGTGTACTCTTCATATAAGACCCTTAAGTACATGTTCTGTTTATAATGTTTTGTTCTTCTTTAGGATGTAGAGCTCTTCAGTTACATCGGAGGCTACATGGGCTGTTGGCTTGGAATGTCTATTTGGGCACTTGTCAATTACCTAAGCAAAGGAATGAAGCTGGTGAAGAAAGGCTCAATAGAAATTCACAGAAAAGTATCCATTAACAAAAAATAGGCGATTGTTCGAAGAGCCAGCGAGATCGGCGATTGTTACCAGAGAATAGGCGAGCTGTTTCTCGAGAAAATTTATACTATACCAAAACCGACCTTAAGTTTGCAGTATACAAATGTTCTACGAGAAAAAGGGTAAACAGTTCTCATTTTTGAGTGCGAGAATCGAATACAAAAAGGTATTTCACACTCAATAAACAAATTGATTTGTTATTTCAAGACATAAAATTACTATTTTTATTAGTTAAGCTTCAGTTAGAGTGTTATTTTATTTATTTTTTTCCTTCGATTGTGACGTAACAGGGCGCACGAATATCAGGGTCGAAAGGAGCAGCCAATCAGAGTACGCTAAGTTGCGGCGCCAGCCGGGTTGTTTACCCAGTTTCCTCCGCTCAGTACATTTCTCTGCTGCAAACTTAAGCTCGGTTTTGGTTATATGCCTTCTAATTTTAATCGAAACTTGGCATTTGCTTCATGTTTATTTTGCATAATAAAAGATACTCTGTGTCTAATTACATAATTTTATGTTATTCGAACATAGTAATATCCTATGTTAAATAAAATTGATTTTTGTTAAATACTGTATCAATATATACCTACTCTGTAAATAAAAAACGCATGCTACAACTTTTGGTTGCTGAATTTATTTAAATTATAAGTTGGCTATTCATTAGGGTAAACTGGGGTAAAGGCTAGACACACATAAAACAAAAACCGGAACTGATCAATGAGTGGAATTAGCTTTTTTTTAATGAGAGTATTTCTTTTTTATGATGGAGTTAAGTAGTATTAGTTTCATTTGTTTTATTTTATTTAGGTTGTAATGTAAGTTGGACAATTAGTAAACACTATAGGTAATAATGTACACTTCACTTACTGAAAAGTTGGTAACATTTAAAAAAATACAAACAGCCCCATTTCATTCAATATATGCAGGGTGTCCCAAAATGGACTACCTGTTTTTAAAAATTAATAAAAAAGAAGTGGATAGAGATATTTACACAATTATTGTAGAAAACGAACGTGTTCCCTTGAGAAATTTGAGATGGAACACTTTATTATGTTAGTACACAATTTAGCTGACAGATGACGCTGCAGCTCCGTGTGTTGGTTGTTGTACTGTATGAAAGAACTAGGCATGCGTATTCACCGAAAAGAAGGACACGTGGTCAGAAGTGTTCAGTAGCTTTCAGTTCAGGGAAATCAGCAATAAATATTACGTTTAATCCTTAAGATGATGTATTCCCTGAACTGAAAGCTACTGAACATTTCTGACCACGTGCCCTTCTTTTCTGTGTATACGCATACCTAATTCTTTCATACAGCCAACACACGTTGTTACAGCGCCATCTTTCATTTAAATTCTGTACTAACATAATAAAGTGTTCCCTATCACATTCCAGACATAACTCATTCGTTTTCTGCAAGAATTGTGTTAATATCTCCATCCATTTTTTTTATTAGTTTTTAAAAGCAGGTAGTCTATTTTTGATATATCTTAATCCGGATTTTGGACGATTAGGAAATGACTAAGAACTGTAATGCAAAAGAAAACGATTACATATATGAACCGTTAAATATAAAAAAGGATAAGACACATTTTTTAGTTTTCATATATTCGTATGCTAAATACGCTCGGTTTTCATTTTATTGGAAAGAAAATTTAGTTGCATCTCGATAGGTGTAGAGAAAAAGGGTCACTTTCAGGACGACAGCACTAGCTCGAATGTCTAGGTCAGGTAACTTTTGAAGGCATTGTCATTGATGTTGTAGTTTATTAACAAAAAATTGTTTTCATATTTCACATTAAACTTAATGATATAACGTCTACTTTAAAATATCATATAGAAGAAAACACTACTATCTAATACTATATTTTTTTTGCACAAAGATTCTTCCTTACCTCAGGTAAATCTATGAAATGTTTACCATACAACAACTGTAAAAAAATTATTCCTACTAATGAAACCCGGTGTTCCACTGATAATACCCAGGAACAACAAATATTTGAAAATTTTGCTTCCCCCGGTTTCATGGAGTAAAGTTACACCAAATTTACGGAGTAGAGTTACAAGTTGCACGAGTGTGTTTACCGTTACAGCGTTACACCTATTTTGAGGCGTAAAAACTTAGTGAAATGACATAAATAGTTGCCCAATAAGCGTAGCTTTATTCGAGTCAGTAGTAACGATTTTTGCCGCTTTCATCGAGTAGCGTTCATTACGGTGAAGACCAATTCAATCAATTTTAGCTTTGATGCCACAAACACGGTGAAGCAATTTTTTATGCGACTAGTTTAAATACATTACTAATTTTTGAATGGCTATGGCCTGAAACTCTATTTAGTTTGGCATTGATTAATCTAACCTATTCTTTTGCGACGCGAATGCTTCCAATCGGCAATGTGGTTATCTCCCTTTTATGGTGCTAAAACGAAATTCTTTCGAAAAACTAATTTAAAATAGATTAATTAAGTTGAAAAGTTGAGAACCTCAAGGGGAATTCGACAATAATGATTTACGTACAAAATTCTAAAAAGTTTCGTAAATACAAAAATAACGAAAGAAATGTTGATAAAAAATGATTTTAATAGCCAGGTGATATCATTAATTCGATGAATTTGAATACATATTTTTGAAATTTTAGGAAGCGTGACTTCAAAATAAATAGTAATAATAAAATAATGAAATGGGAGAGATTTTTCATATGATACGTCTTGGGCGAAAGGGCAAAACCTTTAGGATTAAATAATGCAAAAAGTAAACAAGACCTCACTCACAATCATGGTTCTTTCAAAATTTTCGAAAGTTTTTATATTTAAAATTGTCACCAAATCAAAATTCAAGCAAATAAAATGTGTGCAGATATTAAATATTAAATTCTAAGTTATCTTATGGTTAAATACAAAATTTGTAATTTGGTTGCAAAATTTTTCGAAATTAATAAAAAGCTAAATAATATTTATTGTTATGTATCTTTCTTATTTTCTGATTCTATAAATTGTCGCAGTGTTCGGTGGACTTGCCCCCCCACCAAGAAAGTTATAAGTCATATTATATAAATTAATTAAATCTATCATAAAAATTAAAAAGGTGATTCCAATCGAGATTCATTAAGTAATCCAAAAGTCTTTTATCATTGGTATCATTTAAAGCAATGACGTATAGAAATATTATGTAGACTTCTTTGTTTGATATTGTGTAGATGCTCATAAAAAATATAGATGTCTTAAATTTAGTATAAGATAAAATTTTAATTTAATATGCTAATTATTAAAGAAAAAATAATCTGTTAGTTAAGCATAGACAGTTTTGAAGAAGTCCGTTCATTATTTTTAAAAGTTATTTTCGTTTTTATTCTTAATTTTGTTAGAAAATGATTTTGAATTATTTCATTTTTTAAAAATTCATCCTAAATATTAGTAGAATATTTTTTAAAAGATATAGTGTTTTTAGAAGATTATCGGAATTTGAAAAGTTGATATTTATAGTTCGTGGTTTAATAGTTATAACCAAATGTTTTTGACAGGAGTTATCAGTAAAATAATTTTTTCGTGTTAAGCATAATAAGGAAAACTATTAAACGAATTTTGTATGCAAACGATTTTTTTTGTTTTAGGTAGAATAATGGTTCTAGAACCTAATTAAATATTTTTAAATATCTCTAATAAGTTGGATCACAAGGTTTTTTTAATCGAATTAAATTCAAGATTATTACAATTGAATATTTAATATTATTGAAACAAAAAAAATACAGATTTCGAAACAAAAAGTATAGATAATGAAATACAAAATATACAGAACACAAAAATGATTACAATATAGCTGTATTACGGCACATTGATAACCGCTATCACACTACGAAATATTTATGGAAATTAATTTTTCCGTTGAAGCCATAATTACTTATTCGCGCAAACGACAAACGAACCCTATTCTTAATAGCTTTTAAACGTGTTCAAAAACACGCAGGCATTAGCTGATACTTCATTGTTACCAGAAAAACTTTGAATTTTTTCGCTTCGAAATTTACTCCAATAGTCCTCTCGAACACTGTCTAATTGGGTAAGTCTTTTCTTTTTGTATTTTTCAGAAGATTAAGTTAGATATTGAAATGTTGTTAGATGATCAATTAAATAATTAATAAAGTTAAATATTGAAATGTTGTTAGATGAATAATTAAATAATTAATGAAGTATAAACTTTATAATGTTGTTTTATACAATGTTCATAAAATGTAAATAAAAAGGAAAAGTAAAAACTTATAAAGAAGAGTATGTGTAGTGTACATAGCAATTAACAGCACAAATATTATAAGATACATTAGAAAGTTATGCATGTATATACATTTTTATAAATGTAATAAAATTTACATTATTAGATTTGTAGAACACTTTTGATTCTGAAATTATTCAAGTAGCTTTAGCATTTTTAATTGACATGACATTCTAATTTTGTATCTTATTTTGATTAAGTGATTTTTATTCTGTAATATCTAAGCTATGACTCGCGAAAATGAGGATTTGGCGACGATTGAGGGGAAATCCGAAGAAGAAGCGCCAACTTCAGACACTTGTAATTGGGAAAAGATTGGACAAGTTCTGAAGATCGTGATTTTTACTTTATGCGCGATCGGATTTGTGTACCAAGTGGCCGAGTTCTATTCTTATTTTCTATCCTACCCCGTGATGACGAACCTCGAAGTAATTTCCAGCGATTCGCTTCTGTTACCTGCCATCACTTTTTGCAACATCAATCCGTAAGTAAATATACCACACTCTGAGGTGAACTAAAAATCAAAACCATATCCTAAAACCTAAAAACAAATTCATAATTTTAAACTAAAACTTTTGTACAGCAATGGTCATTATTTAAAAAATAGGGAAGAGTGTTGTACCTTGGGACGCTTGTACCTTGGGACACTGACAATTTCTAAGAATCTATTGGCAATATCCATACATTGTTTATTTCTAATAGTAGCCTTAACCAACAGACTTCATCATAATAAAATTTAACACTAGCATCATTGAATTGATGAAATGGTGACAAAAAATAATATTTCATTACCCCAAAGTAAATATTTTTCTCATTCTAATATAATTTTTTTACCTTAGTACTCTTACAAAAAGTCAACTGCATTTTATTTTCTTCATAAAAGAGAAGATTTTAAAATATTTTGGTTATGAGAAAATAATGATAATGCATTTGGATTGGTCAGTATCTTGCTTTTATTTAAACCATGTAGTGTGTTGTACCTTGGGACAGTAAAGCATATTGTATCATCATATAATGTTAAATAATTTGGACTTGCAATTTTGCTGTATAATTTAAATTATTCTTGAATTATGAAGTTTTATTTGTGTATTTCCTTTAAAAAACAATAAAGTTTGTTTCCTGACACAAATTAGTTCAAGTGTATGACTATTGACTGAATTATAAAGTATGTCCCAAGGTACAACATCATATTGAACCTTGGGACAGTTTATCCTCTCCACTTTAAATGAGTGGCAATTTTTTTAATTTCAAGCTGCCATAATTTTAAAAAATATATTATCTATAATAATAAAAATGAAGTTTTGTGTGTATGTATGTCTCTCCGAAACTCGCAAACTAGACATTTGTTTGACTCGTAACTTGGTAGAAATACGTAGTTCATACTTGAGTTGCAAAATAAGAACTTTCAGAGCTCAAAATGTTCTATTTTTAGAGAAAATTCGAATTTTCTGAAAAAAATACACCACTTTGGCTTAAATCCGATGAAAATTTTTCTTTCGAGTTGCCATTCAGCAGAAGAAATTAAAATAAACTGTTCGAAAATAGTTAAAATATAAAAAAGAAAATACTTTATTCTTAAAAACTTACAAATATTTTCATTTTAAAGATTTAGTTTACAATCATTTTAAGTAGTAAACTTTCATTTTATATTATTCTTTAATTTATATCAAGGCAACTTTTAATTTTTAACTTGATATTTTAATCTATAATAATAAAAATGAAGTTTAAAATGTTTATTTTTGTGTTGCCATTACTTTCAGAAACTAAAATCATCATTTGAAAATAATTGATATGTTTCAAGTGACGTATTTCTTACCAGTTTTCATACGAGGATATATTGTGGGTTTAGTTGATGATTTCTTCATTGATGGTTTTGTTTATTGCAAATATGCAGCAATAAATGTATGGCTAAGCAATTACAGAAATGCGATGGTTAATAACGAAATTGCACTAGAGCTGCGTATAAGCGTTTTATGTCTTTATTGTTTCGCCAAATATGTTACCAATCTCGCCAAATTATTAATTAAAACTCGCCAAATGGGCAAAATGTTTGTTAAGCTATTACTGAACTATGATGGTTAATAAAGGCCATCGCATTACAGCTGCATATTAGGATTTTATGTCTTTATTTTTTCGCCAAATACGTTGCCAATCTCGCCAAATGGGCACAATGTTAAGCTATTACTGAACTATGATGGTTAATAAAAGCCATCGCACTACAGCTGCATATCAGGGTTTTATTCTTTATTTTTTTCGCCATATATGTTGCCAATCTCGCCAAATTATGTATAAAATTCGCCCAATGGCCAAAATGTTTTTTAAAACTAATTTATAAGCTGGTTGGTTGTGCTAAGGTCATTGTGTTAGAGCTGTATAATGGTGTGTTTGTAGCTATATCTATTTTCTCGCCAAATTATTTCCCAAAACGCGCCAAAAGAGTTAAAAGGTTTTATTTATTTATGGTCTTTTTTTGTTTTGTTTTGGTTTGAATTAACGTCGCTCTAGAGCTGCACGAGGGCTATTGGCGAAGGGCGTCGTATTTTAGAACCACAGTCAGGTTACGATATTTATTTATGAGGGAATTGTGGTGCCATTTATGAGTGCATTTTACATCGTATTTTTGATTTTGGAATTTTAAAACAATGAAACGGGATTTCATACTCGAAAACGAGCGGGAAGAATAACTTAAGTTTATGATTTTATTCCTTTCCTTGCGGAAGCGCCCCAAAACGCCCGAACAACTAAGGATTCGATAATGTTATTCCTTTCAAATACTACGAGGAAGCAAATATCCTTCGTAGCGAAAGGGTTAAAACAGGTTATATAGTACACATACGTGGATCGATTTTAATTTTTTTTAATCCGTGCGAAGTACGGGTATAAATTTGCTAGTAGAGGAATATATTGGTGTGTTGAAATGCTGCTTTTAAATTTTTATTTTGACTATAATTATCGAAGAAAAAAATTAAAATGTAAAAATTGTCCCAAGGTACAACACTCTCCCCTATATTATAAAATGTTCTATTATATGTACATGTGAAAGATCAACCATTAACAAAATATTTTTTTTAAGCTGTTCAGTCTCAGTGATGCCATTTGGCATTATCATGTTTCTGATCATAATTAAAAAATATATACATAGGTTTGACATCTATTGGGATCAATGAGAAATATTTTCTAATAGAAAAAGATTGAAGAAACGAATGATGTGCTTTTTGATACCATAAATGGGGCTATAGATGATCAGAATTTTTTTTCTAAAATGAAGATGCCAAATTGTCATTGGGGCTGAAAGGGTTAAAAAAGTTAATTCGAAAACATTTCAGGACTCTTGACCAAATAAAAATTATAACTCGAGAGAAATGATATGGGTTTTTAGTTTAGAAGCAGTTAAATAAAATAGGTTTCAGCAATTTATCGCAAAGTGTGTGGAAAAGTGACCTGTTTGACATATGACTCTTCGAGTTAAAAACGCCAAAACATTCTAAATAAAAAAATTCGACCCAGCCAATTAAAGCAAATCTTTAGTAGATTGGTAGAATAGTTGTAATATAGCTAGAATATACTTATTTTTTTATAATGAAATGCAATGAAAAAGAATTTTTTTTTGCAGCTGGGTTACTTTTCCGCGCACTGTGCGATATGGGGTCAAAGCTTTCTAAAATGTTGTTTTGTTACTTACTGACCACCCAATAAGTAAAAGTTTTGATTATGAATTAGATAAATAACTAAGCATATTTTCTTTTTATTTTATTGAGATACAGTTAAAAGTGTTTTTTCACATGTTTTCAGTGTTCAAGTGAGCAAATATTGCAAGAAGTATCCAACTCATTGTGGGAGGCCGAGGGATATTGATACATTCTGCATTGACTACCCACATTATTGCAAAAGAAATAAGACCCTACACATCATAAATGGGGATCAAATAATGGTGAACACATAGAACATTTATTAAAATTTTACCCCTTTTGGTTTTTTTATTCTTTGTGGCAGTGTACCAGGCCGTGAGGTAAAATAAATTCATGTGAAGCAAAGTCTTTGAAATGCCGCCCTTTACAAAAATCAAATTAATCGAATTAAAAATTTTGACTTAAATGCTAAATTATGCAACCAGGTGAGGGTAGTTAGTATTTATTGTTTCTCTTTTCTTTTTGACAAATTCTTTGAACATTAGGCGAAATCGAGATGGGTCATATTTTTGGACTTTTATAGTAAAAGTTTTTAGAACCTTTCTGTAATAAAGAAGCAACTTTAGCCTAAATTAAAGCAACTCATCTAAAACCATGAAACAAAAGAAATCATAGGCGTATTCATCAGAATCTTCCCTCTTATATTTTAATTATTTTTATTTTAGAAGAATAGGAAATATTAGTTTGAAATAATTTTAATTAATGTAATATTATTTTTTTGTTGTACAGCCAAGAAAAGTTTATTTGATTTAAAAAAAATAAGAAAAAGGGGTATTTGTCAAACCTGATAGTGCCGCCTCTACTCAATTGCATCATAGCACCCGATAGTACCGCCTCTCTGCATCATAGCACCACACGGCCCTGCAGTGTACGTACACTCTTAAAACAAACGAGTGATTTAACTCAGTCTGAGTTAATTTTCACTCTTTTCAGTGTCGAAAATATACTTATCCTATTGGAGTGGATTTCACTCTTTTGTTTAGTTAACACTCTGACAGGATCACTCAAAACGAGTGATTTTAACTCAGTCTGAGTTAATTTTCACTCCTTTAAAGTGTCGAAAATGCACTTCTCCTATATGAGTGGATTTCACTCTTTTGTTTTAAGAGTGTAGAGGGAATGTGTATAATGAAAGTTGTGTTTTGAAGAGAGTGCAAAGAGATAACTACTGGTCAGAGGACTTGAAATATGGAGGATGCAAATTAATTTGGCAAACAGCTATCTAGTAATGGAATTCCGGAGCAAAAGAGAAGGACATTTAAGACAGATCTCTCATAGTCAGGACACAACACTATAAATAAAAACTTGTGGACAATCACATCACATTTTGCTGTTAGATAATACACCAAAGTCTTTTAATCTCTATTTTACCGAAAATTGATGTTTTCATGGCGTACAGTGTCACATTAAAAACTTACTCCAATAGCGTTTAAATATAGATGATGGGTGCATTCAATCATTGCAATTTTCGCCCTCTGTATTACACAATAAATTTTGGTCACCTGTAAATTCGCAGCCCTGGGTGATGGCAACTTTTTTACCATCACAATTATGATTGTAAATTATAATAATTTTTATAGTTGAGGTAAACTGAAATATGGTATTGTTTTCATGATCTATTTATTTAATAGTTTCAATGATCTTTGTTTGCCATTCCTTCAGTGGTTTGGTCAAATACCACATTATTCTGACTAGTAGTTCTCATACTAAACAATTACTTTAATTAGAATTATTTAACTTTATATTTTAACAACGATGAATATCTTAATTTTAAGATACCAAAGAAGGAATATCAAAAATTTGATAGCCGTCTAACCGAAAATGACGTTATGGAATTAGGCCAGAACCCTTCGGATTTTGACATTCCCGTACCGGGTGAAACTCAAAGAAACAAAAGCAGGTAACAACCCAAAACAAAATTCTGTTAACCCTCTAATACATGAATTTTTATTTTCATCCCCAAAAAATATATATGTATCATTAATACTCACACATTATGGGAAAAATACTAAAAAAAAATTTAACTGCATTAGAATTTAAATAATTTCAATGTTTAAATTTTTTTCCATATGACAAAAGCCAACTGCGAAATTCCAATTTTGATAATAATGACTTGGAAACTACAAAAAATATTTCAAAATAACCCTTTTTAACTAGGATTAATTTTTCAAAATAATTTATTAGTATTTAGTACTAATATTATTATTCTTTGAATACTGCCAAAAACGTAATTTCACAAAAGTTAATAACCTCACTCTTTAATTTTGAATACACTTTTACTACTGTCATCCATGAGGATTATTAGTAACTAAAACTTTAAAATGAAATGTAATAGATTAAAAAAACACAGATTTGTCTAGAAGGAGCTCTAATTTAATAGAATAAAGTGGATTATGTTACTTGTTACCAAACGGTAACAGTATGCATTAGAGGGTTAACTAAAGTTTACTGTGACTATCTTTTAATGTTACACCTAAGCATTTTATCAAACAAAAAAAACTTTTCTAAAAAAAAATACAATTTTACCAATTTATATTTAATCCAACTCATAATTATTTGAATTCCATTTAATTTATGTTTGTATATAAAAATTACAAACATGAATTCCTTAGTGTTATCATGTAATTTTTCTTAAATTAAAAAGTTCTGATTTAAAAAAAAGATATCAAAGACTTAGAGGGGATCCAAACTCTTTTTAATAACTTTTTGATCTTGTGATATTAAAATTCAAAATAAAGTATAAGCAAGTTTGTTTATTTTACAAAATTGTAATTTGAATGTAATTATTTGATTTTTTTTATCTTCAGTCTTTTCTTTTCTCATATTTTTCCAGCCTAATTTAAATAGTGTTTTATTTTAATAAATGTAAATAGATGGAGCAATATTTATGCAGAAATGAGTAGTTTGTAGTTCAATAAACTTTTTCAATCACAGCATTAAACATGTTTATACACTCGCCATTTATGTTGATAATAATTCCTAGTCACTGAAATTTTCTGAAAAAGTCCTTGAAGATTTTTTTAACAAGTGGAAGATTGTGTATACATGTTTCTTTTGTGTCGAGTAGATTCACACGAGTTTACTTCAACAACGTGGACAATCAGTTATACTCGTGCTACACAACAAATGCTCGATTTACCAATACTGCAGATCCACCTAATAAGAAGTTTAATAGTAAGCTGAAATTTTTTCTAGTGTTTTCATTTGAAATATTTATAGAGATTTCGTTCATGTATTATATTATAAAATGGAAAAATTGCTTGATAAATGAAGAGTCCACGGGAAGAACCGATTGATTTATTAGGCAGACGCCCGCAATTGTCTGCTTGGCGGACATTGGCAGCAGAAAACCAGTTTCTCTCTTTCTTCGTCGCTTGGTCCAAGCTCCGGGATCGTCAATCGCCTGAATATTGGTAGATAGGAACCACAGAGATAGTAGTTAAAGTATTAGAGTGACAGATCCCGTGACCTACAACAGTGGCTCCATTGGATCTCTTCTGTGAGCTCCTTGCGCGTCCCGTCGTTAGCATCAGAGGTCACGTGTTCTACCACTTTATTACTTTAGCTATGATCTCTCTGGTAGGAACTGATTTCCTTACACAAGTTAAGGCGATTAGTCGCTATCATCGCCAAAGTGGCCTGCTAAGGAAACTTCTCCACAAAATCAATCGGTTTTCCCCTGTACTCTTCAAATACTTGTGTAATCAAGTAAAACTTAAGTTAAGAAAAGTGACAATTAGTTGCCAATAGAATTTGAGGAGCTTTTGGGTTTCTTTCTTCATCCGCCATTCTTGATGATGTAGATTGGCTGGGTTTTCGAACTTCAACCTTCTACACTCCCAAAAAATTGTCTTTGAATGACCGGAAATTTTACTAGCAATTTCACTGCCGGTACATATCTGTAATTTGACTAATCGTGTTGAGGATTTTTATGGACCGCGCAGGCACGTATCCGCAAACAAAAAGGTGTCATTTCACACAATATTCCGACAGCAAATTTGCCGGTAAAATTTTCGTTAAGAGGCATAGGAGTCTTAAAAATGTGCAAAGAGGGTACTACAAAGCATAGTTTGATCTTTCATGTAATTTTTTTAACTAATCTATATATAAGTATAATTTTTTATATGTAATTCTATAAGATTTATTTAATATAAGAGATTTATTTAATATTAAGAACTTTTTTCTAAAAAAATTAATAAACATTTTAAAATTTTGATTTAAATTTTTGTAAAAATAATTTCTAATTAAAATTGAGCTGAGAATTTAGGTATAAGTCTTTGTTTGTACATATTTGTACAATATAAAGTCATTTTCTTGGTCATTTTTTCAATTTTGACCTCAAAATTTGCCGCGCAAGCCTAATCCCAATGTGTTCAAATAGCTTTATGTTTAATATCATTTATTTTATTTTTGGCTAAAGTTTCATAAATTTTAAAACTTATTTTATAATAAATAAATCTTGTAGAATTACATATACAAAAATTATACTTATACATTGAGTAGTTAAAAAAAATGACACGAAAGATCAAACTATACTTTGTAGTACATTTTTTGCACATTTTTAAGACTCCTATGACCTCTTAACTGACTTAGGAATTTTTGAGACTGTAGTATTCAATGAGTTCTTGATTAAAACCCTTCCCATTTTTAATAAATTTTCTGCAACAGCTTTGTTGCTGGGCATTCAAAGTTCCCAAAGGGCGTACGTAGGCTGGACTTCGATGCAGAAAGAAATAATAACTAGGGAACACTCTTAAAACAAACACTCCCAATTTACCTCAGTCTGAGTGGATTTCACTCCTCCAGACGGGAAATGCACTTCTCCTTTTGGAGTGGATCCCTTGTGTGTTAAACCTCCGACAGGATCACTCCAAACGAGTGATTTTAACTCAGTCTGAGAAAATATGCATGCCTTTAGGGTGTCGAAAATGCACTTCTCCTACTGGAGTGGATTTCACTCTTTTGTTTTAAGAGTGTAGACAAACCAGTGAGTGAACAGGCCCCATTGAATGAACATTTGGTAAATAAAATTAAAACATTTTAATTGAAAATCATTTCACTAGATTGATTGGCAACCCTGACTTCCTCCTATCTAGTAGGAAGCTATCTGACATATGGTTGGTTGTCCTGGTCATTATGTCTTGGTGTTTATTCACTGGCGAACGCAGCGCCTTAAACGTTCATTCGCTGGTTAGTCTACCCTACGCAGTGATAAATTTATGATATCCATGGAATTATACACTCTCAGAAATAACACTTTCAATTTTGACGATTCATGAATCCTCAAGCCTCATTTCGTTAATTTTGAGGATTGTTTCGTCAAACTATCACGTGACATTTGAGTAAACGCGAATCCTCACTTTTACGATCGTGATTTGACGATTCTGAATCTTGATTTTGAGGAAACTGAATCTCATTGTTGTACTCACATGCTCAAAAATGACGAAATATTTCTTTAGATTAGACGACATTCAAATCCTCATAAAAATGAGGATTCGAATTCCCTCACTTTGAGGAAACGAAAACTCGGAGCATTTTCCAGTAACGGAATCGTCAAAATAAGGAAAATTTCGTAGTTTTTGAGCATTCATTTTTTAGAGTGTAGCTTATAGACCTTAATGAGTTTACATAATCCACTTTATTTGATTGCACAAAACAATGATTCTATTTTATTATTTTGCGTTTAGCTGATGGTTTTCCCACCAACATGGATCTGTTTCTTTTCGACGTGCAACCAGCCGAATCTTTTCGCAGGAAAGGGAAACATGGTATGCGACTCGTAGTTCACTCTCCGTACCACTCTGTGAACCCCTTCGTCAAAGGAATTTCAATGAAGCCTGGGATGGCATACCGCATTCACTTGAGGCTGGTTAGTATTGTGCAAACGTGTACGAATAGTAACTTTAACGCTTACTACAAAAATTTAGTAAACAATTCATTAAGGTAGGCGAATACCCAAAATTCCCCAAAATTCTAAAATTTTTACTATTGCTATAATCTTTTCCAAATTTGGCATACTGATTTCAAATATAATGAATAATACTATTTAGGCATTTTTTTAAATTCAAATATAATTTATTTATTGTAAACGGTGTTTTTCTACTTCAAAAGGAGGTTTACGCTAACAAGCCTACCACATTGAATTTTCATGATATAAACATTAATTATGTGTTAAATTCTTCGTTTTGAACTGATGCATGCAATGACCCTCTAGAGTTGCATACAAATTACAAGAAAAGAAGTTATTAACAAAAATATTATAAATTAACCACAAAAAAAGGATTTTTTTTCGATTAACTTACACTTGGACATTTTTTTAAAAAAAAAACTTATATATTTACACCTGATGTTAGAGGTTCATGGCACAGATATATATTGAAATAGCATCTGTAAAAAATTTCAGGTAAATTAATATAAAACTTTTTATACCAGAAGTGTTGGCGCAACCCCCTTTTTTTAAGTGAAAAACACCGTTTAAAATAAATCAATTTCATTTAAATAAAAAAAATTGTCTAAAAAGCATTGCTCATTATATTTGAAATCCCTATGCCAAATTTGGAAAAGATTAAAGTAATAGTAAAAATTTTAGAATTTTGGGTATTCGCCTACCTTAACAAGAACAATTATTATTAAATATAAAGTTGAAGTTAATTTGATAATTGGGCACCGCACGCAGGCAGCAAACTGGGTGAAAGTTACTATACCTTGTCTATTTACTAGGCGAGCTTCGAAAACACTTTCTTCCCCCATCCCTTCGCTTGTTTTTCTAGGAAACAGGGGGAGCGTCGTTTCTCTAAAACCGTTTGAGGTTCTGTTGTGATTGACAGTTCAAACCCAAGTAGGGTGCGGGACAAAATACGCTCATGCCGTTTCGACGAAAACCACATGTGTGTGTGTGCGGGGCAGGGGAGGAAAATACTTTCGAAGCTCGCATTCAGGCTAGACAGGGTATAAAAAGAGAGGGCTAATCCGGCATGCAGTTCTTTTACAAAGCAGCTTGAAGTGAGGGGCATGCGTATCTGCATTTCCAGTAGATGAGCGCCACCACGGGTTAACGTGGATGATCACAGACGAAGAGCGCCACCACCGACGATCTTCCGTACTTCTCGTCTCAGCCAGCGCGTCTCTACAGTATTTTAACATGGAGAATAAATATATAGTTGTAGTCGCAGAGTAACCCTAGTGCTCAAGGGTACAAGCAAAGCACGCTTTCTTTTTTGGTCAGAAACTATTATTAATTTTTTTTCTCCAATGACGCTGCAATTTTGGCGGTCAAGCCTTTGCAGACTCGGCTTATTCAACAGAACTTTGTTGTGGCACCATCTGGGCGACTCCCGCTACCAACTTAGACGCTCAGATTACGATGAATCTGAGCTCTCTGTGGATGTTAAAATATGTCGAGATTTAACTTCGCCGAGAGAATCCAAGCCAAATGGGTGCACCGGGGATCTTTTACATGCCACATAACCATCTGACATGCGTGCGCTTGATTTTCCCATCCAGAAAATCCGACGACTCAGCCGGGGATCGAACCCGCTAACTTGGGCTTATGAGACGGACACGTTTAACCTCTCAGCTACTGATCCGACACTATTATTAATATTAATTGATAATATTTTAAGTGAAATATTTTTTTTCTTCGTTTAACCTCTCAGCTACTGATCCGACACTATAATTAGTAATTGATTATTAATTGACAATATTTTAAGTAAAATATATTTTTTTTCTAGAAAGAAGAAATGCATCTTCCATATCCTTATAGAACAGATTGCATTGATCATGAAAAGCTATGGTATGAGAGTGGGAAAACTGCTCCAAGATCTCAGCAAGTAATTAGTCACCTTTTTTTTTTAGCTCCAAAGAACGTGTCATCAATATTCAAACTCATATTTCTCTTTGATATTTTGAGTGTCAAAACTGTACCATGAGACCAAAGCTGTACCATGATGGCAGCAACAAATTGCATTTTTTTCTTTTATCATGCCCCATGGATTTTAAATGAAGAGAACAGGGGAAAAAACCCTTCATCGACAAAAAATCTGCCGTATAGTGGTCGGCTTGGCTAATAGTGGCGATCAAAAACCGTCTTCCTTGGTTCTTCTTCTGTGGTTTAAGCGTCAGAATACTGTCTGGTGGGAATATCGATCATAGAGATAATAAACTCGTGCGCCGCGTGATAAGAACCAATGCAAAACTGTTTTCCTTACAACAGTTTAGGCGATATGACTAGCTTATCTTTACCAAGCAGACCTGATGCAGACGAATTCCCAGGCAATGAATAGGTTTTTCCCATGTACTCTTCAAATATTATGCCTCCAGTGATTACGTAAGATAATGACAGTAGTGTAGTGTTTCTAATGATTGGCGTATTACTGTGAAAATGACTGATTCCCTATTGAGTTAACACATAAGATCCAATCATTTTTTTGCTGAAGGCGCGATCTCATGGAAAAGGCCCTTTTTGTATTTTTGTGTGTGCAGATTATGTTGATTGCTATGGTTTATTAATTTTAACAATGCATAATACTTCTATCATACGTTTCAGGTGTGTAAAAATGCTTGTCAACGAGCTTTCAACAGGGAGTGTTATGGTTGTGAAAAGAACCTTACAGTATACTTGGCTACTGATAAGATCTGCGATATGAGTAGTAAGAAAATTTTTTCTTGTTCATTGTTCATTTAATATAATGAGAAAATCAATGAGGGTGTTGCTTAAAATTACACTCGAAGAGGAAAAGGGACTCTTTTCCGCTGAGTTCATGTCCAATTTGTCAGTTACGTGGTTGGTAGACATATATATTTTCAGGCTTGTGTGCTTGGTCAGCGACCACCTAGGGTTAGGAAGGAGTAGAGGGTGTGTCTATCAGTTCAAATGGCTTGAAGCAGGGCTGTCAGGTTTTTCGAGCTACAGCGCATAACAAACCGGCACTGAGGTTCCCAAGATGCACCGCTTTAGCGGTTTTTTAAGCTACTGCGCTTTACATAGTAGCCGAAACTATGGAAACTGGCACTGAGGTATCCCAAGATGCACCGCTGTCTAGCCTGCTTCTTTTGTGCGTTACTGCGCGCATATGCATGGCCCGCTCTATTATCTTTCCTAACTCTATGAGCGACCCGCTTATAAGCCTTCGTCAAGTAAGACGCACACACATACGTGACAGATGCTGCTATCTATCGCGCTCCACCTCCACAATTTAGACATGTCCCTGAAGGGGAGAGAAATAGTCTCCAGGGACCTGTACCCGTTTGAAACTGCCCAATGACCGCCCACAGGACTTTCGAACCCAACAGATTTAACGAGCACGTACTCCGCATATACTCGAAAAACATAAACATTCATGCCTTATCGGAATTCGAATCCAAACCCAGAAGCTCCTCCCTAACCATTGCTCTGCCGTGTCGGCGTTACGTGGTTTTTCAGCTTATCATACGACATCAAACTTTTACGATGAATAGCTGCATTTGTAGACAAATTTAACCACTACAGTAAAACTCATATTAAGTTTGCAGCATGTAAATGTTCTACGGAAAAAGGAGTAAATAGTTCTCATTTCCGAGTGCAAGAATCGAATAAAAAAAGGTATTTCACACTCAATAAACCACTTTATTCTTTATTTCAAGACATATTTGTATTAGTTTATTAGTTTTTTCAGTTAAAGTGCAATATTAATTATTTTTTCTTTCAATTTTGACGTAACAAGGCGCACGAATATCAGAGTATCTCAAAGGGACAGCCAATCAATGCAGGCGAAATTTCGTCGCCTGCTCTGATTGGATAGTGCGGTTTATTTACTGACGACGTTTCCTCCGCTGATGCGCGCGCAACTGCATACTTAATCTGGGGTTGACTGTAGAATCTTCATTCGTGTAATTTATATCATTCATACCTCTTCCCTTACATGCACTGACCAAAATTTTGGTAATTATACTACTCAATAAGATTTTTTAAACAACTAATATTGGATAAAATTTCACAATAATCAAAGCAAAACAACCTTAAGGAACTACTATTAATAGCAATAATTGCGGCCACCATAAATAAAACCAACGACCATTTAATTTTTTCCAGTATTTTGTTCTGGAAATTAAGGTAGGCGAGTACCCAAAATTGTAAAATCTTTACTATTACTTTAATCTTTTCCAAATTT
The DNA here is from genome assembly GCA_023701765.1 of Hylyphantes graminicola. NCBI lineage: Eukaryota > Metazoa > Arthropoda > Arachnida > Araneae > Linyphiidae > Hylyphantes > Hylyphantes graminicola. The sequence goes on along the minus strand of CM043114.1, from coordinate 21,860,561 downwards.
GCCATAGTGATTTCAAATATAATTAACAATGCTTTTTAGGCAATTTTTTTAAATTTAAATATAATTGATTTATTTTAAACGGTGTTTTACAGCTAAAAAAAAAAGGAGGTTGCGCTAACACTTCTAGCATAAAAACTTTTACATTAATTTACCTGAAATTTTTTACAGATGCTATTACAATATATATCTGTGCTATAAGCCTCTAACATCTGGTGTAAATATCGTAGGGTCATTGCATGTATCAGTTCAAAACGAAGAATTTAACACATAATTAATGTTTATAGGATGAAAATTCAATGTGGTAGACTTGTTGGCGTAAACCTCTTTTTTTTAGTTGAAAAAGACCGTTTAAAATAAATAAATTATGTATATATTTAAAAAAAAAATGCCTAAATAGCATTGTTCATTATATTTGAAATCACTACGCCAAATTTGGAAAAAAGATTAAAGTGATGGTAAAAATTTTAGAATTTTGTGGAATTTTGGTTACTCGCCTACCTTAAGCCAATTCAGGGAACCGAACCCTCAATATTTGGGTAACCAGTGTTTTCCCCGATTTGAGTTTATTTCTCTGCTAATTTTATCCTTATCAAGTAAATAAGATTTTGTTAAAGCTCTTAATACGCTAAAAAAATATTTTATTTCAGGGGAGATACCTTGCAAGATTTCAAAAGCAGAAGATAAGCTGAAAGAGGATTTACGCATTTGTAAACTTCAATGTAAAGTTGATTGTAGGTAATAACACATTTGAAAAAGCTATCTAATATCTGCATAATGAACAAATAACCAATCGTCCTTAAAAAAACATTTTAAGGGTTTTTTAACTTTATAAATAAACAAGTTGCAAGTATCAATACATTAATTACATATGAGGAATATTTTAGACAGCAACAATTAGTTGCAACCCCTCCCAAACTATGTTTATGCACCATAAAACAAAATTTGTAAAACAGCATCGATATTCTTTAGCCACGGGACAACAAATAAAGGCTGAAATGGTACCTAATCAAGATTATTGAATAGATGCAATACACTTTCCAATTTAATAGAAAGAGCAAATTGGAAGTCAATAAAGTGTCATTAAAACTTGAATTGCCCTTTTCGATGTGCAAACATATGAACGTGTTTACTGCGTCCGTAGATGTTCATTCTATATGTTAAAATCTATAATAATTTTATTTTAGGAAGCTGATGTACCCATATACTTACGAACAAATTCCTGAGGTAATAAGCTTTATATTTTCGCATGAAAATAGCATGTAATTTATTTTCCGGTGCAAAGGCATAATTCCTTGAAATTAATAAAAAAACATACTTTTCTTTTTTTACAGACATGGTTGGAACAAAAGTAAGTCAATTTATTGGTGTGTTAACTTTAATTATAGTAATAAATAGGTATTTACAATATATTTTCCACTTAATGGAAATGTTTTTGATGGCGGTAACGCTTTTGTTTTCATGAGTATCATTACAGGATTTAATTGGCTGGGTAGGTTTCACGTACTGCAATTTCATTGGTTGCTTCGGTTTCACTCTCAAAATAACAGATATAGATGAAAAGATTTTTTTCTTTGCAAGCTTTCTTTTAAAAAGATTTGAACAACCAATAGCACAGCACGAGATTGGTATTAAAAAAGTTTAATGAGTAAAATATTAGAAAACTAATTTTCTAAAACAAAAGTAAGATATATTAAAGTAATATATTTAAAGATTACCAAAACAAAAGTAATTCCAGTAAACGAATGACAACAAACCGTTGGAGCTGTTGCCATCCACGACGTGAAATATTCCCATTGGCGATGCTTCAATTTATTTATTTTAGCAGTAAAAATATCTATTGAGATTAACTTTTTATTTCAATTTTCAGAAGTCTAATTCTTGTTCCAATTGTTATCGACGACCCGAATGTTTACATGATCAGGGAATATCCTCGACACCAAGTACGTTAAAGGTTATTCAAATTCATATAGATGTATCAGTAAATGAAGTAAAGCTTTTTTTAAAAGCATTTTTTTTATTTCGTCACTTAAGTTCCCACATGTGATTTCTAACTTTGCAAAACGGTAGAAATTTCCTGAACAGTAACCCATGGCGAACTTTCCAAAATCGCGCCAAAAGTCGGCCGGAAACCCAACCGAAATGATAGGATAGGTTTGAATAATCGTCGCATTAGAGCTACACGAGGGAGAGCCGAAAAACGTGTTTGTTCATTTAACACAGGCTCGAATGCTAGGAAAACGTCATCGTTGCGAAGTCAAAGAATTCGAATCATCAGTCGAAGTTAGACGGTTGCCACAAAAAATTAGCTATCGCCAAATCCGAAAAAATCACGCCAAGGGTTACCGTACAATACATTTGATCCTTTCACAACAATTAGATAACACATGTGGGAACTTAAGAGAGTGATGATTTATTATTTTGTACTAGTTTTAACCAAAATAAAGAATAACGTTGTGTGTGTGTATTTCTGTAACAACACATATTTCAAATCAATTAAGTCTTTTTAAGGCAGTCAAAAAACATTGTAAATGGTCTATATTCGGAAAAATGAAAAAAAAAAATAATGCTTCGATAGTTCTAAATTAGTACGGCTTTAAAATTTTAAGTTTGTCGACTACAATTTTTTGACTTTGAAAAGCGTTTTAGCGTTTTTTATTCCTCCTGTTAAAAATATACTAGTTAGTAAACTTAATATCCGAGTCATAGCAAACTATTAATTGTTGTATAGAATTTTCTCAGGAATTAAGTAGGACAAGAGGTGTTTAAAACTCCGTTAACTATTTCCACAATGGAGATATATTAAAGCATCATAAACTGTTTAATAACATTTATTTTTAGCTATATTTTTGAGGGTGATATGTAATAAAAGTGTAAAATCTATGTTTACGATTTTTTTTATCTTAAAATTAGTCAAACTCAGAATCTACGTTTCACCACCATAATTTTTGCGTATGCAGTTGTTAAGTAAATATTCTTTCGTTTTGCTTTAGAATGTGGAGCTCTTCAGTTACATTGGCGGCTTCATGGGCTGTTGGCTTGGTATGTCCATTTGGGCACTTGTAAACTACCTAAGCAAAGGAATGGGACTGATGAAGCAAGGCTCAATAGAAATTCATAGAAAAGTATCCACTAGCAAGAAATCTGCAGTTGTTTGAGCTATGTTCCGTTTTCAGAAATTTATGCAATGTAGATTACTGATTGTAATCTGAACATTGCATTTGCTTCATGTTTATTTTGCATAGACATAGACTATTCTAAAAATGTTCTAACATTGTCGTCTCTACTTTGTTTAAAAACAGATTTTTGTTGAATTATGTATCTATGTAAACTTACTCTATAAATAAAAAAAAGACAATATTATTTTGTTTCGGATTTTTTAAAACACAGGTTGTCTCAAGTATTCATCAGGGTTGATTGACAGGTCATATTCCAGACAAGTTCGAAATCCCAATAACAAAGAAATTAATGCCTTCAGGCTTAATTTAGGGGAATTTAAATCCTAATTTTTCCTTTTGGGAAAATGAATTATCTTTTATTACTATATAAACATAAAATACTTTTGATTCAAAAGAGATATGTTATATTCGAAATGCATCTTTTCGTACACCACAAACAAAATTGATAGGAGTATTTCAAATATATATAGCCCATTGCTGATGTTTATTTTTTAGTGATTTCGTCTTATAATTTGGACTTATCTATTATGTGGTCTGGGTCCGATGGACATAATTTTTCTTATAATAGGTAATGCAGTAAATTAATGAAAGTGTAAATGACAAATTCTATCTAATTTCAAATAAAATTCTAAATACCAAAAAAATCGAGGAATAAACAAAAAAAAATATTACTGGTGTTGGGTTTTCGATCCTGTGGGGGTTTCTTATGATCGGCGATCGGAATTATGTGTCCCCCACACCCATTTTTTCCCATTGGGATTGAATTGCCACAGACATTAGTTTGGAAGCACGACTTCCACTTCTCATTAATAATTGATCTTTCTAATGATTCTGATTGCAAACTATTAAAAAAAAAGTATATGTGTATGAATATGGTTATTCATAATAATGCCTTTTGCACTTCTTTTTAACGAATCATATCCTAAAATATGACAATGCTGTCTTATAATAATATTTATTATAATTTATCTAAAAACTTTTCCACAGACTACTTAGGAATTTCTCTGATAAAATATCCTAACGTTACCCAAGTTACCTCTTCTTCCAAACTAAGCTAATGTTTGTTAAGATTGTTATTAATTATACAAGCAAGTTTTAAATAGTTTCGATAGGAAATTGGGTTATACGAAGATTTCAAAATTTACGAAGATCGTAATTTTTTAAAAAAAATTCCTTTTGTACAATTAACGAAAGATTTTTCAGTGCTTTTTGAAAACTGAAATGGTAAAGCTACATTTTATATTAGAAAGTAGTTTGTGAAGAACATTTTATATTTATAATAATGGTAATTATAAGACAACAAGGGGCCTGGATGGCCGAGTGGTTTGGACCATTACGCCAGCAGTCTACTTCTTGTAACGGGTGCGGGTGCCGGCTCGCTGGCGCAATGGTCAACGTGTTGGCCCTTGGAGCTGGTGGGCTCGGGCTCGAGTCCCGGTCATGGCATGGATGTTTGTGTCCGTCAATAAATATTGTTATTTGTCTAAGTGTTTGTGTCGTCTCTTTCTTTGTGTGTCTCTTGTGATTGTGTCATTTCTGGGGTTGAATACAATAGACCTAAGGTCGCAGTGTTCGGCGAACTTTCCCCCCACCAAGCAAGTCATAACGGGTGCGAGTTCGGTTCCCGCCTTCGCCCTGGGTGTACTTCCCTTCTCTGTGACAGTAAAAATTCTTTCCGTGTCTGTCTTACTTGCCGGAGGCTTATAAAGCGGGTCTGTGATCAAGCACACAAGCTGGAATATACTATATGTATCTACCCCTACTCCTACCGCCCTAATACAACGTTGTCATATTTTACGATATGATTCGTTATAATTACTGCAATAGGTTTGCTTGTGAAACAAGCATAATAGGGTACGGAAAGGAAATTATTTAAATAAGTGGTAAACTTTCATCATATTATTCTTTGTTGGTAATGAATAACCGATTTTATTTACAAACAGCAGAAGTCTTTTGTCATTGGTGTCAAAAAGGATACAAACCAATAGTTGATATTACTATTTATTCCCTTTATAACTGAAACCAACGTAAATATAGGGAGGAAAGTTGTAATATTATATCTTATACTTATTACCTTGCTTAATGTAAATTTCATTTAGAAATTACCAATACAAATTACAAACCTTCTAATATTTTATGATCCAAATGCGTTATTTGGCCAAAAAGTGCTCTAAAATGTTACTTATAGTTTTTAGAAATAGAGTTTAAGTTTTATTTCTATTGCAGTGTTGACATTCTTGAAATAAATCTTTTAATAAATTAGTTTTTTTTCTTTGAACACATCCCCCCCTCAAAAAAAAATTAAAGATGTTCTATGACTTTGTACATTAAAAAAGGCTTTAAAAATGCGATATAAATTACTAAATCTGAGCCCCGCCAACGCAATTCGATATGAAATAGTATTTTTTTTTCATTTAAGAAATTAAAAAGTTCAAAAAATTTTACAAAATATTCTGTTACCTTAATACTAAAAAAAATTATTATAAAATCTAGGGGTTTTTTTTCGTAAAAAACACACAATTTCTCAGTTATTACTACATAAACCAATGCATTTGCGGAAATTATGCACCTTATACGCTTTTTAAAAAGCTTAAAAACCTAAAAAAAAATTCTGACAGCTGCTCTTTAGGCATGTGCGAAAACTTTATTTTGACGCTCAACGGCTCAACAAGTTCTAAACATGTAAACTAAGTTTGAAGTCCGTAACTCTTTTTTTTTTATGTGTAGTATTGCTCACCCGTAGTTCAGAATAAGCATAATCCAAAATGTGTATAAAACCCAAAATCTCCATCTTTCGACTCATCGCAATAATTTCTTTTCATTATACACATTTCATATTAGATAAAAATGGGTATCTCATGTCATACTTTTCAGATAATTAAAAAATATATAATCTGAAGGCAAAAACGGTACACTGTAAAAAAAACCCCTGCTGCTTTTACAGTTAAAAACTGTCAACTTTGACGCCAGTTAATAACTGAATTTTTTACAGTTTAAGACTTTAATTTTTTCACCAGAAAACTGTATTTTTTTTACAGGAAAACTGTAATTTTAACAGGGGTTAAATTAGACGTGCAAAGAGTCACGTGATTGAGATCATCGTTAAGCACAATTACCCAATACTAGCCCTCGCGACCGAGTAGTTACTTGGTCGCAGACGGTTCAGTATTGGGCTGGCACACAAGAGGTTCCTGGATCGAAACCCGGCCAGGTCCTTGCCTCTTCCAGGGACCTCTTGCGTGCGAGACGGTAGGTTTGCGATGCTTTGCGACCTTTAAAATGAAAAAAATCTTTAATTGGAACTGATATTGGAAAGTTGTACACTCATAAAAAAATGTCAATACCTATAATTTCCATTTTGCTTCGAAATAAAAGTTGGCTAAAAAAACTCCCATTAACCACTCCCACACAACATGAAATTAATAAACTTGATCGGTACTTTAATTTTGGTGATGCTATATAAGAATACTAATATGCATTTGCATGCGACACTTAATGAAAAAAACCTCTAACAGCATTTTGCACACACGTACTTGTAGCACGCAAAGGCGTTATGGACCTATGCGAGTTCACAGGAAATGTCGTTATCATATTCTGGGAAAGGTAGTTCAATTTTTAAATGTCAATACTTCTGTTTGCATAAATTTTGATGTTTTCTTAAACTATATTCTTGTTTTTATTTTATTAGCTAAGTAAATGAAAACCAATTACCCTTTTAGAAACTGCCAATGAACTTTAAAATCCAATAATAAAATCCAAAGGTAAGTTTGAGAATTACATAGCATTTATATTAAGTTTTGATAATTGAAATGAGTTAAAAAAAATATCGCGTTAAGTATTATTGCATGATACATCACTTTTGCACTTGCTATTTCTTAAAAAAGTATTTTTAAAGGCTGTTACTTCTGCAAAGAAGGTTTTGGTTGTAAAAATATAAGATGAGATGTATATGAGTACTCACAAAGATGTTCCAAATGTAACTTTTGAACAATAATATTTTGAATTGTAATTTTAATTGCATGAAGATGTGTGGTGCACATCAAAATCTTATTCAGTTTTCGACTCTTTATAAAAAGGGTAGAACAAATACTGTAAAATAATGTATGAAAAGCTTTATAGGGGGTAAATAAAATTAAAAAATATATTTAGTAACTTCACATAAAAACCATTCGTAAAAACATACACTATCGAAACTTATATTTTTCAAAGCAAAATAATAACTAAAAAAAGCTGCAGTTAATATTTACCAATCCTTAGTTAATTCATATAAAAGTTCCAGAAAAGTTTTGCTTTTATTATATCAGATCTTTATATAAATCAGAGTTTGTGTAATTACGTGCAATTAACAAATAATATTCATATTTATAAAGATTGGGTTTTGATGTTTTCTTACGTGTTATATAAAAAAATAGTTTTTACATTTAAAAAGAGCAATTTTGGTGTTTTCTTTTTTTCGTTTTCAGTAATCCCCTTTTTCCTTACCGAAAGATAGCTACGACATTGTTATTGCGTCATTTCATCAACAATGAGAGGGTCTAACGATAATGTGGAGCCATTTGACAACGGCACAAAAACCAAACTACCACCCAATAGAATCGGCCAAGTCTTCAAGCTCGTCGTTTTCGTCTGCTGTTTAATTGGTTTCAGCTACCAAGTAATCGAGTTCTACCTTCACTTCCGGACGTACCCAATGGCGTCGAATTTCGAATTAAACGAAAGAGAATCATTTGTTCTACCCGCACTCACATTTTGCAACGTGAATCCGTAAGTATGCTAATTATATTACTACACTGCTCAAAACAATTAGGAGAGCACTTTGCGTACTTTTGTTAACCCATTTAGTTTCAGCGTTTTATTTTTCATTCTAAAAATCTAAAATTTGTGAAATAGATTCATTATGCATCCAGAATGAAATGGTAAAAAACAGGCGGAAAATATTAATTTTTTTAACTAAATTTTTTTTTTTTTTTGGGGGGGGGGGGGAGGGAATTGGAATAACAAAATTAAGAACATTTTTTTCAAATTTTTATTTGCAAAAAATAGTTAAATCAATTTTTAAACATCTGAGAATGCAGGCGTGAAGAATTTAGGGTCAATTTATTACATAAATTTTTTTGGGGGAGTGAATTTTATTTTACCATGTTTTCATATTTTCATTTGATTAAAACAAACATTATTTACATCCTCAAAAGACATGATTCTTCCATCTAACGATAAATTAGTGCAAGCTCAACTTATTGAGAAAATTAAGCTTATTGAGATTGAACTTATTGAGATTCCAAAAAGGAAACATGGGGGTTGAAAGAGTTTAAACCATGCGCTCCCCTAATTGTTGTGAGCAGTGTAGCTTTGAACTAATTAAAACTTTAAGCTTCAATAGTTAACTATTGGTTTTTTACTCTGCCATAAGTTACTGACATGTTGACGATGTCCGTCTGTACCCCCTTTCCAAAATCATTTGAAGAGCTTAGTGGAAGAACGCACAAAGTGACATTTTTAAAAAAATTGAGATTTTTGTATCAATGACGATAGTACTAACTTCTTAAGCGGCAACAAGTTTCCCTTTTTCATAAACTTTATATTTAGTAAGTTTTTTACGCTTTACAAGTTCAATTTTCAACAGATCTGAGTGCAAACGAAAAACTCTAAAGCTCATTTTTTCGTTTTCACCTTTTTGTCACTTATCACTTTCTTTCACTAAGTTCTTCATTTCTATTCGTCCAATCTCAAGGATTCTTTTTTTTATTAGAATGGTATGACCTCAGAGACATAACTCTCATACTTTTTGTCCGACTATCTGTACACTCTTAAAACAAACACTCCTAATTTAACTCAGTCTGAGTGGATTTCACTCCTCCAGACTGGAAAATGCACTTCTCCTTTTGGAGCGGATCCTTTGTGTGTTAAACCTCCGCCAGGATCACTCCAAACGAGTGATTTTAACTCAGTCTGAGAAAGTATGCATGCCTTTAGGGTGTCGAAAATGCACTTCTCCAACTGGAGTGCATTTCACTCTTTTGTTTTAAGAGTGTACACGCGGACAATCATCCGTAGACAAACTATGCCCATTGAATTAGCATTGAAATTAAATCGCTCTTGAGGTAGCCATTTAAATTTAAATCACTTCTGACATAGTTTTTTAAATTTAGTTCTTTTAAAATTTCTCGTTTTACAGTAAGTGAATTAATCTTATGTCCGTGGAAAAAAATATTTTGTTTTATGAACAGCTATGGTCAGTAAGAAATAAAAAAAAATGAAAAATGGGAAATATGGAAGAATTACTTTATACGCATTGGAAGAAATAAAAGCCAAGAAATTCGAAAATAACTAAAATGGCCTACACTGTTAAAAATGCTGTGCCTGCTTTCACCATAATAATGGTTCCTAGTAGCTGCAACGGCTGTGAAAACGGCCGAGTGAAATGTTTCAGCATATTTCTGGTATTTAGTCGAACCATTTTCGACTTTTAAGTTTTGGAAACAAAAACCTGAGAAACGGTTCAACCCAATACCGAAAATATGGTGAAAAATTTCACCACACAGTCATTGCAGCTACTAGGAACCATTAGTATGGTGCAGGCAAGCACAGCATTTTTAACAGTGTATTTACCTGTTACTTACATTTACTGAAGTTTTTATCGGAAAACAAGTATATTTGTAACAGTAGCTGTCACCTAGAAACGCTTCTACACAAGGTATATACACATTAGAGAAATATCGACAAACACAGAATTTAGTTGTAATTTCAATTTTTAAAATCCAAAATCAACTATTTTCATGATTTTTCCATCGTCAATTATTTTTTTTTTCGATTTAAATAAGGAAAGTAGGCTAAAAAAACGGCACTTAAAAACCTAAAAATTACTTTTTGTTTTTTTTTTCATTAATTTTTTTTAATCTTTCCAAATAAAGTAGTGGTTCAAAAATACGACGCCCGTTGCCAATAGCCCTCGTGTAGCTCTAGTGCGACGATAATTCAAAACCTAACCTAACCGAATAAAATTATCATTGTTATACGAAGTGTCGTTTTTTAATTGCAATGAAAAAGATATATTGACATATAAGCACACCAAAAACCCCAAGGTAGATTAAAATAAATATGTTTAATTATGAACGAATTATATAGCTAATATTAAAATTTTGAACTGAGGTTGATTGAAAAGCATTTAAAATATTTTTGTAAATTTTTATAACAGACATTTAAATTGTGAAAGATATTGTGTTTTAGTGTTCAAAGAAGTAAATATTGTGAAAAATATCCAACACGCTGCTATGTACCAGATGAAGAATTTTGCAAGGCATACCCTCTTTCTTGCAAAGGAAATAACACAACCAATTTAATGGTAAGTATGATACTAAAACAAGTTTTTTTTATTTTTAGTAATTTATAGGAAGTTTATTTCTTGCGGTATATATCAGTTTGAAATGACTTCATAATATAGGGGAAATCGGGCTAGTGTCAACTGTTTTCTGGGGTTTTGGTGAAGTTTTCTCATTGCATTTTGTTTTTTAAATGGCATTTAGAAATAAATTCATTTGCTTATGTTTTGAAGGTGATTGGTAGTTTCAATATCGTTACATATTTATTCGTCAAAATATCTATAAATTTAGCAAATTAAAGGTAATATAATAATTATTGTATTTGTAACAAAATATATTTTGTTTAATTTTGACATTTTAAGTTTTAATAAAGAAATAAATGCTGCTTTTTTAGAAGCATGGAACCTTTTTGTATAAGCAGTTCTAAGTGAAAGTTTCTGTTACAAACCTACCTGTTTATTGTTATAGATACCAATGAAGAAATATTTGTCTGATCGACCAAAACCGGAGAATCGCTTAACTGTAAATGATATCATAGAATTGAGTCAAAATCCTTCTGAAATGGACGCAACTAACAGATATGAGGGGAAAGATAGTGAAGCCAACAGTACCAGGTGAGACAAATTCTAATAAAAATTATATATTTAATACTTTATTGATGACATTTAAAAAAAAGCATTCTCATTATTTATAGCATTATGTGTAAAGTTTTTCTTTTTTAATGTTTCTTCCATAATATGTCAATCTACATTTAACCTCTTAAGATCCGAGCAAAATCATACGCTTGTTTTTAATCTAAACATACTTTTCATACAAATATATGCTAAAAAGTATTTTACAAAGTAATTTTAAAAAAATATATGTGTAATTGTAACTGAGAGACATTCCTAAGCGCTAAAAATACACATCTTTGTGCTATAAATGCAAAACAAAAAAAACCGTATCACTTATTTGTAGTTTACATTTCATTTTAACATTGCTTTTTTTTGCAAAATTCCTTTAAAATTACTAAAACATCTTTTTGAAAAGTTTGAAAGAAAATTTAAAATAATTTTTTTAAGACCACTAATATCGTTTTGACAGTCTTTCAACTTCATTACAGAAATAAATTACTGATACCTGCAATCAAAGACTGAAAACTGATATTTGAATCTTCTTTTATCGGACCACTTCAATTTCGGAGCTAATTAACTTGTTAATTATTGTGGGATGGTTTTAAAAAATGTCCCCAAATGCGGACCCCAGGTCGCAAGAGTTTAAAATTTGTGGAACCTTTGTATGAAGTAATATGTATATAGTTTGCATAGTTTCAACAAATGAATTACAAAGATTGCTAGACATTTTCTGAAAAAAATAGTTTTATGGTAAATACAGTAATTTTCATGCAATTTATTTTTAAGGTTATATCTGATTTCATGATTTTCTTTTGCTTGTGAACAGCAATTTCACACGTGTTTACTTTACAAGATCTAATAAGGAGTTGTTTTTGTGCTACACGACAAATGCTCGTTACACAAATACGCCAGATCCACCAGACAAGAAATTTGGTAAGTGTATTTGTTAAAATATGTTTTTGCTATAGCATTTAACAATTAAATAAGAGTATTATATTTAGGGTGTTACAAATTGTAAATTGTGTGTCAAAGACTGCCAAGTATCATGATTTATCGCCAGAGGGTTAGAAGGGGGGGGGGGGTCAAGAAAATCCTCAAAATCGCATCACGGGATTAGTGGACGCTCCCTTATTCCATTGCGTCCTAACGTACCTGCACAATTAATCATCGCCAACAAAAATACCTCTGTTTAATCTTCATATAACATTTGTATTCGAAATAACTTTGACCAGTAACTGCAAACTACTTCAATTGTAACCACACTGTTAAAAATGAAACATTCACAAACGAATATTTTGAGAATATTGTTCTAAAAAGTAAATAGTACTTTGAAATCTTAAATTTTCTATCATATCGTTCGAGAGAACGTTCGTTTTACAAAATCAGGTTTTTTTTTAACTTTCGAAAAAAAATTATAATAAGTCATATGATATTATAATAAATTTAGCTTCCTTTTTCAGTGCAACAAAATGTCTATTCCATTCTTCGAACATCTAACAAATTTTGAAAGTAAAGAAAATTTTTATTTTTAAACTAATGGATATGGTTAATTTTAAAACTAATGAAAATGGTTAATTTTAAAATTAAAAGAAAATGTGTTAATTTTAAAACTAATGAAAACGGTTAATTTAATGGCTAAAAAGTTTAAATTAGAAGTAGCTAGATGACGTTTTTTACGATTTTCTTTCTAATCTGCACATATGGTGCGTAGAAGTGGTACTGAGTAACAGTTACTATTACACAAAGTTTTATCCCTTTTTTTAGATGAGGATTCTGCAACAAACTTTGCCTATTTCGCCCTGGATGTACAGCCTGAAGAATACTTTCAATACCACGAGAAACACCAATTTCGGTTCGTGATGCACTCGCCCTACTCAACCACGAATCCTTACGTAATCGGAATGCCATTGAGACCAGGAATTGCTTACAAAATTCACGTATTGCTGGTTAGTATAAAAAAGACTCTTTTCACACTCAACAAATTCCGGTAATGCTCGTCGTATCTACTGTGCCGCATGATCAAGTAGAGGGCATTTCAAGTAGAGAGCGAAAATTCTCTAACCCTACCATAACTTCAACTCAAGAGTTAGATGCAATCGAATTCTTTGGGTTCGAATTCTTTGACTTCGCAATGATAACGTTTTCTGGCTTTCCTTCAACCCTATCTATTAGAATAGCCCTCGTGTAGCTCTAGTGCGACGATAATTCAAAGCAAACCAAACCTATCTATTAGCGCAGTATAGAGAGCGTGACGTCAAAAGTCTCCAGAATACGGACTTTTGGCGCGATTTTGGAAAATTCGTCAATGGTTACCGTACATAAATGAAGAGTACACGAAAAAAAAAACGATTGATTTTGTAGAGAGGTTTCCTTAGCAGGCCACTTTGGCGATGATAGCGAGTGATCGCCTAAACTTGTTTAAGGAAACCAGTTCCTACCATAGAGATCATAGTCAAAGTAATAGAGTGGAAGATCACGTGACCTCCAATGCTAACGACGGGACGCGCAAGGAGCTCCCAGAAGAGCCCCAATGAAGCCATTGTTGTAGGTCACGTGATCTTCCACTCTAATACTTTAACTACTATTTCTGTGGTTCCTATCTACCAAGATTCAGGCGATTGACGATCCCGACGCTTGGACCAAGCGAAGAAGAGGAGAAACCGGTTTTCTGCCGCCAATGTCAGTCAAGCAGACAATGCGGGTGCCGCCTAGTGGATTAATCGGTTCTTCCCGTGTACTCTTCAAATCTGATCCCTTCTGCAAAGTTAGATAGCACATGTGGGAACTTAAGTGACGATATCCTGATTGTGGTTGGTACCTGTGAAATAGAGTATCAGATACTCTGCTTTAAGGTCCACTCTACTTTCTTAGCAAATATGAAACCACGGGTATGAGCTAGTTTAATATTAATTTTTATACCGTCAATGGTTTTTTTTTTGTTTATAACTTTTTAATGCTTGCTATGTTTTCTACGTTCACTTAGATACCAAAAAATATTGATACGAATTCGTTTTACAGCGAGAAATAGAACTGCTGCCTTATCCTTACATAACAGATTGCATCGATTATCACAAATCATGGAAGGAGAATGGAAAACCAGCTCCAAGGTCGCAAGAAGTAAGGTTCTAAAGAACTACATTAATTAAGAAAATTTGCGCTGTGTTATATTTTAACAGTAATAGGAGTATGAGAGAGAGAATAACACATTTTTTACATTTGTAAAAAAGTTTCTTATTTTTTATTCACTTAATTTTAAGCACATTCAAAATTTTCAAAAATGCTAAAAAGTTCAGATAAAATTTCTTGCGAAAGAAACAATCATAATTTTGACTAATTATGGTACCATTTACATATTTTACAATTCATACAATGTGTGTATAGTTATTGTTAATAGTTCGTAAGTTAAAAAAAAGTAGTATGCACACAAAATTACTTTTTTAATAAACAATTGATGATTCAAAGTGTAGTGTAGAAAGATTTTTTCAGAACAAAATTAGGCCTAGTCATTTTAGTAAGTAACTCCACTGTCAAAAGTCTAAATATTACTATTCATTAAACAATTATAGCAAGTTTAAGTAATTTATTTTATGAATTATTCAATCAGTTATTCAATCAGCGAGTTAATATTTTAATTACACTGTAAAACTTAAACAGTAAATTTGAGCACAAGCTCTCTAGTGTTCTCACAAGTGCCTACGTAACATCATTAATTACTTAAAATATCTTTTTTATTATAACGTTTTTTGTGCACACTGTAAAAATTTTGTGGAACGTTACCGTGCAAAATCGGTGAAGCATCGGTGGCCACCGATTTTACGAAGTAAACGTTCCACCAAATTGATAGAGTAATGTTACGCCAGAAAACCGGAGGAATCTTGACGCTTTCTCTCATTTTGAGGTGTAAACGTTTTCTTTGGTGGAAAGGTTTACACTTTACAGTATATAGTCAATCGGCGATCGTAAAAGTTGTTCGTGTCTGCTTTTGCGTGCACTTCTTAGCGGTGAATGAGAGCTTGTAGAAGTGAATATTGAAACTTTCCCGATTAAATAATTAAATGTTAAAGGTTCAATTTTGTACTTTAATCACTAAGAGTGGAAAATTTAGGTTCTTCTTGATTTCTCACAAAATCAATTGGATATTTCTTCATCGGCAAGCGTAAAACAACACTCGCCTTCCGTCATTTCCTCAAATTTTAAATTTGGGGCAAGCACACCGCACAACAGACAACAGCAAAAAACGTTGTCATCAGGATTTTCCCAACGCACTCAACAGCAACTCAATCTGGCGGTCGTATTGAATTGTCCGGCAACTCTCCCGAGGAAACCACTCTAGCGTAATCAATGTCAGTAGTTTGTATGACGTCACTCGCCGCCGGTCTCGCCTTGTCCGACCGCTTAAATCTGTTGACGGACTCCGAGGAAACCGAAGCTTAGTAATGTGCAATAAAAATATGATTTTTAATTTTTAGATGTGTATGAATAACTGTCAAAGGCGTTTCAACAAGGAGTGCTACAGATGTGAAAAAGACCTTACGTTTTATTTGGAAAGTGATAAAATCTGCCAAAATCTAGGTATATTACTTTTTATTTCGATATTGAAATTAATCAACAAAACCAGACTTTAGGTTTCGGTTTCTGAATTCCAATCATCACTGGACTTAGAATGTGTTTGAAATATTATTCATTATCATTACAATTAAAAGTAAACATGTCAAACTCTTCCTAACTAGTCCAAAATTAAGATAAAATAATAATAATTTAATTTCAGTTCCCGTTTTTACAAATTATACACGAAAGTCGAAAATTGGAAAATTTTTCATTCTTTGTACTCATCTAAATTTCTTTGTTTATCTGCTGTTCTACATTTTTTTCTATGGTGTAATTCGTGTTTGATTGTAGCTTTTTCAAGAGCATATGCAGTACGATTACAAGCTGACGATCATTCATTGTGACGATTACAAGCTGACGATCATTCATTGTGCTTTAATAATTTCTTAGTAAATAACTTTTAAGTGATTATATATGAATTATTATTTTTCTTTCTAAAGGTTGACAATTTTAAATGGCCTTAACTGCAATTTTTATTTGATTTTTTCCTAAACTGGCATTTGTTTTTCTGCATCATGTGACAAATTTAAAGAAAGTATTTGTGAGAGTTCACATAAGCAACGAAGCAAAACGTTCTTAGCTTCAAACGAAATTTTACTAACTTGAATTGAAATTAATTTCAGGTGATTTACCATGTGATGCATATAGGCCCATACAGGAAATCGAAAAAGATATGAAGGAATGCAAAAGCTTGTGCAAACCAGATTGCAAGTAATATAAGATTTTAGCTTGTATTTCTATTGCCCGCAAAATGACGCCATTGTTTCTAATTTGTCTATCAGCACTCTATCAAAAAATTATAGTGTTGGACTGTGGCTTCGTTGGCTAGATTAAAGTCGCACTACAGATTCTTGTATAGTTATTAATCTCATGTATAGTTAGTCTTTAAACTTAAAATTATTATTTTACAAATGCCAGCCTGGTAGTGGGCCACAAACCCTTTAAGCTTAAACTTAAAATTAAGTAGATTGCGATTAGTACCGCTAAAAATTCAATATATTCCCTTCAGAAAAAATCAGTTTAATCAATCATTTAAATTTTAAAATACAGCTAGAAATTTTAGTATATTTTCACCATATAGATACTATATTTAGTTGATACATTTTTTTAGGACGTACTTTTATGAATATACAGAAACAATTGAACAAATATCTGAGGTAAGTTAATTTATAATAGATTCTAACTCAAGATATTTTTAAAATTAAAAATGACTTTTAAATATAATAATTAGTAGTTTTCTTATTAATGGGTATTTATTTTTCTAGACTATATTGGAAGAACAGTGAGTAGGATTTTTATTGAAATTATAAATATGATTAATTCCATGTGTTATGCTTCTCATTTAAAGAAAATTATGTACTTTATAAACCGATGGAAAGTTAAAAAAGAACTATTTTTACAGAAATTTAATTTTGGTTGCAATTGTTGCTGATGATCCTGAAATTCACTCATTTATGTATTTGCCTCAGTATCAAGTAAGTGTAGCACGTTTTTTTTTATCATTTGATATAATATTTATAGCAATAGAGTAATAAGTTTATTAAATTTATAGTAACAAGCGTTTATTTGATAGTGCTTTTTTCAACACAAACTGAAACTTTAAGGGGAGATCATAGTTAGCGACAGCAAAAATGAGCAATTCTTAGTATTGATTTTGAAAGGCACTAAATAATTTTAAAATTATTTTACAATAAAAAATGATAAATTGTACTTTTATTATTATATTTACACCTAAGGATCTTATTTTTTTAAATTATTTTTTTTATGAAAAAAGACATCTTTTGAAACATACAATACGAATTTTCAAAAATACAAGTATTTTTTCGGTACACTTTGTACAAAAAATAAACAATGAAAGAACATAAAACTTTTTCAAAGGCAAGTAAACAGTTAGATTTATATTGGTGACCCATTTAAAAAACTTTATATTCTACATTCATAAAAAATCCGATTTTCAAAGCAGAAAAGTGTAAAATAATAAAAAAAAAATTTTAATTTGTAAGACTAAATGAGGTGACTTAAATAGATCTAAAATGGTTTTATAACACGCAAAAAAATATTAAGAAATATTGAATAGATTTAGAGAAAAGTGTACCTATGTGTTGAAAATTTTAGTTTTGAGAAAAACGCAAAAAACAAATACAGTCGAGAACCGTTTACACGAACTTGAAGGACCACCGAAACACTTCTTGTTAACCAAGTTTCATGCCCGTCAGGAATTTTTTTTGTTGAGTCAGTTAATAGTTTTCAAATATCAACACAAAAAATTCTTATTTTATAATGTACTACATAAATAATACAAGCATACAATTAGCAATTCAAAGGGTCGTGGCGCATGTGTTTATTTTTATAATTTTAATTTTTTATAAGAAATAATTAACCAATCGATGCAAAGTTGCTCTCATTCGATAGATCGGGCCTCCATCTATCAGAAAATACTGGTTTCAAAAATTCAATTTTTTTTTTGGTCATTTTTAACTATGATCTCCCCTTAACAAATTAAGTTGTTAAGGTGGCCAAACACTTTTAACTGCAAGTTTCTGAAAATTCCATTCCAACCATGACGTTGAGCGATTTTATTATTGGTTATGAATATAAAAATAGTTTTAAGAAAGTAAATCACAAAATAAAAAAATTCAGAATTTGTTTAAAATTATAGTAAAATATGCTTCAAAAATCACTTTTACGCAATACATGATATCAATACAAAATTTTAATTTTGTTTTACATCGTTTAAGTTTATATATGCTTAACAAACATTAATATAGGTCATGAACTAAAATCATTCAGATATCAGTCCCCAAAATGTTTTTATAGGCAAAAGTTTGTAGTGTTATATCGAAAACACATAGAAACAAGATAGTAACAAGCTTATAAATTATAGTGTTCTAGCCTTTGGAGCTGCTGGGCTCGGGTTCGAATCCCGGTAAAGGCATGGATGTTTGTGCTTGTCAATAAATGTTGTTATTTGTTTATGTGTTTGTGTCGTTCTTCTTTGTGTGTCTCTAGTGACTGTCTCTTCTGGCGAGCTGAGTAATGGGTTATAAAGCCTGCACTCTCCCTTCTAGAGAGCTCCATCACTGTCATTTGTCATTGTCAACAAGCTTATAAATAGTTTTAAAATATCTAATTCTTAATAGTTTTACACGATTCTAGTTCAAAACCTTCTTACTGTTATAAAACTACTGCAAAAATTTGGAAGCAATTGATAATAAAGAACTTCAGTTTTTGTGTTTTACTTAAACTCAAAATCTCAGAAATTCTATTGAAAGAATATGACTTCCGGTTTCGCTATTTCTTGGGAGAGCTCGCTTTAAAGTGCTACAACTTCGATTCCATTAAAACTAGAAACTGAAATGAAACAGTTTAGAAAGTTCAACGTTCATTTTTATTTTTACATTAAAATGCAAAAAACAAAACTTTGATATTTAAGTCGATTTTTGCTGAAAAAAGGTGATCGGATACCATAATACAGTTGGGGGGGGGGGGGGGTTCTCTAAGAACGAAAAGAGAAGAAAGGAGTTAAAAGGATTTTAGAGGAATTGGAGAGAGGAAATGGGGAAACGTTTAATGTATAAACATAGCTCCGCAGCGCAATCACTAGTATATAATTTTTTAAAAAAATAATACACTAGTATTGAGATTCCTTATTTTAATTTGTAAGTTAGTCGAGATTATCGAAAACTCTTCTACGCAAGATAAATTTCTTAGTCAACAATGCTAAATAGTTTGTTTGGGGGGGGGGGGGGGCATTTTATAGCTTCATCGTGGATCGGCACAACAATATTTCACTGATAATTTTATTTTCCTTCCTTCCAGAATGTAGAACTCTTCAGTTACATCGGTGGCTTTATGGGATGCTGGCTGGGCCTATCATTTTGGACATTTTCTAGTTACGTTTGTCTCACCATGAGGTCGCTGAAACAAAGTCTGGTGTCTATTCGCAGAAGACTGAAAGTTTCTGAATGAAATTCCTGAATACCTTTTGAGAACAATGGACATAAACTTGCTTTGCACTTACACCTTCTAGCACTCAAACCAAAATATTAAACATAGAATTTTTCGCTAATCTCTATCATGCATAAATTACTTTAAAAACTTAGCAAAGACAATTATAAGAGCACATAATTATTATTTTTTGTAGGGCTCTCTTTAAAATATCATCAAGGTCTAAGAATGGTTTGAAGCATGTTAAACTTTCTTCTGATGATTTGCTTAAATTTTGAATTACCAATGTAGGATTGTAAAATTATTGTTATACAATAAAACTTAGTAATTAAAAATAATTTGATTTTATTTTTGTCTTTATTGCATTTAAAAAAACAGCATTCAATGTTTATTCCAATAAAAATAAAAATCCATAGACAAATAGCTGTATGTTTAAAAATACAAATGATTCAAATTATATTTGGGGGAAAAAAAAGAATTTTTCAAAACACCAATTTTACCTCACCACACTGCGCTATACAGTGTATATTTAAAAAAATAAAATAAAACATTAATATTGAGATTCATTATTTTAACTAATAAGTTCGGACGTCTTCAAATTAATTAATATTTCTTAGAAATCATAATGGTTTTATCAACCCTATTACAATAAATGAACAAAGAATTTAATAAATGAATTTCTAAATGAATATTGGTAAACACACTTATTCAAAACACTTAACTTAAATGTAATTATTCTTAAGTCATGAAATAAAAACGTTAACTACTTATTTCGTATAAATAGAAAGATTAAGTTCTAAAAAACAAAAATATCCTACTTCCCTGTTACTTAAATACTGAATGAAATTCATATCGGAAAACAAGTACAGTAGAACTTCAATTATCCGATGCAATTGGGACCTAACAATGTTCGGATAATTGAAAATTCGTATAATTCCTTTTTTTTTAGTTACAGTTAGTACAAAAGTTTCGAATTGTAAAATTTTACACCCGCTTATCAGTTACTGTTCGTCTCTGTTGGATGCCATGCTTAGAAATTATTTTTGGTCGGTACAAAAAATTACAATTTATGACATCCAACAAAGTAAAAGAGAAACAGGTAAACCGAGTAGATTTTTTTATAATATTCGTATGATCAGCATAGTTTCAGATATGATTGGAGTTCCACTGTAAGTTTGTAACAGTAAATGTCATCAACAACAGTTTCTACATAAGATTATTACACGTTATAGAAAAAAAGTCTCTGCACACAGCTTCCAGCTGTAATTCAAATGTCTAAAAGCCCAAATCAATTATTTTCATTAATTTTCTTTCAAAAATGTAATTTAAATTATTTATCGTCTAATTACACTATTTGTAATTGGAAGAATAATTAAATATTTATTGACCACAAAAAAAAGTAAACTACTCCAAACTGAACAAAAAATAAGATTTGTAAATTAAAACTAAGCAGAATTGAGTGCAAAAAAATGCCTTATAGCTTTCTTAGTAAAAAAATAATGAACAATCAAAGAATCACATTGTGCTACAAGTTATGACGTCAATCCAAACTGATTTAAATAAAAAAGGAATTTTGCTTCAAATATAATTTTTAAGTAAGTTTCTCGTGCCATTGTTGATGTGGTAACAGCAACTTAAATGACTCAAAATTAGACTTCAATGCTAATTCAACGGGGGAATATCTGCCGACAGACAGTACATAGACAATGTCCACTGTACATAAACACAGGCATTCAAAAAGTATGAAAGATGGGTCTTTGAGGTCATGCTTTTCAAACAAAATAAGAATTTTTAAAATTCGGCTGATAAAACCGATATTAGATGTCGATACCTACTTTTTCATTTTTCTAAATCCTTTCAAATGACAATAAAAGAAAAGAAGTAGGTAAATTAACGATGCAAATTTTCTAATGGGGATACATCTATATACATAAAAGGCGACTTCTGTTTGTTTGTTTGTTTGTATAGGACGCAAAAACTTAAGAACCACGCAACAGATTGTCACGAAATTTGGCACAAAAATTCATCTCATCTCCAGAACAAACATAGGCTAAGAATTTTTCGAATAGGACCATTCCTTCTATCGTTTTCGAACGTTTTAAGGGGGAAAATACACCACTTTCGCTCAAATCCGATCATTTTTTTCTCTTTCGTGATGCCATCAGGCAGAAAAATTTAAATAAAACTTTTTAGAAAACTATTGAAATCGAAAGTGTTTAACTTATTTAATATTTGTTCATTGCCTTCAGAAACAAAATTAATAATTTGAAAAAAATAGTTGGATATGTTTCAAGTTAAGTAATCCTACCAGTCTCCATTCTATTATTTTATTGTGTATATATGATTTTAATTATGAATTTTTTTAAAGCATAGTTAAGCTTTTACTGAATTATGTTGTTTTTTGAAGACCGTTGCACTACAGATGCATATTAGGGTTTCATGTTCTCCTTCTTTCGCCAATTACTTTGCCAAACTCGCCAAATTATTACAAAGAACAGGCAAAAGAGCATTTTTTTAAATAGCTGGTTGGTTCTGCGATGGTCTTTGCGCTAGAGCTGAATGGGTGTAATGGTAGCTATAGATTTTCCTCGCCAAATTTTTCAAACACGCCAAATGAGCTAAAATGTTTTTATTCGGGAAATTACTACGACATTATCTGTTAATTTTATAGCATTTTTAAATTTTGAATTTTTAATGTAATATAATTAGCGAGATTTTGTACTTTAATAACGAACGGTATCAGCAACATAAGCTTATTAAAAAGCAAATAAACTTATTAAAAAATACAAATCGTTTGCTGTTTGCTGGAGTAGCTTATTTTAAATTCTTACTGATTTTTTTTACTTAAATATGTATTCTCTTTAATTTGGGATCTTATCAAAGGTATTTTTGAAATTAATATTAATTATTACTATATCCAAGATGGGTAATTAAATGGAAAAAATTACTGGGTAATCTTCATATCTTATGTAACTCAAATGAAAGAAAAAATAGTTAAATTGACTATAAAATTATTTTTTCACCTCTACCCGTGCAACGTCGGGTATAACAGCTAGTTTTTAATAAATAGGTCCCTTTGCAAACTCGACAAATCATCAAATTATAGATGACAATTTTCTGGCACTGTCTTGGCGGTTTTTAACGACCAATATTAAATATCAGATAAAATCAAATATAAGCTCTCTACCGATATTAAAGTAAGTAATATTTAATTTTTTCCCAAGAAAACCCTAGCCGAATCGGTATACTCAAGAAATCTTTTGCAAACCACGTATAATAATGCATACCCTGTAAAGCCATGCTGCGTAACTAACTCCATAAAACTGGTAGGACAAAGAAAAACTACTCCTTTTAGAGAAGAATTTAAAATTATAAAAATTGCAGAATTGTTCTTTTAAAATTACTCTCGATGAGTAATGAGTTTTTATTAAAATGATATTATGATAAGTTCATCTCTATTTTAAGAGTAGGAA
Source organism: Hylyphantes graminicola (assembly GCA_023701765.1). Taxonomy (NCBI): domain Eukaryota; kingdom Metazoa; phylum Arthropoda; class Arachnida; order Araneae; family Linyphiidae; genus Hylyphantes; species Hylyphantes graminicola. The sequence goes on along the minus strand of CM043114.1, from coordinate 21,837,423 downwards.
ATTTTACATAATTATTCGAACTACAAAGAAGTTTAGTAAACTATAAAGAACGGTAATTAATAAGAAACATAAAATTTATGAAAATGGCCAATTTTGGCGTTTTAAACTTTAAATTAGAACTAACTCATTACTTTGATTTGTTTATTCGTTTCTAAGGTTTATAAATATTTGTGAAAGTGGTTGTAGATAATAATTACTGTTACAAACCTACTTGTTTAAAGCTATATACGTACTAATATAAGAACACATTTAAAGAGAAATTTTTCTTTTTTCAATTATAAAGAATTAAAAAAAATTAAAAAGTAGGCATTGACATGCGGTCGATGTCCGTCCGTCCGTTTGTCTGTCTGTCCGTCCGTCCGTACCCCCTTCAAAAATCGGTTCTATCATTCCGATTTTAAAAATTCTTTTTTTATTAGAAAGTTATCACCTCAGATAACCAACTTTCATGCTTTTTGTCCGTCTGTCTGTACGATCGGACGGACATAAATCTACTATTTGTCGACGAATTTCCAATTGAATTAGCATTTAAATTCAATTTCGAGTAATTTAAATCACTGTTGCAAACTACAAATGCTACGGAAAAGTGGGATACGTCAAAAAATTCACCACATCGAAATTAGATTCGAATAATTGAAAAATAATTAAAAAATTCCGAAAAGAATTCGAATTCAAAGAACTTCAATTATGTATTTAAAAAACTTCAAAATTAAATGCTCATTTAAAAAGCATAGGAAGCCATTTTTATTAGAATTTCATAACCATTGCCATCGCAACAATCGCTCGAGAAACTTTAATTATTTTAGACAGTAAAATAAAATAAATTTATTTTTTTGCGACATCGATCAGTTTGAAATGACATCAAATATATTTCACAACGACATTTTTTGTATGTTGGTATGAAATGTTTTCATTCTATTTAAAAGCGGGAAATATTACATATTTATTCTTTGAAATATAAATTTTTACAAACGATTTAAATAATATTTATTTAATTTTCGAAATAAAATAAATGAAACTATTCGAATTTAGCGGGTAAATGTTTCATTTAGAATTAAATCTTGTGTTTGGTGCCTTTTTACCTATTAAACGCAACTGTTGTGTAGAAGCGGGTTAAGTGACAGATTCTGTTACAAACCTACTTGTTAATTTACATTTCCTATTTTAAGTGCAATTTGGAGTAGTTTTATGGTTTTGTTCTACGAATAATTAAGTATTTATTTATAACTGCAAATAAATCATGCAGACGATAAGTAATACTGATTTTATTTTCGATAGACAATTAATGAAAATAATTGATTTGGCTTTAAGAAGTTAAATTATAGCTGGATGCTGTGTTTAGTGAAATTTATTCTAATATATATATAAATTTAAAGTAGAAACGGTTGTAGATGTCACTTATACTGCTACGAACCTAGTTTTTCCCTGATAAGAATTTAAGTAAATATTTAAGTAACAGAAAAGTAGGCTATTTTAGTTCTTTTAGAACTTCTTGTTACAATTGAAAACTTTTTATGAACACTTATATTAAAAAAAAAAAAAGGAATTCTAACATTTTTCGGAAAAAAAATTAGTGAAAATTTTACAATACATCAATATGCAATTCATAATTATTGCAACAAAGAACGGTTAAAGAAATTAAAACAATAAAATACTACAACGAATAATAAATATATGCTTCAAATAAAAAGGGTGTGATCATTAACTATTTAAATGCATTTAGGGGCGTTAACCTAACATTCAATTACTCTGCGATAGCTTATCTTGATAGTTATTTTTTGTTGTTTAATTGGAAAATAACTTTTTCCTCTCCTTTTGAAGAATACAAATGAAAACCCAACAAGTTCTGACTAAATTATAGTTCTTTTGCACGACATTTCCAATTTCAAAAGCAATGATTAGTTTTTTGTCCTTCATTTTTTTTTTCGTGTTGTGCATTACGGTATTAATGTTTTGTGTTAATTAAAAGTTAGTAAAATTCTATATATAGCTTTCACTTACTTAATGTGAAATATAAGGTAATGAAACTATGACGACGGGATCGAAAATCCAAAATGGAGAATTTGTGTTTCTACACGTTTTTTAGGGTGCTGATTCTAAAAAAGGAGAGTTTGGAAAAAATTTCCGTCTGTCTATCTTTGATAACAAATATATCTGTCCATCCATAAAAATTACATTTAATATTAATGCAATTTTTTTTTATTCATTATTAATCAAATTATTTCATTGTAAAGATCTTAAACTTATGGTTATTAATGAACACTTAAGTTAATTATTTTTTAGTTAAAGTTACTAATTTATCATTGGCAATTTTTTAAAATTTATTATTAAAATATCAAACTTGCCTCAAATTGACTACTTCCCTAATATTAACACTTAAGGGAGAATGGGCGCGCTGGACCAAGCGGGGGTCTTCAAACTCAAGTGCCTCATTGTTAATCCAATGTGGAAAAAACTATTTTCTTTGCCGCATTTCTCCGGCTGTATTGAATATTTTTACAAACGGTTTTTTTTTTTTAAAATAATAAATGTAGATAACTAGGTCTCGATCTTCCACTTTTTGAAATTGCTTCGAATATTTTGTGTAAAATTATTTATTGAATATTTAAAAAATATTAGAACTTTCTACTTAAATAAAAAATATTCGAACTAATTTCAGAGAGTAGGAAGGTCGGTACCTGTACGTCAACTACATTTATCACTTAAAAAAATACGCTTGCAAAAATATTCCATACAGCCGTAGAAATGCGGCAGAGAAAATATTTTTTCTCCATTGGGCACTGATGCACTTTGCTTTGGAGACCCACTGTATAGCGCACCCATTCCCCCTAAAGACTGTAATTTTTATATTCAATGCAACTTACATCTTAATTATCAGAAAACAAAACTTTATTAATTATATTTATTTCAGATTGTACTTTGTTTACACCTATAGCAGTGGAACGTGTTTCACATTTTTTAATCTAGTATAGGCTTAAATTTATTTAAATAAACAAAATAAAGAGAGAAATGAAGACCCTAGGACTGAACAATTTATGTACTACAAAGTAAGTCCACAAAAAATTGATTTAAAATATTTAAGGTTAACCTTTTCCCGGAGTACCCAGTTTTTCATACCAGTGCAGAAATATACACTCTTAAAACAAAAGAGTGAAATCCACTCCAGTTGGAGAAGTGCATTTTCGACGCCCTAAAGGCATGCATATTTTCTCAGACTGAGTTAAAATCACTCGTTTGGAGTGATCCTGTCGGAGGTTTAACACACAAAGGATCCACTCCAAAAGGAGAAGTGCATTTCCCAGTCTGGAGGAGTGAAATCCACTCAGACTGAGGTAGGGTAGAGTATTTTACATATATATTCCGACTTGTGTGCTTGCTCAGTGAGCCGCTTATAAGTCTTCGTCAAGTAAGACAGACACAGAAAGATTTTTTACTGTCACAAAGAGAGGAAATACACCCAGGGCGAAGGCGGGAATCGAACCCGCGCCCGTTACAGCACGCAGACTGCTGGCCTGCGATGCTTACCACTCGGCCATCCGGGCCCCAGACTGAGATAAATTGGGAGTGTTTGTTTTAAGAGATGTAGTACTAGCCATCAATGAACATTTTTAACCCTTTTACACTAAGTGATTCCATTTGGAATCATCAAACTTACGACTTTTTCTCACCAAATTAAACTCGCACTTATTTAAAATCAATTTTATTAAATTATTCATACATTTTTCGATTAAGTTATATTTCCTTTTTGTATCGTTAGATAGTAGCATCATTTCTTTTGAGTAACTAAATAATGCTTGTGTTGTAGTTAAATGAAAACATGAAAAACATGGTAAAAATAAAATTCACTTTGAAACAATTTTATTAAATAAATGGGCAAACCATCCAATCAAGGAGGGTTTGACGTTCCGTTTCATGGAGGGGGGTAATGTTATCGTTTCCGGCTGCCTATTTCTAGCCTCCGTCAGGAGCTTTAACACAGCCAATAACGTCTCGTAATTTAGAACCCTGGTCAAGTGACGAGATCGACACCTGAGCGGGCACCCAACGAAAACTTCGAGCGACATCGTACGCTGACGCCGTCAGGACTTTGGACTCCACAGATTTAACGAGCACGTCTGTCCCAGTGTACTCGGGCCCATCCGTCACGAGTTTTGGATTTTTTCTACTCTTTCCAGTACAGATATCCGATTTATAGGATGACTGGTAGTAAGTGGGATTCGAACCTGAGAAAGTTGGATCCTGAGGCTCATGCTTTAACCACTCGACCACGGAGAGGCCTATATTTATGGATTCGGTAATGGTAATGGTAATATAATCGATTCCGGCTGCCTATTTCTAACGTCCTTTTAGGAGCTTTAACACAGCCAATAACGCCTCGTAATTTAGAACCCTGGTCAAGTGACGAAAGGGATTCGGTCGCAGACTATTATTTGGGTTAGAAATCCGGCTCGAAAACTTTTTCCCCAAATGGAGGTTTTGGTATTCCATGGATTCAGTGACTCATGAAAACACGCCTATAGTGGATTTCTATAATAAGTGTTTATTGTTTATTAACACTCTCGTTGCTGATAATGCCTTGAGGCATCATGAAAAATGCTACAGCAGTACAGGTATAGTGCTTCGTATGACACTTTTGACACATTACACGGCAACAAAAAACTTCAATAAGAAGCACAAGAAGTGCTATATTTTCATTAAAAAACTGCTTCCTGCACTCAGGTGCCGACTAGTCACACACTTGTGGTTCTAAATTACGACGCCCGCTAAATAGCTCTCTTATTAGCTCTATAAGTGAGACGGTAATTTAAACCTAAACTATAAATAGACAACATGAATCGTTCAACAAACCATGCAACTAGAACCTGGTGCTCAAAGGCCTTGTTTTAAAAGTTACTTGTTTTGGTCCAGGTAAAAACTAGAGATTAAAAAGAATCGTTTCAACCAAGAAGTGGTTTTGTTTTTCAAAAACCGCAAATCCCTGGCACCTGCACATGTGCACATTCGTGGTTTTGTCATTTGACCGACGATATAATTAACAACAATAACGCATGCGCTGTTGTTGTTGGCAGTAAGGAATACTTAATATTTTTAAAATAATATAAATAAATAGATGGGAACTCTTTACGGAATTTTAAAGCAAATGTCAGCATTTTATTTGCCAATGGATTCATCATGATCAAAAAAGTATTTATGACTTTTTGAGGTTCCTTAAAGAAGTACAAATATTCCGAGTGTTGACACAGCACAAGAATTTGGGCAGGATCAGTAGTGGGATCGAACAACAATTAAAACCTTTAAGGACGAAATTCTATAACTACTGCGACTTCTATACTAAAAAAAGAAACTATTTGATCGAAATCGGACTGTAAGGAGCCTAGTGGTCACGATCTCAGACTTGAGATCGGAAGGTTGAGAGTTCGAGACCCGGTGCCACTGAAGACTTACCGAGTATATGCGGAGCACGTGCTCGTAAAATCTGTTGGGTCCGAAAGTCTTGCGGTCGGTCATTGCGCAGTTCACCATGGGTACCAGGTTCCTCGAGAAAATTTCCCTCCACTTCAGGGACATGTCTAAATTGTGGAGGTGGCGACAGATGGCAACATCTGTCATATGTGTTTGTGTGTGTCTTGTGTTGTCTTACTTGACGATGGTTTATAAGCGGGTCCTTGCGACCAAGCACACAAGCCTGAAAATATATGTCAACCAATCCAATCCAAATTGATCGAAATCGGAACCAAAACAGCAAGTTCTTTTGAACCTGTTCTTTTCAATAAAAATACTCGTCCGTCGTCCACAAGCTAAGCAGTACGTATGCAGCTAGAGCTCTAGTCTAGCACGATATCCTTTGAGAAAGTGTTACATTAAATTATTAGGTTTGAATTATCGTCGCTCTAGAGCTACACGAGGGCTATTGGCGAGTTACATTAAATTACAACTTATTGATATTAGAGATATATACAATGAAAACATAAATAAAGTCTGCTGCAGGATATTTCTGTTTATAGGGTTGTCCATCGAGTGGCAACGGTCCCTAGCAACACATCATAGCAACCATCTGTAAGGTAAAACAAACCACTGTTTACCATTTGCTACTGTGCTAAAGTTTTCTTTACATAAGAATTTCGAGCGTTTTACGTATATTATTTCGCAACGGAGCATTAGAGCACTTGAGTAAGGATGAGAAAGAGAGATATATAAGATGAAAATTAGTCTCATCAATAATGTTGATCAATAAACTTTTCCTTCTATGGATTTGTCATCAGACTTCAACACAGCTCCCGATGTCTCGTGGGGTGGTGTTTATAATTATTTTGTCCATTCGCATAGAGCTTATACTATGGAGCAATGTAAAGCCTTTAAAAGTTTCGAATCTTAAATATTTCAGGTGTGGACATTAAGGCTTTAGCGTATTGATTTATTAAAGCATCTTTGTTTGTAGTACAGTCATAGCCAGTATGTTTATGTGTGGACTGTTTGGAACTTTAGCAATCAATGAGTTTTAATCAGTGTCTATTTCTCATTTTGCAAGTTTGGAAATAAATAAAACGGTGTTAGTTATAAATGATTTCTAATTTTTTTTAAAAAACCATTTGCAGCATTTTCTGATTCTTGGTAGAACAAAATTTTTATTTCCGAGATTTCAATTGTCTCAAATGTGCATTCAACAATTAACTCTACATTAAAATCCTCATATCTTTTAAGAAATGAAGTTGAGAAGAAAAGAGAAAGAGCATCCCATGGAGCCAAAAGTGCCAAAGAAGTAGTCAGAAACACTCAGATCGATACTTCTGTGAAATGTTTTTTTGATATGTGTGAGTCATTCCAATTCAACACACTTTTCAGCAAAATTCTACCTCACCGTCTCAGATTTTGCTGAAATTTGGAAACAGTAGTTTTTATAAAGTTACTTGTGAAATGACTAGTTGTTCCAAATTTCAGCAAAATGTGAGACGGTGTCCAACGAGCAGGGTTGGAAAAAAACCAGGTTTTTTTCAAAAAAACCCAAAAAACCCGGTTTTTTGGTTTAAACCAGGTTTTTTTGGTTTAAACCAGGTTTTTTCAAAACTTTTCTGGGATTTAACTAGTTTGTGTATTTGCAGGACTCTAATGATGTTTATTTTAATTTCAAACTTAATTTCATGGTTTACTTCACTAATAAGATCCCCATATATTTTTTAAATTTGATATTTTATAAATGTATAACTATTTTTTTGGGCATAATATACTCCAATTATTTCAATTTCCATGTAGTCATACATAACAGCCGTTAAAATTTGTAATGGATGTCAATTAAACCATTCATAGTATTTTAACCTTAATTTAAATAACTGAAGTAATAATGAAGTAATAATTCCAAACTTTTTAGATACAATTTATTATGATCAACGACCACTACTATATTCAACATTTTAAACTAAAAATTTGCAGCTTTTTTGATTCCAGGCTTATTATGTAATTTAGACTGCACTAGACCAAAAGAGGAAAAATTGATATCAACGTTAGCTGTTGTTGCTTTAGCAGTCAGAATGAGTTCAACTTCACTAAAAATGTTACTATTAAGGGGTTTTTTTTACATCAACTGTTTGGCCTACACCAATATATTGCAGACACCGTGCTTTACATAACCACTCTCAAACTCAAAAAGAACATTTTTGAAAGTCACTACAAGCTCTAGCAGAATATTTCATATTCATAACAAGAGTAACACCAAAGAGTTATTAGGGAATCTAAGTTTTGCATATTCTAATGCTTCTGTTAAAAAATTTGGGAAAAAAAACCATCTTTGGTTTTTTTGGAAAAAAACCATTTGGTTTAAACCTTGGTTTAAACCATGGTTTAAACCAAATGGTTTAAACCATGCCAACCCTGCCAACGAGTGTGTTGATTTGACGTGAATGACTCAAGTACATTTTTCACTTTACTTCTGGAAACTGGGCAAATTAAATTTTGTTACTGTCCACAGAGTGTATAAGGATTTGGAATTTTGGGAAGCAAATATAAGCCAATTTTGGATGATATTTACTATACCATGTGTGTTCTATTTCTTGTGAAAAAATTTACGGCATAACAAATGTGTGATTTATCAGTGATATAATACATAAATATAGTAGCAGGATGCCCAATCTTTGCACAGAATGTTGTTACTAATAGCCATATTTAAACAATTCCAATTTACTATTTTTACTTTACTTTCATTGCCATTTTTTTAATTATTCATTTTTTGTTTAAATGTTACAATATCTTTAAGTGGAAATGGGTTAGCAAATTTAAGTTTCTAAGAAAAATATGTAGCATTAAGGTATATATAACTTAAGTGTTAACAATTATAGATTTTATGTCAGGGTTGTTATGTTTAAAACACAGTAATAAAAAACATGTTTTAAACAATTTTATTAATTATTATATGTTTTATAATTTATTGGCCAAATACAGTTCATTTATGGAAATAGGTTTTATTTTAGGATATATGACCATGCTGTATTACCTTAAAGGTTAAGATTGTGATAAATAGTAGACCCTGATGGAATGGTAAACCTTGTATGTGATACTTTAGATCCCAAATGGGACACTGACATTTATTAATATTCATTAATTTATTATAGCCCCAAATTTGTGAGATTTATGCTAATCATCAATGTGGTACATAATTTTAGTTCATTAAAATAATACCAAACATGAACTAATATTACATTATTAGTTTATAAATTCTTCTATTAACCCATCCGATTTAATCAAAGGAAGACACCGAATCGCCAAATAATTGAAGGATTTCCTGTATTCTATGATTCTTCGACAAATAAAGATGTAAGGCATATGCCTAAAATTATTGGGAGTGGAAGTAAATATAAGAAACTAAAATGCAAAAAAACATGTTTTTTTAAACCTAAACAACTTGTTCAATAACCAAAATTTAATTTAAAAAAACATGTTTTTAAACAAAAAAAACATGCATAAACAAAAAAGCATGTTTTTTGTTTTATTTAAAAAAACATGTTTTTTTCCAACCCTGTTTTATGTAATCAAATTTAGACACTGTTATTTTTTTAAACAAAATTCTTAAGTACTATTTCATGGGTTTTTTTTATTAATAATTTGCAGTGCTCTTTAAAATGTCTCTATCAGCATGGACTTTGGTGAGATATCATTATAAAAATCATTCATCAATTTCTTTTTTACTCCCAGTAAAGTTAATGATTAGGGGTATTAAAGATGTCTGGTAAAGAGATAATGAGCTGCTGATTTAGATGGGAGATATTGCAGATTCAGTTGTTTGCATTGGTTAGATCATTTCTCGCTACTTCTTACAGCAGGGTTTGAAATTCAAGGATGCACAGCACAGTGCACCAAACTTATTTTACAAAAATTATGTATTTATTTGCATATTTATTCTAAATAAAAAGATATGTACAACTCTCACAGGTTTTGATTTATTTACTCAAGAATAAGTTGTATATTTTACTTGTTGTTTTGTGAAATTTCAATGAACTTGGGTGTACTGGTGCACATGCTTTGAAAACTGAATATCGACCTCCTAGCTTATGGTTTAAATTCTATTCTTAAGCCAGTAATCCATTCACGCTGTAGCTATGCTGTAGCTGGATTTTGTGACGTCATTTGCTGTATCTAGCGTGGATGGAAGTTTCTTGATTTATGGGTTATTTCTCTCAATAAAAAGTAAACAAACAAGAATATTAAGTTAAAAACCACGGACAATTAAAAACTAAATGACTCTTATGACTGCTCATGCCCGAAACCAATTTACAGCTTTGATATCGCTTGGAAAACGATTCAAAAATCCAGCTTCAGAAGTACAGCTTTGACCACGCGCGCATGCGTACTAGTGACAGTTACGTCACAAAATCCAGCTACAGCATAGCTACAGCGTGAATGGATTACTGGCTTTACCCCATTCTTCAGATGATTTTGTCCCCGTTTTAACATCACTTCGTTATTCCTTTTCAATTTATATGGCAAAGTTGAAGTAGTGTTAATAAGTGCTTGAACTTAAAATGGAAGAGTGGAAAAAAATGTGAAAATGTAGCATGTACTGGACATAAGTAATTTGAAACATGATGTATTATAAGGATTCAAATAAACCAAAAAAAACACGTAAAACAACTTTAAAGAACGAGACTATGAAAATGTTTTAATTTGATGTGTGGCAACATGGTTGAAAAAAAAAACCGAAAAGAAAATGTCAGATGATATTCTATTTTCTCCTCTCCTGTAAATATATGTTAAGTTAAAACTAATAAATTATTTAAAACGCTACCAAATGTACTGAATATACTTCGTAATTCGTCACAGTATGTTTGGTTCATTAAAAAAAAACATAAAATATCATACTTTATTAGCTACACAAGATAGCTTTTTATCTGTTTAACATTTGTCTGTCTATCTTTTCATAACTACCATATAACTTCATTTAACTTTTGATAAAATGGTCCTTAACACACGTACACTGATTAACCTGGCTTCATGAGAAAATATGAGGAAATCTGAAGATTAAATATTCTACAGATTACAAATAATAAATAGCATACTAAATATTAATGTAACTTCCATAAATATTAATTCAAAAATATAAGCACTGTACTCTATCAGGGGCATAGCCAGCTGAGGGAGCTGCAGCCCCTTCCAAAATCCAAAATTGTATCTATGTATAATCCGTCGGACATTTCTAGCTTCGACAACATTTTATTTTCTTCAATTTTCAAAGCAATAGTTTTTTTAGCTTGAAAAAAAATCTTCCATATTAGCCATAGTGATACATGTCTGTGTAGATTGAGATGTTGAAGGTTCAACGAAATCTGTCGCATCCACTGCTTCTACTGCCTCAGGGTCAGGATCAATCCGAAGCTTTTTTCTGTTCTTTACTCCTTGATAGTGGGCCATAGCTTCATCTGATGTCCAACCTGTTGTTTCGTAGCCTAGTCGTTGATTTGGAGCCCAGTTAGGATTGTTGACATCATAGATATCAGAAGGTGCACCTGTAAAAAATGCCATGCTTTAAAATGTTGTAGCAGTGTTATATTAAGTAGCACTAAGTGTTAATAGCTATTCAAAAAGGTGAAAGACACAGGTTCAAGCACTACAGGATCTGAGATTCAATTCTCCTTCTGAAAACACCTACCTGCCCCTGCACACGAATTGAGATCGATGAAAGTCAATTTTTAAATCGGTATTGTTATTAGTACAAGCATTGTAGTTTGTTATGAATTACTCCGAATGTGGTCAATTTATTTCATGAATACTATGGTAACCCGATGCTCATATTTTTTTTTAAATAAAAGTGATGGTATCGTATCAATATAAACCTGGACATTAACTTTCAATTCACTATGCATATTACCAACAGGTGTATCTCTACCAGCTTTCGCCACTTCAATTAGTTTCTGCATAAAGCATGATGTTATGCTTACATTAAACACGTTATAAACTTACCAGAGATAAAATGCTGATCACACACAAGAAGATACTTCAAGCCTGCTTCAGTAATATCAGTTCTTTTTATGACACCGTTGATGTCTCTTTACTGTCAGCTGCTTCTTTAAAATTAAATCTGAACCTTTTGAAAGGATTTGTGGCAAAAGAAAATATCTTCCAGCTTCCACCAATCTCTCGCCTCCGTTCTTCCGTAATCGTTAATTCCACATAATCTAGGCATCGCTAGCTGTCGAAAAAAAACTCAACTTTCTTTTTTTGAAGAAAGATATCTAATTAAACGTGTATTTCAATAGTCAACTCCAAAAAATGAAAATCAAAACAAAGATCACGACATAAACAGAAACAGTTAAATATAACAGTTAAGTCTGTTTATCCTTACAGTTCCGCGAGGTGACGTCAGAGTGGATAACTAGATTTCCTTACACATTACACAGAAACACGCAGATGGCTCGAGATGCTTACTCATTTGTTGTCTATCTCATAAATTAAGATATTTTAAAAGTTTATATTTCGAATAAATAGAATAAGCATATGCAACCAATGGGATCAGTTTAAAAAAAAAGCCATCAATTTTCATTAAACTTTACGTCAGAGTTTCGTAAAATATCCTGAATTTGACTAATTATTTTTGTCTTTTTGTAATCTATAGATGGCAATGCGCAATCCTTTCCTCCCGTCAACTCAGAAAATCAATCAATTTTAGGAAGCAGTGTAGAAATATATGTATTTATTATATTTATTTGAAATTTAGTTAGTAAACTTTTTAAATTACATTAGAAATCGAAAAATCCGTATTTTCCCTATCCACCATGTTAGTAGTTGGTGTGCTTCATCGTGTAGGAAGTGTACATTTCAGTGTGATAGGTGTAACACAATGTGAAGTTTAGCTACTATCTTAGGAAAATTAGTGTTTCCTATACCATGTCCCACCACAAAATGGGTAACTACTATGAAATTTTTACAGATAAATTACAAAAACCCTTTGAGCAATTGTATTATTCCTAAATAAGTATAAATATTGGGGGTTGGCAGTAACTCTCTGCATGCATGTTTAATATTGAAAATTTATATTTGAATACTATACATAATGGGTACAAAGATAATTTTAAAATAGCTACTGTTTTGGGTTGTTTCAAATTTCAACTTTATCCGTTTATTGTGAGGTAAACTATATTGAACATTAATGTAGGGGAGACCGGGGCACAATGGACCTAGGGGCACAATGAACCACCCCTTATTATTTATTTTGTATATTTTCCAAATTAGCTCTTATTATAAATAAAAGATGACATAACAGTCTTGATCTAGTTATTAAGAAAAAGCATGTTGTTAGCTCACACATTTGCCATTTTTTATTACTGATGTGTATTAACCAGGTAAAAGTAAAAAAGCTCGCTCCTAGAAATTATCTTCTCATCATTAAAGTAACATTAGTTGGACAAAGTGGCTTAGCTTAGTTGAAAGGCAAGATGTTTGTCTTTCTTTATAATCTATAAATAAATTTCTGAAATTATAATACAGCATATTTTAATTCTGTTTTTCGTTCAACTACAATATGGGGCACTATGGACCACAAAATCTGGGGTACAGTGGACCATGGTCCATTGTACCCCATGCAACTTTAGAAATACTTTTAGTTTCAAAATAAAATAAAAAAAAATATTGATGCAAGTCCTTCCTAATTATTAAAAGTTAAATTTGCTATAATAGTAAAATATTTCAATATATATCCTAACATTCACTTCTGAATGTAATATATTTTCCCCCATCTACTAATAGGTAGTGCCTTTTTTTTTAAACCAGAAGTGACAAATTATTGGTGAACAGATGTTTTAGTTCATGTATTATGACTTCAAACAATACATAAGTGCTTTGAATGAGAAATGTATTTTTAAAATCGAATGTGATACTAGAGTGTTAAATTATTTAAAACAAGAAGTTTAGAAATTTGAGTTGGTTGTAAAATAAATTTCAATATTTACATAACAGAAGTACAATATCCTAAATTTTTAAATTAATATTTGATTACTGTTGATTTTCTTACTAACAAAAATTTGAGTTATTTGTTGTAGTTATAAATAATTAAGTAACAAATTTTCTCAGAATTGGAAAAATGCTCAAAATTGAAGTTTTGTTAGTAAAGTTTTCAGTGGCCCTACAATTTTGGTGTTGTTGTGTATACAGTAAAACCCCGATTTTACGTCCCCCGAATCTACGTTTTTCCCGCATTTTACGTTTTTTCCATCAGGTCCCAGTTTTTTTCGTATACTGTAATGTTAATTGAACCCCGATTGTAAGTCCGTTATTTATAGAAATTCCCGCATTTTACGTTTTTCCTGGAAAGTAAAAAAATATTTTTTTTCTCTAAAATAAGCAATATTTTCCCCATTCCACACAAACTGGACTTCCTAAACTGGTTTCTTTTCATTGATCATGGTTTGACTCTTCCCCCCCCCCCCCCCTTTGTTGAACACCTGTTGTCGCGGGGACCACCTGTGTTACTCCCCTCAATACACGATAGCTGGCGGGGGGGGGGGGCAGGAATGGCATGGACAGGGGAATAGACCAATCTGAAGGGTGGCTCCTTTTCTTTCGTCGGAGGGGGGGGGGAGGGTCTTTACCCTTTTGCACGTTTTCAGAGTTAGGACTGGACAACATTGTGGTTTCTGCCATTTCTGCTTCGCACGCGGTGGTAACATACATTCCAATCTTTTTGAGCCAAAATGACTAGTAAAAAACGCAAAAACTTTTCTGTTGCTGAGAAAGCCGAAATTGTTAAACAATTTGGTGAATTTCACGGAACCAAGGTAGCGTTCGCCCAATCACAAGGAATTCCCGTGACAACCCTGCAATCCATACTAAAGAAAAAAGACTGCATTGAAAAAAACATCGAGAAAGTGGGTGAAAAAAATTCCAAGAAACGGAGAAGTTGTAAAAAATCGCCGTACGATGAGCTGGAAGATATTTTAGTCAAGTGGTTTCAAGAAGCTCGTGCCGCAAATATACCTGTAAATGGCACGATACTAAAGGAAAAAGCTTTAGAAATTGCCGAAAAGCTTGGTGTGGAAGACTTCACGGCTTCAAATGGCTGGATAGACAGGATGAAGAAATGATCTTGTTTATAGATCGCTGTCAGGAGAATCATCAAGTGTAGATGAAGCCACTATTGAAGACTGGAAGACAAATTTACCAAATTTGACCGAAGGGTACAATCCAAAGGACATATTCAATGCGGACGAGACCGGACTGTTTTTTAACCTCCTACCGGATAAAAGTTACGTTGTCAAAGGAGACTCCTGCCATGGAGGGAAGATGTCGAAATTGCGGCTAACGGTTTTGCTTTGTTGTAATAGTGATGGAAGTGAGAAGCTGACGCCTCTTGTTATTGGAAAGTCGCGCAACCCCCGATGCTTCAAAAACGTGAGAAGTTTTCCGACAAAGTATGAAGCAAACAAAAAATCGTGGATGACGCAAGCCCTTTTCGAAGACTTTTTGCGCAAACTAAACAAACAAATGAAGCTGCAGAATCGTAAAATAATGTTGTTCATTGATCAATGCACTGCACATTCTGATTTGCAGCTGTCTAATGTGCGTGTCGTATTTTTGCCTGCAAATTGTACAAGCAAATTGCAGCCTTGTGATCTCGGCATTATTCGATCGTTCAAGGTGTATTACAGAAAGCAACTTGTTCGGAAAGCTATAGCTGAACTAGAAAACGGAAACCTAAATGATGGCTGCAAACTAAAGTTAAATGTTTTAGAGGCCATGCATTTTATTTCTGCGTCGTGGAGAAATGTTACACAACAGTGCATTTTGCACTGTTTTGAAGAAAGTGGAATCGCAGCGTCTAATGAACCGGGAATAATTGAAGAAACAGCTGAGGTGGACTCGGAGGAGGACAACGAAACAGTTATCTATGACTTCGACGATTACATCCCAGAAAATTTAGCAACATGCGAAGTTCAAAGAGCTACTGCTCCATCCGTAGCCGATCTTATGGACTTTTCGTCCGCCGATGAAGATGGAGAAGAACCAGAAGTGCAGCCCGTCCCTTTTAATACTGCAATGAAAAGCTTGCAAATAGTGAAAGACTATTTTCTTGCATATGGAGACCAGGAAAAAAACTTACAAAATATTTCAATTCTTGAAGACGCAGCATTTTCTTTGAACTCAAAAACTAAAAAACAATCCAGTATTACGGACTATTTTCAATTTCGGCCTAAACTCAACTAAATGTGTAAATCATCTTAATTTGGTATGTATAATAAATGATCTTTTTGTTAAATATAGAGTATTACTATCACTATACCTTTTGAAAGAGTCATCTTTACTACCTATAGTTTTTTATTTGATTTTTTGCATTATTATATGTATTTCCCGTATTTTACGTTTTTTTTACCCAGTCCCTTGAGAAACGTAAAATCGGGGTTTCACTGTAGTAATAAAAAAAATGTTTTAATTTTAAAGTGATCTTATAATTTTGCAGATAAAATTTAATGCTTTTACTAATTTTTTTTTTCAATTGCAAATATTAATGTTCGATAATACTTTTTTTGTTTTCCTCATCTTTTCAATTTGACTGATAGTATATTTTCTCACTAAAAGAAATTTTAATGCAATTGGATACTTAAAATTCAAATAAAATACTTATTTTACGTGTATTTTAATCTTTAAAAATAGTAGATAAATTTTTTTCAGCAAAAAATAACATGGTCCATTGTACCCCGTGATGTGGTCCATTGTACCCCGAGCCTGGGGTACATTGGACCACTTTCTCACTTGTAATAAAAAAGTGAATTCAGAAAAAAGTATTTTAAAGTATAGTTTTTAGGTAATGTATTTTTAAACCAGGATATATATGTAATATATACACCTTTTTCTAAACAAGTGGGATGAATATTTTCGTACTTATAGCGCAAAAAATGAAAAAGTGGTCCATTGTGCCCCGGTCTCCCCTACTATGATACTATCTGTGCAGGTAGTGATAAGTTTTTAAAACAATTATTTCGAATCAGTGTGCTTGGACCAGTAGTCTTCCTTAAAACATCTTACTACTTTTTTTTTGTGAAAACAAAACATCCACTTCATTAATCCGCAACATGAATTGCTCATGCTAGTTAATTAGCATAACAGGTTTGTCTGCGAACCAAGCACACTAACCTGAATATAGGTCTACCAACCAACAAACTTAACCAAAACAAAAGTAATTTGAGAGAAAGGAAAACAAAATAAAGGAGCTATTGCCAGATCCTCCGTGAAACAACCCTAAGCTTAAAACATTTTAGTTAATACAGTAGAAACTTGATTATCTGTCCTTCTTTTATCCGTAATTCTCTGTTAACCGATCATCTCTAAGTCTAAGCAAAAAAATTCTCCAACAAAGTCATTTTTAGTTGTTCACAAAAGAAGTTTCTGAAATATTGACAATTCTAAAATGAGGAATCTCCAGAGATACTGAAATTGGCAAACTTGTGATTCTAAATTGGGAATATCTGGCGGTTTTGAAATCGGAATTATCAGGTGTTTCTAGGAAATTACTAATCAGTAATCAGTAAATTAAACTGGATGGAAATCAGTAAAATAAACTGGATGGAAATCGGTAAAATTTTCAAATCTGTGAATTATCGAGGTTTATAAAATCGGGAAACTGCTGTGGTTTTAATATATCAAAACTTCAGTACCTACAAATGTAAAAGCGAATTACTGGCAATCTTAAATTTACGAGAATCTCCTAAAATCGTTAATCTTTTCAGAATTCCGCTCAGAAATTGAAATGTTTTTGCACTTTCTTTTTGCTTGGAAGTCAGGGATAACTGAACACTCAAATTCAATGTACTTTAAAATCATCATGGATTTCCGACGATCGCAGATTTGAGGACTTCTGGCACTCTTCCATTCCATAAGTTACACTATTTTATGAAAATTCTCTATTATCCATTTTTTTTGTTTTGATTACCCGACCTACCTCTGGACTAAGTTAGATTGAATAATCGAGGTTCTGCTGTATTGCAGTAGTAGCCAAAACGTCTTAGACACCTTGTGAAAGAACAACAGATTTGTTAATTTTCCCATGGAGTTTCAGTAAAGCTATAAAAGAAATTTCACAGTTGTTAGACCAAATTTTTTCGATATTTTCGAGCATATGGCTTATGGTTATTGCAATTAGACAGTGTGCAAAGAAAGGCCAAAAGTCAAAAACATTTGAAACTAACCTGTTCTATTAAAAGATTATCTGATTTATTGAAAGGTGGCGTAGCCTGCATGCAGGATTACGAAAGACACTAAAACTAATATGAAAAACGATAAAGCAGAAAATGATAAGGGAAGGTCCTCTTAAACTGAGAGCCTTATCTGAATCCAAGAGCCCAACTGCAGCTAAATTAATTTGCATTAACTTTTCAGCTTCTTCAGAGCGATTTCGGAGTTATTTTTTGGCTGTGCCCAGGTCGGATTGCCTCAAAATTTATAGGAAATGCAGTTATTTTAGCAAGTAGTTTCTCCGTAATTGTGGATAGTTCCCTTATTGGAGAAGATTTTAAATACTAAAAAATAACTTACTAAACTAGCAGCATTTTCTATAAATTTCCAGAAATTGAATTTCCCCATATTTATACATTGAATAAAATTGTGTGAAATAATATCATGCCAAAATAAGGGAAATCTTACATTCTTAATTTTTTCTAATACTCATGGTTAAATTTTAATTTTGCATTAAAATTTGCATGAAATGTGTTCATATATTTTTGGTATATACTATGCACTCAAGTTCCGTATCCAAATTAACATGGGCGGGATTGAAACTTCACCTGATACTAGTCAACTGAATATTAGTCAAACTAAAGATGTATTGCATATAACTTGTTTCAATTCGCAAATAGAAATATTTTAGATTAAATTACATTTAACTGAGAATAATTTTTTTTTCTTCTATTGCATTGCCTAGATTTTGTTAAATGAAAAGCACCAATTCCTTCTTGTAGGTAGTTATTCTTGTGCTATAAGAAACTTTTTTTACCTGTTTTGTAAATATTGAAATCACCTCGGGTATCTTTTTCATTCCAATGTGTCTTTTATTTATTTAGGAAAATCAGATGAAACTTATGTCATTGCAAAATATGACTACACTGCACAAGGAAGTCAGGAACTAGACATCAAAAAGGGTGAAAGGTTGATTCTATTGGACGACAGCAAACATTGGTGGAAAGTTCAAAATGCCAAACACCAGTCTGGGTTCGTCCCTTCCAACTACGTCAAGAGGGAGAAACCTTCCATATTTGACAGCATTCGAAGAAAGGTCAAGAAAAAGACTGAGGCAAAGATGTCACCAACTGCATCCCCCATCGCAACAAAAGAAGTCAACGTCGACTCGCCTCGGAACACTGCTG
The DNA here is from genome assembly GCA_023701765.1 of Hylyphantes graminicola. NCBI lineage: Eukaryota > Metazoa > Arthropoda > Arachnida > Araneae > Linyphiidae > Hylyphantes > Hylyphantes graminicola. The sequence continues at coordinate 21,818,590 of CM043114.1, read as the reverse complement.
ACAAGTCGTGCACATATACTGGAACGTCGGCGATCGTCAAATTCAACTACGAAGCTCAGCAACCAGATGAGGTCTCGCTCTCTAAAGGTGCGAGAGTCATGGTCATGGAAAAATCCAATGATGGCTGGTGGAAGGGCGAGTGTGATGGGACTGTTGGCTGGTTTCCTTCTAATTACGTCTTGGAGGAAGCAGAAGACGCCAACGATAGCAGCCACAATTACACTCCAGCTGGTTCCGCCAACAACACACTCCAGAGTGGAGGGTGTTTAGATGTCGTTCTGGCACTCTATACCTTCACTTCCCAGAACGAGGAGGAACTAAGCTTCCAGAGGGGAGAGCATCTGGAGATCGTGGATCGACCGGAGAATGATCCGGACTGGTGGCGGGCGCGCAACCAGAAAAACGAGGTGGGACTGGTGCCAAAGAACTACGTTCAAGTCGTCTGCCACGGCAATTCCGTGGAAACGTACCCCGGCAAGAACTTTCCGCTTTCGAGTAGTGCCGACATTCTGATGGACAATGGGATCCCCCGCAAGGAGACCACAAGCCTCTCGCTGGGGGCCAGCGGGGGCTCCCCCGCTTTGTTCCGGAACAAATTTGGCAGCTTGCAGGAACGCCCTGACCTGAAGGGGAAGAGTTGGTATTATGGCAGCATCACTCGAAGCGAATGTGATCAAATGCTGGGGGAGTATGCCGAAGATGGGGACTTTATCGTTCGTGATAGTGAAACAAATGTAAGTTTTCTATTTATTTCAGTTGCACAAAATGAGTAGGTATGTATTTAATGTTTACATTAAAAAAATTATTTATGTTTTAACCTATTTGTGCATTATTTTCAGTAGTAGGATTATCTATAAATGTTTACAATAAAAATACCTCTTCGTAAAAAAAATATTAGTATTAAGTCAAAAATGTATTTAATTTCAACTGTACCTGCCACAACTACTAGTCTTTCTTATCGAGAGCCCGATTGAGAGATGTTTATTCTCTAATAAAAATAATTTATCATGTGTGGAAGGGTTGAATTTGAGTTCTGTGCAATATAGGTTTCAATGTAACATTTAGTAATAATCTTTCATTGAATTTTAAAATATTTTCTTTCAGCTTCTTGCCTTTATAGAAGAAATGTGGAGCGTGTTCAATTTATTTTCTAAAAGTTCATTGAAATATTTTGAAACAGCTGTGACAGGGCTTGATTTGGGGGATTTCTGTTATGTTTACAAGAAGCATAGACAGTTTTTTTAACATCCTGTTTAACTTAATTACAATTTAAAAGATAGACTATTATAAGGCACATATTGTGTTGTTTTTCTGTGTCCTGAATAAAAGACCATGTAATCAATGTGTCGAAACATGGTAAATGATGATGTACACTTCCCATATTGTCTATTAAAATATTTTTTAAACTTTAAGTTGCAGTTCTTAAAGTTAATTAAAAGTTAAGTTAAAAAACAGAATAAAAATTTATTATGTATTTTTTTCTTTTAGGTTGGTGATTATTCGATATCTTTAAAAGCATCAGCAAGAAACAAGCATTTCCGAGTTCACGTAGAAGGACGCGTGTTTTGCATTGGCCAGAGGAAGTTCGACACGCTGGATGATCTGGTTGAGCACTACAAACGAGCTCCTATTTACACTAGCCCCAGGGGGGACAAACTTTACTTAATCAAGCCTTTCCAAAAGCCTGCAAAATCATAATAAGATAATCCAAAGCTGGAAACAGTTTTAATCGAGCCTGTTCCAAAATTCTACAAATTTAGAAAAGGAGAAACTGGATGTAGTCTAACAGTGATTGTCAGTCTTTTTCTGACCCATCTGCTGTATTTTACCGAACACTCCTTGTGTAGAATATTGTTTCAAAATCTGCAATTTTTAATGAGGGAATAAGTTAGTTGGAAGTAAATGACAGAATTTAACTGTGAATTGTGACATGTAGTTTGTTTCAATTGTTATTTTTTTTAAATATTTATAAAATATTAATAGATGACGCCATGACAGAAGCATACATTTATAAAAATAAATTCTTTAATTAATAATGAAAACAAACTACATTTCATCAGCAGATGTATTTTGTTGTTTAATTTAAATTGTACTTATTGTCCCTAATTAAAAATTTATGATTTACTAAGCAATATCTCTGCACAACATAGTGTTCGGTAAAATGTAGTATTAGCTCTGTGTAAACAAGCTAACAGGCTGTCATCTTTAATACAAGCTTTTCTAAAATTCTACTAATTAATAGAATAAGAAAATACGAAACTGAATAAGATCTTAATAAAGAGTTTTCAAAAGCCTGTAAAATTAGAAAAGAAAATACTAAAACTGATAATATTTGGCAAAGGAAAAGTCATTAACGCTGGAAAGTGCATTATACAAGGTGCCAACACAATCTTCGAGTCAACTTATAAACAATTAACTTTAATCTTTGTTTGAGATCATGGTCAAATCAAACTTCTTCCATGTTTATATCAATTCCCGGAAATGGCAAGGAATATTTTAGAAGGAATGATTGTCATAATTAAAGTTAAGAATATTTGCTATTGTATAATTAAAACAAAATTATTTCAAATGATTAACAGCTGTGTAGTAAAAATATATAAAACAGTATATTTGTTGATTTACTTTTTTATGGCTTGTTTTATTTATCTTTTTCATAAAATGTTAAGTTCATAGTAATAAATATGACATATTCATTGTATATAATTGACACACATCTCACAAGGCATAGCTATTTATTTTGCTGAAAATCTTTGCACTTTTTTTCTGTTTGCTTAACATATAACTCTTTTAAAGGATTTAAATGAAATTTTTGTGTGGCAAATTTGTTATGCACTGTTGCTTTTGATGTTTAAAGAAAAAAATCATTTTAATTATAAAACTGCATTTAGCATTGTCTATGTTACATTTATTTAAGAGGATCAATTCTTAATTAATAGTTTGGCATTATAAAATATGATCACTTTCAGTGTAATTTTGTAATAAATTTCTATTCATTTTTTTTATATCCTTTATATACAAATTTATAATTTTAAGACATTACCAACTTTCATTTATTTCTGATAAACCTTTTAAATCATTTATCTAAGCACTTTTTATCTATTAATCTTGTTTTCTTAGTTAATTTAAAGTATACTGAACTTATTTCGCTGAACTATTTTATGTGATTAATAGTTTACCTCAGTTGGCATCGCTTGCACATGCATGATTTCTGCAATTGACAACCTTTAACTACATAGTTATTGTAACTAGTGCCATTGAAATACTTGTATCAACTATTATTTTAATTATCATATTTACCATGAAGTGCCTTTATTTTAATTTCTCTCCCTATAACTACACTATCAAAAGTGAATTTATTGTACTTTATAATTCAGTGGCACTTCTGAATTAGATTCTTAACCACTTAACAGTTTTTAATGTATATTGAATTTCCAATCACTTTGCTGTTATATGTGTTTGCATCGGCTGCTGATTTTTATGTACTACTTCTCATTAGATTTCTATGTTATCAAAGCTCTGGTTTGTGGTCTTTCATGCAAAAAAAAATCAATCTTGTATTTCATCACTTAAGTTCCCACATGTGCTATGTCTCATTGCATTTACTATACGGTAACCCTTGGCGCGATGTCTTCGAATTTGCTGATAAATATTTTTTTTTGCGGAAACCTGTGACTTCGGCTGATGATTAGGATTCTTTGACTTAGCAATGATGACGTTTTCCCGGCAACCCTATCTGACCATCATTTATTAGCGCAGTATAGAGAGCGTGACGTCAAAAGTCGCCAGAACACTGACTTTTGGCGCAATTTTGAAAAGTTCGCCAAGTTTTACCGTACAGTAAATCTGATCTGCTGTGCAAAGTGAGATAGCACATGTGGGGTGGGAACTTAAGTGACGATTTGTTCCAATTTGGTTTTATTAATTGGAAAAATAAATAAAACTGTTGAGTGGTTAAATCAAAATTATGAATAAGCTTGTTCAATGTTTTGTTTGCATTGCATTATTAGATGTAAATTTATATTTTCTAACAAAACAAATGCTTTCAAATTGAATATTTTTAACTCAAGAGCTTAACATCTGAACTTGGACTGTTCTAATGTGAGCCTTAAATCTTGTCATGTTTCCCTGTGAATAAATTTTTGTGTAAACTTGCATTTTCAAGAACACTTCTACTTGAGACTGAAAGCCTTTTTGTACTTGTAATGCATTCCTATACTTTTATTGCACTCCATTGATTTTAATTTTTGTTAAAAATATTATATGTTTATTTGAAATTTTATATTTTATAAAAGAATACCCTTTAAACTATCAGGGTTGCCATTCTACCAGCAAATACAGAAAGGTATTTTCCAAGTCACCTTAAAACTCTTTAAAAAATTTCAACCTACATTTTTTTGATAACTATTTCTGGATGATTAACCAGAATATTTCTAAACTTATGATTCAATTATCTTAATATACCAATTCATAGGGGAAAAATTTAAGAAATTTTCATTTCCTGAAAAGTGGCAACCCTGAAGCTGTGTATCCAACAGATGTTCCACCTCTGCTAGCATATGGGAATGGTTATTTTTAATTCAAATATTTGAAATGTATATAAAATGCTAAACACACACTCACTAGGATCACTATTTAGTAAATGTTGCATGAATAAATAATAAATTAATAAGTGCCAATATGATTTCATTTTCAAATAATTATAACACTGCTAGAAGACAAATATTTATAGTGTTTAGAAACTGTTTCAAATTGGTAACTAAATTTGTTTAAAAACTCCTAAATTTTAAGTAATCAAATTAACAAGTATCTTTTATCAAAATCCTGTTGTTGACATTTATTAATATCTGAGCCTACTCTTTCTGGTATTTTTTATTTTGCCAACTCTAGACTTCTTTTATGCATTTCTTAAAATTTTAAATATAAATCTATTATGCTTTTTTTATAAATTAGCTTGCTTCAATCAACCTGCTTTTATACTAATTGCATTTTATGATGTGAAGGGTATTCTTATGTTGATTTTTTAATCTTAATATATAAAAATTGTTTTAGTGAAGGTTGTATTGTATTATCTTTTCATATCCTTTTTAAAAAAATTAAACAAAAATGAAGATTAGGGGGAAATCCCTTTCATCGACAGGATATCTGTCAGTATCGGGCCTCTTTGGTGACTATAGCAAGTCATCGCCTGAAATGGTGTATGGAAACCAGTTTTTTTCGTGGCTTCTCTTGCACAAAATCTGATTAACCCTTTCAGTCCCAGTGATGCCATTTGGCATCATCACTTTCAATATTTTTTTCCAAATGTTTATGTCCTGCTATGACATCCAAACACACATTCGATTCTTCACACCTTGTTCTATTAGACAATATTTTGCATTAATCAGAATCTCAATAGAAGTAAAATTAATTACTATTTTTTTATTTAGAAAATAGCTAACAAACATTTCACCTGATTTTTGAAAAGTTCACTTCAGTTCCACCCACATATTTAAAACACAATTTAAACTATTTCAATTAAAAAATTCCTTAATTTTTTTTTAATAATATGGTCAGATACCTTAAAACATATAACTCGAAGTGTTTTTATATATTTTTTTATTTTGTTGTTTTCCACAATTAATTTTTTTTGGTATTCTTTCAAAAACCATACAAAAATTTAAATAATTTTTTTTATGGAACTCTTATTTTTGACTGAAAATAAGCTTATTTTGTGAATATCAGATGTTTCTGTAGTGTAGTAAATTTTGGGGACTGAAAGGGTTAAGGCAAGACACAAATTTGTACCACAAGAGAGGGAAAACTGGTTTGCTGTCGCTAGTGTTTACCAAGCCGACCTGAATAGGGGAAAATTCCAAGTAAATCAAGGGGTTTTCCTCCCTAGGCTCTTAAAATAAGTTATTTTTTCATGGGGAGGGGGGTGAAATTCAGTCTGCATTTGTTTATTTTATTGGCTTAGACTAACTAGTATATAGCTCTTCTGTTTAGCAGCTGTGTGTGATGTAACATACCTTTTTATGTTTGTTTGATTTGTATTTAAATTCACTAGTCAATTTAAGACGCATTCAATCTGTTCATACTATGTAAAGATAAATGTTCTTACTTATGCAAAAATTGTCAGGTAATTTAAAAAAAAAGCTATATATAATATGAAATTAGCTTTCTATATATTTATGAAAAGAAAAAAAAACCTACTTGTATTTAACTAGGAACTATGTTATAAGTTTAGAATTTTAAATTTGTTGTGTAAGAAGCTGTGATATTTTGATTCCTTTTATTTATTTTGTATGCAGAATGTGACATGTAGCTTTTATGGCTGCTACCTGAGGTGTGTTGTGAATGTAATTTTACTACCTTTACTGTAGTCGTCAGTGTAGATGCATTAAAACTTCTAATTATAAGACAATTGTATATGGAACTTTTATGCACTGAGCAAAAACGTCATAGAATAACAATTTGTTTGGATGAATTATCCTTTGTTTTGTGTATTTTCTTAACATACTTAACACCTTTTGTTAAAATAATTAAATTAGTTACTACTATAGTCTAATTAATTAGAAATCTATATTTGAAGTTCATAGTTAATATCATGAAAAAGGGGCCTTTGCATTTTTCAAATTTTGTGGAAGGTTCAAAATCATATTTTGGCTCAAATCACCTTTATTAATACTCTCCATAAAATCTGGAGGTCAGACAGCATTAACTTACGATTTTTAATACTACAGTAAGAGCAGTCCTATTTTTCGGCAGTGAGACCTGGAAGCTAGCCAGACAACAAGAGAACAAACTTTAAACTTTTCGAACAAAATGCCCAAGAAAAATATTTAAAGTGTACTGGCCAAACAAAATAACAAGCTATGAAATATACAATAAATCAAATAGTAAACCTACTTCCACAATAACGAAGAAAAGATCTTAGTTTATAAGACATGTACTACGAATGCCCCCATCAGACTCGACTCGCATTGTCCGCTCTTGATGGAGGGGCTGGGGAGCCCAGTCGGTTAGGCACTCGCCTAGCATGCGAAAGGTCCCGGGTTCGGGCATCGCCAAAAAAACTGCCGACCTGTAAAAACGGCCCGTGCAGCCCAAAAATGTCCGACGAATAATACCCTGTGTATAGGAGTGCACGTTTAATATGCTCCAAAGTCCTAACGCTGCGTACAATATCGCCCTTAACGGTTGCGTTGGGTGCCTATTCAGGTGTTGGCTCGCCACTTGACTGTGGTTCTTAAATACGACGCCCGTCGCTAATAGCCCTCGTGTAGCTCTAGTGCGACGATAATTCAAACCTACCTACCTACCGCTCTTGATGGAAAGAGGAAAAGGCATCAGATTACGATAAAGGAAAGGAACAGTTTTGGATGGCCAAGCTGGGGGATCGCAAGGGATGCAGCACTTGACAGGAGGGGATGGAGCGCTACGCTTGTGGCCTCATGCGCCACATTAGCGTTTGGAGTCTTAAGGGGTCTAAGGAGTCTTAAAAATGTGCAAAGAAGATACTACAAAGCATAGTTTGATCTTTCATGTCATTTTTTAACTACTCAATGTGGAAGTATAATTTTTTTATATGTAATTCTACAAGATTTATTTATTATAAAACAAGTTTTAAAATTTATGAAACTTTATCCAAAACTAAAATAAATGATATTAAACATGAAGCTATTTGAACACATTGGGATTAGGCTTGCGCGGCAAATTGTGAGGTCAAAATTGAAAAAATGACCAAGAAAATGACTTTATATTGTACAAACATGTACAAACAAAGACTTATACCTAAATTCTCAGCTCAATTTTAATTAGAAATTATTAGAAAAATAATTTTAGATAAAAAATTTTAAATTTTTATTAATTTTTTTAGAAATAAATTCTTAAATTAATTTCTAATTAAAATTGAGCTGAGAATTTAGGTATAAGTCTTTGTTTGTACATATTTGTACAATATAAAGTCATTTTCTTGGTCATTTTTTCAATTTTGACCTCACAATTTGCCGCGCAAGCCTAATCACAATGTGTTCAAATAGTTTCATGTTTAATATAATTTATTTCAGTTTTGGCTAAAGTTTCATAAATTTTAAAACTTGTTTTATAATAAATAAATCTTGTAGAATTGCATATAAAAAAATTATACTTATACATTGAGTAGTTCAAAAGACCCCCTTAAGTCGGGTTAAACGCAAAGTTTACTTGCGCGGAAGCACCAAGGGCGGAGCAGTCAGACGAAGACAAAATAAAACTGCTGAAATTTTCTCATGTGATTGTTCTGCGCGTTTTATAGCTCGCCCGTGGTCGTGGCTTCTATGCAAGGAGATTTTGCTTTTAACAATGGCGTTGCTCAATGGAACAACTAAAGCGTCCCTAATGACTAGCATGGCCTCAATTGGCTACAACTCATTCGGCAAATCGTGGCGCGATGAGCTAAGGCGATGCCACTGAAAATACGAGGATACCCATCTGTCTGGGTTCTGTCTCTCCTAAATATTCATCTGAACGAATCATCGGTGCAAAATAAAGCAACATTATATTGGGATTGGGTGGCCCAATAACCCTCGTGTAGCTCTAATGAGACATTTTTCAACCCAAACCCATTAAAATCGTGGTACATAGTTTTGAAACCATGTTCGATGCCGTCATTTTACAAGGAGCGACCTTGTCACTACCCAAGTACTCGTGTGACGTCGAATATGACGTGATTTTTTGGTCATAAAATGCCCCTAAATTGACGTCATTTTTTTGGTGACAATGTCCATTTTGAAGACGTGATATTCGACGTCAAATAATGACGTTAATCTGACGTGAATGAATGACTCTTTTGTGACCATATGACGTGAACTTTTCGTTAACAAATAACGTGAATTTCACGTGAAAAGTGGACATGAATTTCACGTGATAAGTGGACGTGAATTTCACGTGATAAGTGGACGTGAATTTCACGTGATAAGTGGACGTGAATTTCACGTGATAAGTGGACGTGAATTTCACGGGAAAAGTGGACGTGAATTTCACCTTAAAAGTGGACGTGAATTTCACGTGACAATACGACACGATTTTCACGTGATAAATTGACGTTAATTTTAAGTGACCAAATGTCACGCTTTTCACGTGATCAAATGACGTTAAGTTTACGGGATCATATGACGCTATTTTCACGTGATCAAATGACATTAACCTCACGTGACTATATGACGCGATTTTCACGTGATTTTTTTTATTTCTATGTAATTTTAGTCATGGTGTAAAACAAAAATTTGTTTAAAATATAATACAATATTTTGAATTACAGAGATATAACATTTTCAAAACATATTGTCCTTAAAAAGAAATTTCTAAATTAATGACTGTTAACATTCTATTCATAAGTCATTAATTAAAAAAAAATTTTACTACTTATTTTGAAAAAGATATTCCTCATAACTTCAAAATATTCAATAATATTTTAAACAAATTTGTATTTTACACCATGATTGAGATTGCATATAAATAAGATGAGAAAAGAAAACTGAAATTCAAAAACTATTTAGTACATAATTAAGAATTTTAAAATGATATTCATTTTTATTTGCTATTACTATTTTGCTATATCTATATTTGCTTTACTATTTTTACTTTAATGAACATTTAGAGCTACAGATAGGCAATTATAAATCTTGATATTTTAAATAAATACAAAATCATTTAGAAGCAAAACATTTTTATTTGAAAAAAAAAAATAAAATAAACAATTGAAGACATAACTGATTTCATAAACAGACTTTCAAGGAGAAACTGAAAAAGAAAAAATATGTTGTAAATATATTATAAAAACTGTAAATATATATTCTCAGTATAACTTTTTTTCACATAATAACCTTGCCCATCTAAAATAAATCTAATCAAATATTCAAAGGATTATAAATTTAGTTTTTTTTAAAATATTTTCTATATTTCCATAAAAAGATTCAATAACTTTGTCTTTACATTTTAAAAATGGAAAAGTTTATTTTTATAACCGCAAAGTATAGATTACACAAAATAAATAAAAAATATTAGAATACTATTTAACTGCTTGACTGACATAAAATTCAATGAATTGAACCATGAAAATGTGTCGAGTATTTGATTTATGGTCCAATTTTTATGTTTTAGATCAGGAGTTCGCAACCTTTTTGCACATGTATACCACTTGACTTTGAGAAATTTTGGCGTACCACTTGATCTTAATATTTTAATAAACATATAATATTTCCTCTTTTTGAATCAAATTCCCAAGAAAAATTATATTTAATGGTTAGATACTTGTTTATTTATAACATCCTTTTAATAAAAGAGAAGTAAAAAATGGTATTAATTTACAGTTTTATTTATTACCTATAGGTCTACAACCATACAAATAAAAAGTTAGTGCAAACTCAGCAAAAAATTAATCATCATACAAAATATACTTCTATAGTCTTTAGTGCGAAAATTGTTGTTTGCCTTTGATTAAAACATCAACATTAGGAGTAATGTGGAACTTATCTTCAACACTTATTATGCTTCTATGTTTATTTACAAGAGTTTAGAAAATCCACTTTCATACAAGTAACTCCTAACAAATGGCATAAAAAATGCTTGAGGGAGTTCAAAGGGCACTCTGTTTTACATCTGATCCAGAATTTAATTAAAGATATATCTTTAAAATAATTAAAACTATCAGGGCTCGTACTCTATCTATGATAGTGAAATTCAGGAGTTTCTAAGGAGTACAGCGATGTAACTTCAGGAGATTTCGGGAAATAAATTTGAATATGTGTGTGTTTATTATTGTATTGGTCTAGGGACTTAGACCGAGAATGAAGGAAACAAGGGGTGTAAATGTTGTGAAAAATTTGAGACTTCGGTGTAAAAGCCAACCTCCCTTTTGGGGGAAGAAATCGCCTTTCTTTTTGGCAATGTTTTAAATTTTCGTGACTCTTGTTTTAAATTCATGACTTTTTTGACCGGCAGACATCCGAATAAAGTATGAGAGAAAACCGTGTGAAAAAGGAGAAAAATTATTCATGTTAATTTTATTCAGGAAAGGGCAAAATATCAGGAGATGATACACAATTTTTAGGAGATATAAAGGCCCTTAAAAAATAAAATTTAGGAGTTTTTTAGGAATTTCAGAGGGCGTACGAACCCTGTACTATGTTTGCATGCTGACTGCTCATGCCTATAGAAGCTAGTAATAGTATCATGTAGCCACATCACTCACTGAACTATCTGAAATTTCCCATCGTACCACCCGGAACCCCTGTTTTAGATTATGATAGGGATCTAAATTAAAGTTGATAATAAATTTATACTAACTTAAATGAGTAAAAATACAATGCTAATTTGATTTCATTATTCACATCCCACTGTTGTTTATTTTACAAAAAAAAAAAGGATAACTTTTTATAAAAAAATATATTAGTCTTTTAATTCATCTTGGAATACCTTTATATATTTAATATTTTTAAAAAACATTGCATTTAAAGCATTTTTTAACTTCTATAAAAATACTGTCAACAAAAATGAAACACTTTTACTTCTTTTTAACAATGTTAAAAAGTCAATACATATCAAGTATTAGGGAGAAAAAACCCATTTAACACATTACAACTCTTAGAATTTCACTATTTTTTTTAAATTTTGAATGGCCTTAAATCATATATTAAAAAAAAAGAAAAGAAAAATGAATTAAATACTCATTTTACCACGAGATATTATAACAATTTATTTGACAAGATAGAAGTTACATTAAGGGGGTATGGGACACTTTCAACTTTTTTCTTTAATATAGTAGATATCAATATAATTTTTTTTCCATAAATGTATACTAAATATACTTACACTTTTAGATAGTCAGAGGTTTTAAATAATCATTATTTATTTTTTAAAAAAATAAAATGTGTCAAAAAGTGATGTCTCTTATTTTTGTTATAAGTCAAAAACTTATTTATTGGCAAACAAATATTTAGCATTTTTATAAACAGAAAAATGTATTTAATAAACTGTCTTTACCGATTTTTCATATTTGCCATAGTTTTTTTTAAAAAAAATTATTGAAGTTTTTTTTAATAATTTCACAGGTTCACTTTTTTTATTAAAATTAATAAATAAAAAAATAAACTATTTACAACTAATCCCTAAAGACAAATTAAAGATATATGTTTGAAAAATATGTGTAAAAAATTTTGACACTCTATGGGCAGTAGATTTTGAGTTATATCAATTTAAAGTCAAAAAATCATCGAAAACACGATCAAGGAGAAAAACAGCTTTGAAGTTTATCACTTTCCTTACTGAAGCACTCCAAACCGACCGACCAACTAAGGATTCGATAACGTTATTCCTATCTAATATTACGAGGAAGCAAAGATTATAAACGTGGTTGGCCAACACAGATGTCATGACATAAAAAACTACACATCTCACGTTCTACTGCAGATATAAATAAAATTTTTGTTTTAAATTATTCTAAAATAGTTGTGTTATTTTTTATGATAATAATAATTTTTTTGATTTTTTTGAAGATTTTGTGTCCCATACCCCCTTAATGTTAAATCAAATAATTTTTTATTTAAAAATAACTACAATTAATTTTACGAAACCTAAGTTTTTCTTGCAAAAGACAAAATAGATATTCTATGTAACGAAAAGAACAGATGAAGAGTTTTCCTCCAAAATATAAATTAAATTTATGACATTGGCAGTATAAAATATTATGATATTTCATGCATGGTTTACCACAATTCCTATTTGAGTATTTTTAATAAACCTAAACCTTTCAGGTCCAACTCTTTATTTTTTATTCGAAAAATCTAAAATTTATGAAATAGATTCATTATGCATCCAGAATGAGATATGGTAAAAAACAGGAGTAAAAAGAAATCTTAATTTTTTAAACCAAATTTTAAGGAGGGAAAATTGAAATCATATTTTTTTAATAAATTATACCAATAATGCTTCAAAACTTTATTGCAAATTCAGTTCAAATCATTTTCAAACATCTTAAAATGCAAGCATGAAGAATTTAGGGTCAATATATTTAATAAAATTGCTTATTGTGAATTTTATTTTACCATGTTTTCCATATTTTCATTTAATTAAAACAAACGTCATTTAACTCTTCCAAAGACATGATTCTGCCATCTTTCTTATGATAAATAAGTGCAAGCTTAAGTTAGTAAGAAAAAACAGCAAGCTGATGATTTCAAATGGAATCATATCGGGTGAAAAGGTTTAAGGGGTCATAGGAGTCTTAAAAAGGTGCAGAGAAGCTACTACAAAGTAGTTTGATCTATCATGTAATTTTTTAACTACTCAATATATAAGTACAATTTTTTTATATGTAATTCTACAAGATTTATTTAATATAAAACAAATTTTAAAATTTATGAAACTTTAGCCAAAACTAAAATAAATGATATTAAACATAAACAGGGTGTCTACCAGATTTGTCAAATCTAATTTCATGACTTTTTCTTGACCTTTTCAGAAACTTTTACAACCGTTTAAATGATTAAACCATTAAAGAAAAAGTTACAAAGACAAACCATAAAATAATACTCGATGCAATACAGAGCAAATTCAAGCAGCTGTTGCATCATACGCTTATTAGAGGAAGAGGGAAAAAATTATAACACTTTTCAAGGACTTTCCCAGAAAAATTAAAGACTACAAAATACTAACAATATAAATTCTGGGGAAAATTCGTCTTTTTTGACATTTTTAAAAATTTTCATGACCTTTGCTCTAATTTTAAGACTTTTTAAGGACTTTCTTGACCTTTTTTTGATTTCATGACTTTTTTTTACTTTCCTGATTTTCTTGACCGGTAGACGCCCTGATAAAGCTATTTGAACACATTGGGATTAGGCTTGCGTGGCAAATTTTGAGGTCAAATTGAACAAATGACCAAGAAAATGACTTTATATTGTACAAATATGTACAAACAAAGACTTATACCTAAATTCTCAACTCAATTTTAGTAAGAAATTATTTTAAGAAATTTTTTCTAAAAAAATTAATAAATTTTTTAAATTTGGATATAAATTTTTTTTTAAATAATTTCTAATTAAAATTGAGCTGAGAATTTAGGTATAAGTCTTTGTTTGTACATATTTGTACAATATAAAGTCATTTTCTTGGTCATTTTTTCAATTTTGACCTCAAAATTTGCCTCGCAAGCCTAATCCCAATGTGTTAAAATAGCTTTATGTTTAATATCATTTATTTTAGTTTTGGCTAAAGTTTCATAAATTTTAAAATTTGCTTTATAATAAATAAATCTTGTAGATTTACATATGAAAAAATTATACTTGTATATTGAGTAGTTAAAAAATTACCTGAGAGATCAAACTATGCTCTGTAGTACCTTCTTTGCACATTTTTAAGACTATTATGACACCTTAAACCATTTGCTCCTTTTATTGTTTTAAGCAGTGTACTAGTTTTACTAACTTACTAAGAATTATGCACTTCTGAGATACCGCATAGTTTAACTAATACCTTAAAAAATGTTCCTAATATCACATATCTGCGTTATTCCCAAAATTTTGCAAAACTCTGATTTCAGCATCTCTAGGACCAGACATTCAGTATTCTATTTAACAATACAGTAATATAGTTAAAAAAAATCAGTATATTTTTAAAGAATAATAACGCAAAAACACACTTTAAATTATAAAGTGTAATTTATAATAATAAAAAAAGTGTTAAATATAACATAATTCCCACTATTATTTCAAAATAAATATCAAAATTTTTTAAGGACTCAAATTTCTTTTTGTGGAACTTTAATCATAATGTATCATTTATACAAATAACACAAAAAAAAACCTAAATAAAATTCAAAAATATAACACAAAAACTTCTATTAATGCAATGTACATTGATTTTTTTCTATTCTAAAGTTGTATTTATAATTTATTTAAACAAAATTTTTTGGACTTAGTCACAATCAAAGAGTAATAATCTATAAAAGGTTAGTTAATTGCCACAAAAAAAACCCTCAAAATTATTGATTGAAAAAATATGTACTTAAGATTCATAATGAATAAAATTTGAGAAAAACAATCTTTCTTTAACCATGTTCTGTGTTTGAAAAAAAAAAACCGAGTGTGTATAAGAAAGTAAAAGTTTGGCAATTCACAGTGTTTGGGTTAGTTGTTGCATTTTTTATTAGTACCATTAAGTTCTTTCTTTATGTGTGGCACTAGAAATTATATATTTATGAGGAAAAAACAAACTTACATGCTGCATATTTTAAAAGAAACAATTTATGAATTCGATAGCAAATATGTAGTGGACCATCTTGTAAAAAAAAATAACTTGGACCCGATCGATGGAGCTTTTCAAGGATTTGGCAAAAATTAACATCAGGTGCATGTTTGGCAACATATTAACAAGTATACTTATTTAACAACTTACTTAGTCCTCTTCGTGCCCTGTGACACATAAGGCTTGGCCATCCAGCCTGGTTCCTCTCGTCCTTGACCGATGAACTTGTCGATGATTCCGAAAAAAAAAGACATACATTAGAGATTTGAAGTTTAAAATTAGCTAGCTTTACTTTTTTTTACCAAGGCTACTTGCAAGTCAAACTACTTGTTGAGGTTTCCAATAATTTCTGGAGAAGGGGTTAGACTTGACTTTTAGTAAATAACTGCCTTTTTAAAAAAAACTTTACAATAAACTTGGGGTAAAATATTGATTTTGCATGCGGACAAGAATCAAACCAAACATACAAAAAGTTGTTAAATCAAAACAACCACAAGTTTCTCATTAGCTTGTTGCAACGTAAACCCATACTAGAATTAAAATTATGTATTAATATCATAAAAAAGTTGAAATGTAAATTAACCAAGATAATAAGTAAAATAATATGTGCCGATTATTTTCTTCCATTCTAGTTGGTAAAATTATTGTACAAAACATTACTTAAATATAGATTTTTTTATTTAAAAAAAACATTTTGCCACCTCCCTAGGATCCCTTTGCTACCCCCCAGTGGATTGCGACCCACCGGTTGAGAACCACTGACCTAACTGTTCTTCAAAGAGAACTAAAATTAAACAAACAAAACAAAGTTTTTTTTTTATTCCAATTGAAAAGTTAGTTTAAAGGAGTTACATTTCAAAATTATTTCATGGCAGCCTTTGGAAAGTAGCAAAATTTTTCATTACTTTGTTAACATTGAAAGTAACTCAGTTCAGTTTTACTGCTTTTTTAAAATGCAACGGTGTAACTTTAAAAACAGCAACCGTTAGAAGAGTAACACGTTACTCCAAGCCTAGCTAGAAAATTCAGCCAAAATCTACAACTAATATTATCACGAGAATCATTTTTAAGGTCAGTTACTCAAAAACTAAGAATCTGTAAACAAAAAAAATGAAATTGCATCCTATGTTGAGTTGATTTTGCTATACTAAAACCGACCTTACGTTTTCGGCAGAGAAATGTACTGCACGGAAGAAACTGGGTAAACAACGCAGCTGGCGCCGAAATTTCACCTACTCTGATTGGCTGCTCCTTTGATCCTGATATTCGTGCGCCCTGTTACTTCAAAATCGAAGGAAAAATAACTAAAAGTACACTCTAACTGAAACTAAACTAATAAAAATAATAAATTTATGTCTTGAAATAATAAATAAAATTGTTTATTGAATGTGAAGCACCTTTTTTTATTCGATTCTCGCACTCGAAAATGAGAACTATTTACCCTTTTTCTCATAGAACATTTGTATACTGCAAACTTAAAGTTGGTTTTACTGTAGCTTAACATTATGTGCTTCTGAGATCATGCCGAGGTTAAAAAAATACTATAGATTAAAAAAATTATGCTTTTTTTACTTGAGACATGCGTAAAAGATTGATACATTTAATAGATTAAAAATGCAACTTACATTTTATCGAAGTCAAGGCATCTTAAAGGTCTTCTTAGCAGCATGCTATAGAGTTGCCAACGGTCGATCTGCGGAAGGGCAGCCTTGATTGGTATCTTGTGTCCTTCTTTGGTTCCTTGTGGAAACAAAATGTGAATAAGAATCACAAAATTATTAGTGTGATCACGGAATTAGATTGGTTCACTTGAAAAATTCCACCGGTCACTGATTACACAAGCTATGGGCAAAAACTGTCACCTTGAAGCACGGTCAAGTAACAAGGATAACACTGGGATAGCCGTTGAAACGACATCTTATATGGCATCAGAAAATTGTACTATGCAATAGTTACTAGCCCTTTTGTATTTAGTAAAAACTAGCCCTTTGAACAGAGTTCCAGCAAGTGGTACTAATTGCTACCAGTAACTATTCACTGGTACCATTCACTTCACTTGTTAAAATTAGTCCAGAACACAAACATACATACTTATGTGGCATTTAACCATTTAATAAAGCAAGTTACTAGACTTAAAACAAGCTAATACACATAAAATGTTCAGTGATTAACTAAATCATTATGTAAACAATACAGTAGCATTTTTTCAAAACAAAACATTTTTTTCTGTAAATCTATTATACGAGAATTCTTCTAAAGGTAAAGTTAGATTACCACTAACACTGTAAAACACGAGTTAAGTAATAAAAATACAATGATTCATACATTTTTGACAGTATAATAGGCCTAATAAAAATGCATTCAGGTTGGCCTTGTCAAAACGCATACGTTGGTGAAACGAAAAACTCAGTGCTAAATACTATACAAAAACTAATTAGAAAAATATGAGTATTGTGAAAACAAAGTTAGAAAATACAAACTTACTTCACCGTCTTCCGAAAACTTACTTCGGCCGAGATGCCAACCAAAATAAAATGGCGATGGCATTGGCGCGACGCCTTGAATGATCCCGCGCTAAATAGAAGGAAGTGACGTCACCGGAAATTCGTACTTTTGTTGACGACCGATCGACGTGAATTATGGCGTCACTTTAGTCAGTTTGGTCATTTTGCGACCAACTACTTGGCGTCTTTTGCATCACGTCATTTGGCTGACAAAAAAACGACGCCGAAAATGGCGTCATTAAAGGACGTCAACTGAACTGACAAAAAATTGACGTCATTTTTTTCGTGATTTTTTACTTGTTGACGTCATTCATAAAAATATGACCTTATTTTCACGTCATATTTGACGTGACACGAGTACTTGGGTAGACCGCAGTTCAAAATGATAAGATTCGTCAAATGTAGCTACAACTCCCTGAGAGACCGAGGAGCCCGATCAGTAAGTCACTTGCCTTATTCAAACGAAAGGTCCCATGTTCGGGCCCGTGCATTGCTAAAATAACTGTCGGCCTACATAAAAATTGCTTTGGGTGCTTATATAGGTGAAGGCCATAGAGGTAGAGTGTTGGCTCGCACTTGACTGTGTTTCTAATCTGCGTCGTTTGTCGAAAATAAACCTCGTGTAGCTCGGCGGTCTTTTAACTTAACTTAGCTAAACTCCATTTTGGTGAGGTTTTGACCTTCAGAAGGTTAAATCACATGGATAGCCCCTGATGAGGCGTAGAGGATCTAATCCTCCCTCAGTGCCACCTGACTGTGGTTCTTAAATACGACGCCCGTCGCCAATAGCCCTCAGATTTAGAATAACAAAGTTTGTTGTTTTGATTCGATTTCGAAACTGAACGTTGTGACATGCACCGCTTCCTTGGATCGAAATGTTATTAGCTGTGTTAAAACCCCTAAAGAAGGCTAGAAATACGCAGCCGCAAAAGATTACCTTACCCTTATTGCTTCTTGTTTACATTTTTTGTGCTTCAAAATTTTACTTTTAAACTAATTGTATCATAAAAATTTACCGATACTTTTAAAAGTTAGGAAATATATTCTTTGCTAAAATGTCTTTTCGTGTGTAAGTTGCTTGTTTATATCTTTACTAAAATTTTACAATGTTGAAACGCTATTATATTTAAATTATTTCCATTCAATAAGAGAAAAAAATATTTTGTTTTTAAAATTAGCTAAAGGGTTCTTTTTCATAGTTATTAAATTATAAATTACACTAGTTTAAGCCACACTATTATTAAATGCTATGGCCAATGTCTAGCAATTTGTATCTATATATTGCTTATGTTAAAATTGCCTATTGCTTGGTTGTAGATACTTAAGTATTTACTTATACTTGTAATCAATCATATCCTTGTCTTTTAATTGTTTTAGGTACCCCAAATTTGTAAAGGGTAATCCAAAGCTGAGAATATTCTTACCTAATTTCTATATGAAGCTTATAAAACCCAAGGTTGAAGTACCAAGTAATCATGTTCAGTTTATTATTCCTCTAGAGTAAGTATTTAAAAAAAAAAGGTATATAATTATTATTTGTAATTTTTTTTAAAAAATGAATGTAGGTCATTTTTAATAGCTATAAGTATGTGCTTGGATTCATTCAGTCTTGCTTCTATTTGGCTAATTCCATTCGTGACAGACATGACATAAGACAACTTTCTTGGCTCTTAAAAAGTACTAAATATAAATTGACTGTTAAAAAATTACCATGGGGTGATGCAAATAAAGGTCTTGATTATAAAAAACGCTGAAATTTTCATTCAAGAGAAAATACTTAAAATTAATTGGGTTAAAACATGCCGTGACAGACATGATAAAATTGAGACACAGATTTTGAGTGACCTTATAATACTACCATTTGCTCTTAACTGGTATGCATTTCAAGTCAAGAATTTTTTTGGAAACAATATAAGATTCTGATGTGCCAACCAGAAAGAAAAAATTAAGAAATTTATAAATAGTAAAATATTATAAATATTTATTAACGTGACTGACATGACAAATGGGGCATACATGACAAAGTTTTGATGTTCTATATTTAACTCAAATTTTAAATTTAATGTTCGCATTTTTTTCGAACTGTCTATTTTGAGGTACAAAAAGAGAAAATAAAGTGGCAAGAATTTTTACCGAGTAGATGTTGTTTAAAATAAAAAAAAATTGAAATTTAAAAAATTATGTCCATGGCGCATTTTCGTGGAATCAACCATTTAATATATTTTTTTATTTTAATAATGGTGTGGATTTTTAAAAAAGTAGTATGTTATTGGGTCATTCTCCTACAGGTGCACAATTTATGTCCCAGCAGCATTTGAGATTTATTTTTGAAGATAAGTAATAGAAACTGTCTTCCATTATTGAATAAATGAATAACATTTTAAAATGCATCTTATCGTATCTGCACATATGTATCTTATCATATGAAATCGACCAAATATTATGTCGCAAAATGGTACTAAAATGTATCTTCCTTCATCTCCATATTTCATTTTCAGCTTGCATTAAAACAGAAAAAACCCTCCTTTAAATTATTCTGTTTCGATACTACCATTTATTTAGTTTTTAAATAAAAAATGTATTGGTACTTTAATTTTATTACCCAAGTCAGGCGAACTGGGCACAGAAGTCTTGACCTACTATTTGCTGTCACACCATTGAATTTAGTAGTTTATCTGTTTAATTAATATGTAAAAGCAACCAAATTTTAAGTCTTTGTTTGTACATCATTTTTAGTTTTATCTGTGATTATCATTAATATTAATGAGATTATTTGAATTGAAAAATATGTTTTTTAAACATTTTTTTTATAGAATGACTCAATATGATGTTGTAAACTATCTAGAAAAGATATATAAAGTACCAGTGGCTCAAATCAATACAAAGATGTACACAGGTAATGTTCCTTGTTGTTCAGTTTTGTCTGATTATGAAAGAACTTAAATTAACAACAAAAAAAAAACTAATGAAGCCATTCCTAGATACTTTAAAACCCATTTCATAACATAAAAAACACTTTTGCATAAAAAAAATTGACCTTAACCTCCCAAACGACTAGGAAAATGGACAAAATATGTATGTATGTATGTATGTATGTATGTATATATATATTATATATATATATATATATATATATATATATATATATATATATATATATATATATATATATATATATATATATATATATATATATATATATATATAGTTTTTTTACTGTATATATTATTGAGATTTCTGGCTAATCCATCAGCATTTTCATTGCCAGCAATGTCAACCTGTGCAGATATCCACTGAAGCGTACAGGTTTTGTTTATGTTTTGAAGATTGTGAAGGCTTGAGATGATTTCTTGGGTGATGGAAGAGTCCCCTTTCCATTACAGCCACATAATGCTTGGTACTTTTGAATCGTGGTCGAAGAGGTCAACTCATGAGCTAACACAAAATGGAAATTTTAGCATAACCATATCCTAATGCTGTCGCGATTTAGGACTCAACAGATTTTATATGCATGTTTGTCTTTGTGTAGTTGGGCAACCCAATGATAAAATATTTTTCTACCAACGCATTCAGTCTATAGGGTGAATGGCAAATTTAGATCCCGGAATCTGTTTTAACCAATTTTGTAATAATTTTTCTATTTAAAGAACCCTATTTCTGGTTTCTCTTTTTTTTTTTTTGAGTCCTCTTGAATGAAATATGTTAACAAATCTACTTGCTAAGTTAGTTTTTGTTTTCAAATTTGATTAAACTAAAGAATCGTGGCCGGATTTGGCATCTTTTCAAAAATATCACCAGGTCAAATGACAACAAATCTTGGAAACCTTGGAAGTATGGAGAATGTGACATGATAAGAAACTTCCCCATTGCTAATTTCGCTAAAGGTTGCCATAATACCAGTAAGTTGTTTTTCCCATATTTGGCATAAAATATCCAGTCACTATGCTTTAGTTTAACCTCAAATTCATCTGTACTCTGATTATAATTGTGATGCCATTTTCAAAAAATTTAAAACTCAAATTCACCTAATACAATTAAAATATTGCTGTGTTTATGTTTATTGTTATACAGAATTTTTATTCACAATCATTAATATATTATTAATTCCAAATACTGGGAAAATACGAAGTATTATACATTAAACCCCAATTCTAACATTCTACCTGACAAACTTTAACCCTTTCAGTCCCAAAAATTTACTACACTACAGAAACATCTGATATTTACAAAATAAGCTTATTTTAGGTCAAAAATAAGAGTTCCATAAGAAGAAAAAAAATAATTTAAATTTTTTATATGGTTTTTTAAATGATGCCAAAATTGTTAAACTGTGGAAAACAACAAAATAAAATATATATATATATATATATTATATATATATATATTACATAAAAACACTTCGAGTTATAGATTTTAAGGTATCTGACCACATTATTAAAAAAAATTTTAGTAATTAAATTAACTGAAATAGTTTAAATTGGGTTTTAAATATGCAGAACTGAAGTGAACTTGTCAAAAATCAGGTGAAACGCTTGTTTGCTATTTTCTAAATAAAAAAAAATAGTAGTTCTGACTTCTATTGAGATTAATGAAAAATATTGTAGAATAGAGCAAAGTGTGAAGAATCGAATGATGTGTGTTTGGATGTCATACGGGACGTAAACATTTGGGGGAAAAATGTAGAAAGTGATGATGCCAAATGGCATCACTGGGACTGAAAGGGCTAAACGTATGACCCTCTGAGGGATAAGCTAATGGCTGAAGTGTAAACTTGTCACTGCATGAGTTTTAAATTTAAAATTTGAATGGAAAATTTAATTTTTTTCTTAATTTTTTTTTGAAAAATAATTATATTTCTGTAGTAGAGGGTTATAAATGGGCTCCTTCATGCTTTTTACATTTTAGATATATATTTCATCACTATAATTCCATTAAAATATTTAAATATTACTTTTTGTGTAGGCGATTTAAAAAAGAATTTCAAAAATTACTTAATCAAGGAGCCAGATTATAAGATTGCCTATGTAGTTTTGGTAAGTAAGATTTTTCTTTTAAAAAAAATATTTAAAGTAACTTGCACAAGCATAGCACATGCTTTATTTGTTTGTTCTATAGTCTATTGTTCAAGTACCATCATGCGTAACACTGTAATTTTCAGTCATATTGTCACACTTCACCCAAAGCTTTGGGGCAGGGAATCCCAATTGGTAAGGTGCTTGTCTTGCATTCAAAGGGTCCCAGGTTCTGGTCCCCGCACTGCCAAAATAACTGTGAACCAAATAACTGTCTGTGCAGCCAAAAAGTCAACAGAATAACACAGCATGTAAAAGGAGTGCATTTTAAATATGCTCCTTAGTCTTAATGCAGTGTAAGATATTTCCCTTAAACGTTGCATTGGGTGCCTACTCAGGTGTCAGCTCGTTACTTGACTGTGATAATAAAAAACAATGCCAGTTGTCATTAGCCTCATTTAGCTCTAGTGTGATGATAATTCAATCCAACATCCCAAAAATTTCAATAAGATGGATATTCGGTGTCTGTCCTTCCACGCACAATTTTATTAAGTTTTTTAAGTTTTGTTGTCCATTAAATTTGCAGTTTATTTTCAATTATAATATAATAAATTGATTTTGATTTGTGCTTGCACAAGTTAGCTTGCAAACTTGACCATTTTCTATGAGTAGTAGCAGGACAGTGACGAAATTTAGTTGCATTGAAACTCTTGTATTTCAGAAATTTTAGCATAAAATATCAGTTCAATCACACTCAAAATCTTTTGGATAATGTTTTTTTTTTGTTGATTCAAGTAAACAATTTAAAAAATTAAAATTGTTTTTAAGGTTTAAGTATTTTGTGTGTGGTATAAGAAAATCTTGAGATATAATATGATATTGTTTATTTTTACATTAAATCCACAACAATACTCTTTACTGGGATATTCAATATTTATTAATCTAAATCTTCAACTTGCTGGGACTCTGTATATGGTATACTGAAAGAAAATCAATATTTACTCTCATTATGAACTTGTTCTTATCAACTAAGCACTAAAATGTGTGGTAAGCTACATTATATAAAGAGTTTAAAAAATAAACGAAGCTTCAAGTTTTGATAAAAGTGTTGGTTGTGGCAAAAATTGAAAGGAAAAAAAAGCTCAATTTGATTCCTTGGTTTTCAGGCCACTTCAAACAGAAATTTGCCTGACTTAGATTAGTGGTCTGCGAAACCTCTTGTAGTAGTTTAACATTAAGTGTAAATTTAAACCTATTATACATTGTAACAAAATTACAAGAAAGAAACTTTCTGTTTTAGCCTGAAGGTATGGAATTTAAATTCCCTGAATTATTCCCCGAACTAAAGAAAGAAAAGGCAAGTAAGGAACGAGAAAGGTACATGGAACAAACACGAGACTTACAAAAACAAAGAAAAAGAAACTGGCATCAAGTGGACGTACCTACTTGGTTTGGAGCCTAGTGTAGCACCATAACTAGGACATGTATTATTATAGAACTTGAATAAACAAATAGTATTAATAAAATTTGTGTGCTATTTGTGGCATTAAATATAAAATTCAGTTAAATAGCAGTTTTTGAATTAACATTCTGTCAGGGTGGATTGATTTAAATCAGCTTGATTTAAGTCATGATTTAAATCATTTTTTAAATCATTTTGATTTTTTTTTAACTTCATTAATCAATGATTTAAACCATTTTTGGTTTTGTCCCTTAACACACTGCATGGAAACTTAACTCCATAATCACATTTTTATATTTCAAATGTCTGGGAGAAAAAAGGATAAAGTTTGGATCTATTTGTAGCGCAAACTATACATCTGGAAAAGGCTGGAAATCTATTCATATATCATAAGTTTTAATTTAAAATCAAGATTTCAGTTTATTTTTTTTATTTTTTACTTATACTTATATCTAAAGTATGTCTATTTTACAGTTTTTTAAAATCTGAATGTAATTTAAATAGTTATTTAAATAGTTCGATAAAATAAAAATCCATTTATTAGTATTCATAGTTTTTTAAAAGTATAAATTTGAAATATTCTTCATTTTTGGTGAATATAAATTTTTTTAAGTGATAAGTAAAAAGTCCTTAATCAAATTCCCAAGAATACGCAAGTTAGTATGCAAAATATTTTTTTAAAAAAATCTGATTTAAATCAAAGTAATCCGCTTTAAATCAAATAAATCCGATTTAAAAAAAAAAAAAAAAATCATGATTTTTTTCCACCCTGCATTCTGTTCAGTGTTCATCAGAAGAGTTTTTTTTATAATACCTATGAAAAGGAAACATCGTTGTGATTGTGTTAAACTCTTGAGACCCGAGCAAAATCCTACACGTATATTCTTCATCTAAACATACTTTTCATACAAATATATGCTAAAAATAAAAATGTTTAATAGCTACTTAGGGACACACCTTAATCTCTAAAAATACACATTTTTATGCTATAAATGCAGCAATAAATACCGTATCACTTATTTGTAGCTAACAGATTATTTTGATATTATTTTTATTGCAAAATGCTTTTAAAATTAACTACTAAATAACTTTTTGAAAAGTTTGAAAATAAAGTTTACAAATATTTTTTAAGAACTTTAAAATTGTATTGATCCTCGTTAAACTTCATTTTTTTTATAGAAATAAATGATTGATACGTGTAATCAAGGGCTGCAACCTGATATTTGGATCTTCTTTCGGACCAGGTCAATTTCGGAACTAATTAGCGTGAAAATTATTTGTGGGGAGGTTTTAAAAAATGTCCCCAAATGAGAACGCCAGGTTGCAAGATTTTAAAGCAGAGACATAGCCGACAATTCGTAATTTTGGTCTCAATAGTTATAAATTCTTCAATCATTTTTACACAATTTAAACTCTCTGATCGTTAGAACCGGCTTTTTCCATAAATTGTGCGTCTCAGCCTTTCTTACAATAACCGTAAATTAGAACATTTTATAATTAATAAATTTTTATTCATAATGTATTTCTTTCATTTGAAAATGCTCTTAAGACCATCTCTTCAAAAATAAGGGGCTGGGGAGCCCAGTCGGTTAGGCACTCGCCTAGCATGCGTAAGGTCCCAGGTTCGGGTTCGGGCATCGCCAAAATAGCTGCCGGCCTATAAACGGCCCCTTGCAGCCAAAAATGTCCGACGAATAATACCCCGTGTAAGGGAGTGCACGTTAAATATCCTTCAAAGTCCTAAAGCTGCGTACGATGTCGCCCTTAACGGTTGCGTCACTTGATTGTGGTTCTTAAATACGACTCCCGTCGCCAATAGCCCTCGTGTTGCGCTAGTGTAACGATAATTCAAACCTAACATAACCTTCAAAAATAAATTCTGTTTTTTTAAACTAATATGTTTTTGAAATAAATTAAAAATTTATGCAGCGAAAACAACCATACATATTTGCCCATTTCCAGGCCGTTCAATAGGTTAAAAACATAACGCAAAATAAAGGATAACTAGCAATATCTATGCCAAAAATTTGAGTGGTATCCAAATTTTCTTACATTTGTAACCTTGCATTGGCAGTAATCAAGTTTGTTTACACGTTGCTAATTGATGTTAGCGTTTACTAAGTCCAGTTGGGTGCTATTAAGGCGTTGACCTCGTCACTTGACTGCGGTTCTAAATTACGACGAGTAATTGGAATTGGCTGCGTTAAAGCTCCTAAGGAAGACTAGAAATAGACAGCCGGAAACGATTGAATTCCCAAATTACCTAACTTTGATCCTTTTTCGTCTCATTCAAAAGACTTTTGATAAGTATGAACTGATCGCTTCAAAATCTTTTTCGCGGAATCACTATTTTATTCGGATTTCGTTACTCAAACTATATTTCGAAGCCTTGGGATTATGGATTAGCCTGACTTAAACTGAACCACATTATTATTTAATAAAAAATTATTTTATTGCTAATAAAAACATTCAAAGAATGTGTTAACTTTTAAAAATGAGCGGGGAACTACATGGAAAAGAGAATTTCCTAACCCAGGACCATGCAGTCATCTTGCCATCCTTGCCTCATGCCACCTCAATGGACTATATCCGAGCCGTCGCTACCAAAATAGGTGCCAAACAAATCCACAGCATCTACAGGCTCGATTCTTTCGTCAAGATCTACCTAAAAGACAAGGAATACGTTCGAACAGTCATCAATTTCGGAGTCGAAGTTGCTGGCGTTCTCATCAACGTCGACTTCTCCTCACCACCCTGTTCGAAAGTGCATCTGCTCAACGTGGACCCTGTCATTCCAGACTCTGAAATACGCAGGTTACTGGGTGCCTATGGAAGTTTCGAATCCGCCATCATTCACCAAAAGATCACCGGAGAACATGGGTTCTCACACATTGAAAGTTCATCGAGGGTTGTGTACATGAAATTGATCGATGGATCGAAGATTCCTGATAAGTTGAGTATAGTTTGGGATGATGTCTTGAAGGAGATCGAATTAAAGGTTGAGATGCCGATAAAGCCGTTCAAGTTTTCATCCAGTCAGACCGATTGAATGCTGACTTTAAATAGACCTGATAATAATGGTTTATAAGTTTTCATCTAGTAGAGGACCGAATTGATTCCAAAGTCAATCTGCTGATTGGTATGCATTCTTATTTAGTTAAACCAATTGATTGCTAACTGAAATAAGTATATCTACTAGCTGCTCTTCGTTCTCCACCTTTCAGGTCAAATATAGTTTCGAACGTTAATACAGAATACGTTCGAACAGTCATCAATTCTGGCGTCGAAGTTGCCGGCGTTCTCATCAACGTCGACTTCTCCTCACCACCGCCTTGTTCGAAAGTGTACCTGGATAGCATGGATCCTGTCATTCTAGACTCTGAACTACACAGGTTACTGCCGTTACTGGGTGCCTATGGAACTTTCGAATCCGCCATCATTCACCGAAAGATCACCGGGGGACATGGGTTTTCGTATATTGAAAGTTCCTGGAGGGAGGTGTACATAAAATTGATCGATGGTTTAAAGATTTCCGATAAGTTGAGTACAGTTTACGATGATGTCTTGAGGGAGATCGAATGAAAGGTTGAGATGCCGTTGAAGCCTTTCAAGTTTTCATCCAGTCAGACCGATTGAATACTGACTTTAAGTAGACCTGATAAAAATTGCTTATTCGTTTTCATCTATAATAGGACCGATTGATTGCAAACTGCAAGTAGACCTCTGATGATAATTGTGTATTCGTTTTCATCTAGTAGAGGACCGAATCGATTCAAAAGTCAATCAGCTGATTAGTCTGCATTTTTATTTATTCAAATCAGTTGATTGCTGACTGAAATAAGTAGATTTAATAACTGCTCTTCGTTCTCCTCCTGTCAGGTCAAATATAGTTTCGAAAGTTAATACAGAATACGTTCGAGCAGTCATCAATTCTGGCGTCGAAGTTGCTGGCGTTCTCATCAACGTCGACTTCTCCTCACCACCCTGTTCGAAAGTGTACCTGGACAACGTGGATCATGTGATCCTGTCATTCTAGACTCTGAACTATACAGATTAATATTGGGTGCCTGTGGAACTTTCGCATCTGCCATCATTCACCAAAAGATCACCGGGGAGCATGGGTTTTCGCTTTATTGAAAGGTCCTGGAGGGTGGTGTATATAAAATTGATCAATATGTGGTTTTTGAAGATTTCCGATAAGTTGAGTACAGTTTGCGATGAGGTCTTGAAGCAGATCGAATTAATAGTTGAGATGCCATTAAAGCCGTTCAAGTTTCCATCCAGTCAGACTGATTGAATACTGATTTATAGATACTGATAGATATATATAGATATATAGATACTGATTATATTTATTATAATATAATAATTGAAGAGATTAGTGGAAGAACGTGCTAAGTGAAAGTTTTGAAAAGATTTAAATTTTTATGTCGGTAAACATATTACTAACTTCGTTAACGATAACAAGTTGTTACTTTTTCATAAGTTTTAAGTTAAGTTACCTTTTGTAAGTATCGTTTCTTACGCATCTAATCGCAAACGAAAATCTTTGAAGCTATTTTTCTCGTTTTCACCTTTTTGTCACTACAGTAGACGCCGCTTAATGTGATCACGGATAATGTTATCAATCGTTTAATGTTATCAAAATCGCTTGGTCCCGTCCGCTTATATCAAAATACATTGAAAAACAATCGCTTATTGTAATCAAATTTCGTTTATTGTTATCAGTTTATACGTAAATTTTAAAGAATTAATGAATGCTGAGGATTTTGAACACTTTCATGAACATTATGATTATGAGCGATTCGATTCGTAAATGACTTGCTTCGAAAAAATGCTAAACAATCGACAATTGTTGATTTCTATTTCTCTAAATAATTATTTTTTTGTATTTTGTATATTGTTTTCTGCAGTTCATCATTAAATATGTAAGTATACTAACCAGTCATCATTTTTCTTTAGTGTGCATTAATTTCTATTAAATACTATAGAAATTTACAGCAACAACTCCTAATTAAAAATTAATTTTCATTTTAATACGAATGTAAAAAAATATTTTTTTATTTTAAACTTTTTTTCGTGTATTGTAATCAATCGGTTATTGTTATCAAATCGCGTTCGTCCCGATGTGATCACATTAAGCGGCGTCTACTGTATTAGCACGTTCTTCCACTAAGCTCTTCAATTGTGCATGCGTTTTCATCTAGGAGGTCCAAATTGATTCCAAAGTCAATCTGCTTATTGGTCTGCATTTTCATTTAGTCAGACCAGTTGGTTGCTGACAGAAATAAGTAGATCTACTAATTGCTCTCCGTTTTCATCCAGTCAGGTGAAATATAATTTCTGACCATAAAAATAATATCTAAACTTTACAATATGCGCTTTCATTTAACCAGTCGCATTATTTGACAACTTACTAAATGCAGTGATATTATGATGTACATCGAAATATAATTTCTTTGTGTGAAATATTATACAGGTGTATTATATCTTTGTGATTACATTGAATATTTAAGTATTTAAACAAGTATTTGTAGTTTAAGAACTTTTAAACTTGTATTATTACTTGTGTGTATATAATTTAATTAAAGAAACTTGATAACTAACTAATAACTATTCAACTTGAGAACTTTTGCGGCGATTGAAAGTATTCTGCGAAATGAATAAATTAAAAAAAATTATAATTATCAATAAACATCGTTTTATCCCTTGGACTTCAATCTTATAGCTGTAGGGTAAGGTGGGGTAAGTGGGCCATTGGGGCAAGTGGGCCACCCCCCTGGCATTTCCCGAATTATGGACGCAAAAAAAAATCTGTTACAATATTTTTACGTATTTACCCCAATAGATGCAGAAAACATTATGGCAACATTTTCATTCAAGTATGTAACAAGGTACAATCCTTTTTGTGACATTTTTCAAAATTGCATTTTTTCGTAATTCACGCCATCATACTATATTTTTATTTATTTCCAAACGGTTCATGATACAAAACAAAATGTTATATATTTTGAAAGTGTATAAAACATAGTATCTTTTTGTAGTGTCATGAACTTGTGATGTTGATAAGGTTAAAAGAAAATTGGGGTGGCCCAGTTGCCCCGCGTTTGGGGTAAGTGGGCCACCACAATGGCGGGGTAAGTGGGCCAGGGGTGGCCCACTTGCCCCAACTCTTTAATATACTTAAAAAAAAGTCAGATTCACTGATTCATAGGGCTAGTCATATTCACAATTCATAGTCCTATTCATTGACATAGGCCAGTTTAAAATCTGTAGCCCTAACATTTTTTTACACTACATGCAAAAATGACAAGATGAAAATTAACGTATTTTTTCTTGTAGTAAGCTTGCATGCCAGAAAAAGTTGCTATGGGGGAACTATTAAAGATACATCATTACTTTTTTTTTTCAAACGCTCAGAAAATCATGTAGATTATTCCATTTGCCCCACCATATCTCTACCAGTTATGTGTAAAATATATTAGGGGGGTGGCCCACTTACCCCACCTTGCGGGGCAAGTGGGCCACTCGGATGACCAAAAAGAAAAACATATTTTTTAAATTTATTATTTGCCGATTTGTGTTAAGGTTGCCATGGGTACACTAATAACATATGAGAGAATGGACCACAAAAAAAGTAAGTTGTTAGGCCGATTACAGCCAGTGGTATGAGGGTCTAAAGTCGAATTATGCCAAAAAGGTGGCCCACTTACCCCACCTTACCCTATAAACATTTGATTTTTTTTTATTTAAGTTCCTAATTTTGATCGTTTTAATAATAAATTGCTGATAACTTTTTTCATTAAAAATTAGTAATTGTTATTTTTTTATTTGAAAATACGTATTCTCCAATGAACACTCTTAATTCTACGAATATTTACGTTAAAAATATTACTATGAATATTAAGTTAAAAATGTCAAATGCTGCAAATAGTGAAGTTTAATAACTAACCCTTTCAAGTGACATCAGCGTTTATTGTACTCAACTTGGAATAGTTCTCAGGTAGAGGTAGGTCTAGTGTGGCAGTATCTTATACCCACACGAAAACCTGTACCAAATTCGGCAATGTCTTACAAGTAAAATTGATAAGTAACGATTGAATAATTTATGTACAGTTGTGACTCGTATGAATTTCATTATTGAAAAATACACGTAAAATTTTTGTTTTATACATGATTTTTTTTTTTGATAATTTTTTTTCTATGAAAGATAATGTATATTTTTTACCTTTATTACAAAATCAAAGTAGCAATAGACTATGAAACTACCAACAAAAATTAAATGTAGCAGA
The DNA here is from genome assembly GCA_023701765.1 of Hylyphantes graminicola. Classification (NCBI taxonomy): domain Eukaryota; kingdom Metazoa; phylum Arthropoda; class Arachnida; order Araneae; family Linyphiidae; genus Hylyphantes; species Hylyphantes graminicola. The sequence continues at coordinate 21,787,056 of CM043114.1, read as the reverse complement.
AAAAATATTTCGAACGATATAATAACGTTGCGTAATCTTTAATCAATGTTCTTGATTAAAAAATAATTCATTATAAAGTACGGTAAAAGAAATTTAATTAAAACAAGTTGGTACATTTTATTCAGTAAACCAAAATTACATTAAAAATATTCCTATTTTTTAATCTTGAATTGCAAAAAAATATAACTAATACAAAAACGTATCAACTTCGAAGATTAAATTTCTCCAAGTCTTTCAAAAGTTTCCAATGCCAATCTTCCTTGAAACCCAACCTAGGTGGCGCTGTTCAGTCTTCTACTAAATGAACAAAATAGGGATGTCCGGTTTTAATGAAAACCGTTTCGCAGTTTAACTGGTTCTTCTACTTCCAGTTTAAACCGATTGATTTAAAACCCACTACAATTTGATTCTTTAGAAAACAGGTTTCAATTATTTGAGTTTTTGAGGCACATATCAGAAAGTTACC